>JADQWA010000479.1:0-116448 GCA_018344505.1 Nebria ingens riversi
CCTAATATCGACCTAGGTCGGTATTTTGGCTATGAAAAAAAAAAAATATCTGCGATTAAGTCCAAAATATGTTTATATTATAATGTGCTGAATTCAAATCTGCCATCAGATATGCTGAAAAACGTCTAGATTAGAAGTTATTAACTGAAATAATTGGAGAAAAATAGCTACTTATTAAGATTATTTCAATTGCGTAAAAAGTCAAAGAATGAATGCCTAATATCGATTCTTCTCGGTATTTTAACTATGGAAAATAATTTTCAACGCAGTCGAAGACATACATTTTTTTGCTTATGGCGTTGTTTTTTTGAAACGCTCTCAATTGTTTAAACAATAAAAACTGGGTGCAGATATAAAATTTCCCGTTTCAGGGAATCATTGATCGGGGTTTGTTAATACGAAAATAAATTTTCGGCCAAATCAGTTGAACCATGTGGATGCTATAGCCCCTACATGTACGTAGATAGTGGAAAAAGGCAGAAAACAAAAATTAACATATAAATATCCATATTGAATAGCCAGCTAGCGGCATCTGTTGGCGCCACACACACAACCCAAATAATATTATAATAATTACAGACCCAGGACACAGTATATATAGGTATAATTGAACTTGATATGCTAATTGGGAAGCTTTTTTATATTTTAAAATAGTAAATATTGACATTTCATCTAGTCATACTTTCATAGATACGATTTTATTATTGTGTAAACTCAACTTCGTTGGCAACTGTCAGTGAGGCATCTAAAGACTCAGTTTACCCTACAGTTTTACCAGAGACTTATCTCTGATTTTACTTGATTATTTAAATAAATAATTTTAAATTCTATTTAGATTATATTTATATTTGTTAGTACAGTTTTTATATTAAAAACTTTAGTTGTGTAAATTTTAAAACTTGACAGCTGACAGTTCGTTTGACAGATGACATTTGGTTGTTGTAAAAATTAAAATCTACGTTATTTAATTATATGTATGATTGTTTATACTTAATACTTGGCAATTCAAGCCAGAAATTTAAATTTATGTTGAAAATTTGTTCGAGTATCTATGAATTTAGGTGTATTCAACAGAGTAAATCTCAAGGCACGTTTATAACTAAATTTATTTAGCATTAGCATTAATCATAGACGTTCTGTATATAGGATAGTACTGAAGGAAAGGGAATGTACTCAGAATGGGCTTCATTGAGCCCGTTAATACAGAACGGCAATGAGGAAAGTCATAGTGTTTTGGACAAATTTGGAGTCGGCACGGGGAAAGAAGTTGCTCTAGGTATCGTTAAACAACTTGCTTCTAATCTTGGGATAACACAAGCGGCCGAACCCAGTCCACTTAACAATGATAGAGAAGTTCGCTAATTTATTTTAATCAAATCAAAAATTAGATTTAATGCTATTTAAAAATTTAAAGGTGCAATGGTGTATGGAAGTTATATGTTTCGGACTTACTTTACCATTATCAGAACATGACACAATCAAAGATTGTGTTAATGTTTATTGCGAATGGTTGTCTGCGTTATTACCAGTGCCGAAAATATGTGTGCCCAAACCCGTGTGCGAAGACTCGAATTTATATGCCCGAAAAATCATAAGTCATTTCCACAATTTATTTGTACCGCGCAAGGGAGAGGGTAAGTTTGTTTTGTTTAAATTATGAAAAATTAGTGTAATATATGCGTGTTTTTTTTCACAAGACTGGCCTTTTTTGTATCAGGAATTGGGTAATAAATATGGTGTGTTTTTGGTTGATTTAAATAATTTGGTTTTTTTTTTATAATAGGCGTTGATACTATTAACCGCCAGGCAGTTTTGTGTCATCGAGTATTGCGAACGTTACAACAATTGGCGCATGAGTCAGTAATATTAAATCGCGAAACTTGGGAAGCGTTGTTATTGTTTTTATTAGCTATTAATGATACTTTGTTATCTCCGCCGACTGTTCGGGATGATGTGGCTGATCAGTTGTGTGAACGAGTGCTTAGTGTTTTGTTTGAGGCAAGTATACAAGGGAAAGTCAATTTATCGTTGAAAATAAATACATTGTTTTACTTCTAAGGTGTGGCTGATTGCGTGCGCTCGTTGTTTTCCGTCTCCACCATTATGGAAAACGCTGCGCGAATCATGCATGAATTGGCGACATCGAATCGCCTTAATCGAACAATGGAACCGTATTAATCTGGCGTTAACAGCTCGAGTTTTAGAATTTATGTATGGACCAACATTTCCAGAACTAAAAATCGGTACATTTCTACCCATTATTGCTAAGCTTGCCTAAAAGAAGTAGTCATTATGCAATTGAAAAAAGCTAGAAAATAGACTTTATTCGCCATAATTTGCTCAAAGATGACTCAAATAAAAATAATTGAATAAACTCTAGATTATCATTAACATAATATTTCAAAAATTAGTATATCATTTTTGCTTTATTAGAAATATATAAATACAAATTGAAATTTTACGCCGGTATTTAGGCAATTCCTAAGAAATAGTTAATTGCATAAGTTATGAATAAAAATCCTAAAGATAATCTTCTAATAATTACTTAAAATAGGAGAAGAAGATCTTGTGCCGCCTGGAATTACAAACGATTGTATAGCTCAAAGTTGGTTTCGCTTCTTGCATTGTTTGGGTAACCCTGTAAGTTTATGCAGACCGGAAGTGATCAGTCAGACCCCTAAATTTTTACAATTTGCAATCACAAGTGATTCGGTTATGGATCCTTGTCAGCATCCATGTCTGCAAGTGTTGCCAATGATTTTTTTGAAAGCTATCAAAGGAATCGCTGGACAAGTTGACGCGTTTCTTGGTGAGTAAATGAGTAAAACAAGATGGCTGGTACAGCGCTATGTTTATTCACTTATTAGTGATATTAGTGAATGTGGCATGCTGTATTATTATTGTATTGTTATATATTTCTTCGCTATTGTTAGGCATAGCTCAGACTTATTCTTGGGAGGATGTGGTTACTGGAGGGGGCGGAGATAAGAGCAAGGATCTGATTGGTGTGCACAATGCTAGCCACTCCCCCACACCCCCACCACAACGACGTTTAGCCAAGAGTTTTAGTGTTGCACCATCTACCACCTCTAAGGGTACTTTTACAATTCTATTCTTCTAAATAATTGTTATTTCTCAAACCGTTAATGTAATAATTACTCGAAATATAGTTTTTTTTAAATAATAATTCAAATTTAGTACATATATATATATATATATATATATATATATATATATATATATATATATATAACAAAGATTCAAAAATTGAGAAATTTCTATTATCAAAAATACATCTACATTTCCAAAGCACAATTTCTTATTCCATTATTAGAAAGAAGCATGTACATCCGTTCAAATTAACAACAAATATATATATATAATAATTTTTTACCCAGGCATTCCAAAATCATCTCTAATAGGTTTGACTAGCAGTCGTGTAAGCAGCATCCAACCATCTTCGATTCCCAGTTCAGGCCCATCATCAAACTCTAGCTTAGCATGTAAATATTGATTACAAAAACATTGACAATCTACAATAAAAAGTTAAAAATTCCAGCCATGACATCTTTAAATTTCGAATGCCGTAGTCCTCTAGCGCAAGCCAGACCGAAATGTAATAGCATATTACATTTATTTGGTGAATGGTTATTTGAAGCCTCGTTTATTGGATGTGAAAATTCTTATAGAAGCCGTAAGTTTCCACACACACACACACAAACACAATTTAGATATAAAACAAACATATTTAGATCTAGGAAGCGACGCAACAAAACGCCCTAACTCAATAATAGTCGACAACCAAAAGGGTAATTTGAATTTATCGCAGCCCGGTTCTTTAAACGATTCTCCTGAATTACCATCAACTTTAACAATTGACAAATATGAATCGGGAAAAGCCGAAGCCATTGGTGCATTGTGTCGAGTGTTTTGCGCTAAAAAAACCGGGGAAGAAATCCTACCAGTTTATCTGGCGCGATTTTATTTGGCGCTCCAACAAGGTTTAAAAATCCCACCGAATCGAGAGTGTGGAGAGACTTTAGTCAGCATTCTTTTAAACTCTTCTGATTTGTTTCGGTTAGAATTGGATGGCGTTCAAATTTTAATTCCAGCTCTGATCTCAGCGCTGGAGACTGTACTACCTGAAAAAGATCTCAAACTTAAATCGTCTGTATCGAAAATTGAATTGAGACGTGCCTCAATACATTTGTTGTTATCGATGCTGGTGCTGCCGTTACATTACCAGAATCTGACGATTCGAGAGTTGATTAATGTTGGAGATAAATTGGTTACTTTTGCGCAATTAAAACCGAGATTGATGAATTTGTTGATGAACGCGTTACAAGTTGAATCAGACCCGCACAACACTCATATGCTACTCGGAGGATTATTGTTGTGTGTTCAAGATTCTTCAGCTCTTGAAATGGTTGAACAAGTTGCTCAACCAGACAGCTCCTCAGAAACTACCTCAAATTTATTATCATCGGGTATGTTTGAAGTTGAATTTATATTCTTTTTGAGTAAAAGTTGGAAAGCTACAATTGTTCTCTCTCTCTCTTTATATATATATATATATATATATATATATATATATATATATATATATATATATATATATATATATATATATATAAATAATCATATTTTACTTTAGCAAGCAGAAAGCAAATTCGGAGATTTTTCTATTTCATATAGCGCTTTGTGGCTTTTGTATTGTTATGTGTCTTGTGTGATCGTGACTTCTGTGCATTGCACACATCATATATTGTTTTTATTCGCTTATTTTTGTTGTTCATTTGTACCTATAGTGTCGGATACAGTGAGCATTGGTAGCGCAACTACATGCAGCGGAAATGCGGACTACCACAGTCTACCTGACGAGATTACACAAGGTTTTACAGATATTCAATCACATGTGCCTGTTGGTAATTATTTTCGTTTTGTTTTGTTTCTATTTTATTTGTTTAAGCTTTAAATGTTGGTTTGATTTATCATTCATTTATAATAGGCGAATTATTCTCCTTTGAAATATACATTATAATAACGTCACAAACATACATCTATTATATTGAATTAACCAATCCGAATAGCTGGTACAATCACCTGAAAGACACCCTATGAAATTCGCCTATTATTGCTTGTGATTATCGCATTATTCAATTATAATTTCGAATTAATTTGTACTTATATTTCGTTATTAATTCATTCATTGACTCGACTATTAAATTAAATTGTATTTAAAACCGAATTTGATGTTATAATTGGTGTTAGAACAATATGTGTTTAAAATATTATTACTAAATGTTGTTAATATTGTAGTGTTACGCACATCATTCTAATACATTTATTATATGTATAAATAGATTCAGCCCATGCTCTATTTGTGAGAGCAACATATTTGGTATGTCATCGATTGATCTCGTCTTGGAAATCAGATCTCAACGTTTCTTTGGCCGCTCTTGAATTATTAACAGGGCTAGCAAGAATACAAATTCGAGAATCAGGCAAGACATAAACTAATTTTAATATTTATCATATAGCGATGATGATTTAGATATCATTTCTAAATATCTACTGAAAATAGATTTTTCAGTATTTATGTTCAGTTGCACCAATAAAAAATCTATAAATAATATAAATAATTTTTTTATCATGAAACTAAACATAAAATTGTGCTAAATTTAATATGAACAATGATATTATAATATAAACATATTTATTAGAAATATGAATAAATTTCGCCTTGGTGCAATCGTGCATAAATTTAGTAATATAGAACATCATAGCCGGTTTAAAATAGCGTAGAAGTGTTTTTATGCAGTGGAAAACACGTTTAGTTTATAGAAAATATATTTAGATTTAGAATAAATTTAAGTATTTATTTAATTTCATGCCGCAGCTAGAAAGAAAACAGGTAGCTATATAGCATAGTTTGCTTTTAGGATTACGAATATATAATCAGCTAACAAACAAAAGATATGAAGTCTTTAATTAATTTTATTATTTATAGTAGATAATATATTTGATTTCTATTTAAATAATATTTAAAAAGTATTTAAAGCGTAAACATTGACTGTTATAGACGCGTTAGAATGTAAAAGAGCAGTGAAATGGCTCTGTGATTACATTGTTTACCAATGTTCACGTCCTCCACCGGCGCATTCGAAAGATCTGCACTCAACAATTGTAGCAGCGTTCCAATGTTGCGCTATTTGGCTTCTCGAACATCCATACCTCTTGCAAGACAAAGATTGTCTTAACACTGTGTTAGAAGTGGTAGAACTAGGTGTTTCTGGGACGAAGTCAGTTGGGAAACCGGGGGAGAAAATTCGATTGAAAGATAATAAAGAATTGAAACCTGCGTCGATGCGAGTTAGGGATGCTGCTGAGAATTTACTTACGTGTATTTTAGAGCAGGTACACGTTAGGGATTTAGGAAGTTCTACTTGGTATTCTAGAATTTGGTTTTAGGTTGGGTATTTTCCGAGCGAGTGTGGAGCGGAATCTTTATCGTCGTTGTTGGATGAAGTGTCGTTGCTGAAACATTGTAATTCTTGGCCTAGTGATTGCACAGATAGACAAACTGCTGTTGAGAGGTTTAGATATTTCGTTGCTGAAGGTTCGATTATGCTGGCTTTACTCGAAGAACCCTTAGGTTTCTGATTTTTAATTATATTATTTCTAAATGAATGATACATATATATATATATATATGTATATCACCCGTTCACATACATAAAATCAAAACTATTATTTATAGTTGTTTTTGAAAAATAGGTAATGATCAAGACCCTCAACCAACAATAACAATATTAATCCGTGGACCATTTGGTCGCCATGCATGGACAATGCAATTGCGACATCTTCCAAGACATCGTTCTGGAACGAAATATCACGCTCCTAACCCTGGACGTCCAGTTCCCATGCAAGATTTACAACCTAGACCAGAAGTGCGGCAGAAATATTTTCCAGATTCAGTTGAACGCGTTCCACAATGCAAAGTGTGAGTTTTAATTAAATTAAATTAAATAAAAAGTAACTTCACGGACATAGAAGAGCAGACCAACTTTGAAATTCAGTAACATTTAAATTAAAATGTTATATTCCGTCATTTAATGCATATTTATTATCAACCATTCATTTCTAGCGATCAATCCATTCCAAATCTAGAGTCAATCACTCTAAACGATCCTGTAGTTGCTGAAGAAACAGCAAAATTAAGTCAACTTCTAGATCGACAGGCTGTTACAGAAACGAATATAACTGCCGGTTTTGACGGTCAAGTCGACGGTATCAACGAATGCATTCCACCGACTGTTTGCCACGAATACCAAACTGCCCGATTATTCCTTTCGCATTTCGGTTTCTTACAATTCGATAAAAATAAAGAAAACTCATCTGCGCCTAGTCTGATTGCTTTAGACAGCAGTGCAACAGATTTCTGCAAAGATTTAGCCTCATTGGACTCGATGAGTTCAAGAACATGTGATACTGTTCATGTTTTTTATGTGCGCGCTGAACAACATACGGCGCAAGAAATTGTGTCGAATGTTTTGAATGAGTCCTGTGTTACTCCACAGTTTTTGGATTTTTTATTAACTTTAGGCTGGCCTATTGATGTTGCACAACATGCAGGTATAGTGTAATTATAAGCTATATTATTTATATTGTGCACTTCGGCAACCTACCAGATACTTAACATGCTCATGCCACGTCTCTGCAGTTATTACATCAACGTTACATATGATGAAATGTTGAATGTTGTGTGTGTTTGCTGTTTAGGATGGACAGGCCATATATCGACGAGTTGGCGCGTCTCTCCAGCAATTCCAGCGAATTACCATCCAGACCATGGAGGTTGTTTATTTGATGGGCAATCACAAGTTCTATACTGGGCAGATGCGTGTACTGAAATCGCGTTCATTGTACCATCACAACTTAAGAATGATCATCCAACGGATTCAATTTCATTCAACAATAGTTATATACGTAAGAATTAATAACAATTTAGTTTAAATATGAATTTATTTAAGCTATTTTATTAGATACTTCATGGTATGGTGTCAACGAAAACATAAACAAAGAAAAACCGCGTACCCTCTCGTTAGATTTGGATAAAAATCTAGTGTCTTCAACCAGTAGTTTAACTAGTGGCTCTTCTACACGTAGATCAACAGCTAGACATCAACCTCATCCTCAAACCAACACCAAGATAATGGTGGTTTGGTTAGAAAGCTACGAAGATCATTTACAATTCCCAATCGCTGATTTACTTCCGTATATGCATACAGGCTTGGAGAATTCTCCAACGCGACCTGGCGATTGTTTTGTTATTTTTTTACATCGACTTAACTCTGATTTACTTCGAGTGCATTTACAAGGGCCTAGTGGACGAATGAACCTAGCAACACCTTTAGTAGACGGAATGGTTGTTAGTAGACGAAGTTTAGGGCCGTTGGTACGACAAACATCTTTGAATATGTCACGGAGGCGAAGACTTGACAATGATACGTAAGAAATCTTTTTTTTAAATGGTTACCTATTTATATTTTAAAATTCACAATATATATGGTTTCATTAAAGGTATCAACCACCCCATGTCAGAAGACGATTGAAAGTACAAGAAGTTGTTCAGAAGTATAAACGCGAAATGACCGAATCAGAATTATTGACTTATTTATTTAGTAATCCATAATTTTATCGTACTTAATAGTTATATTTATTTATTTTGGGACCATTATATTGAATTTGGTATTATATACTTTATTATAATATTCTTATACAAGTATTAATATATAATTTTATTTAATTTATAATATGTTTTAATATGCGGAACCACTTGTCCAAACGTTTAAAACCTCTATTTTTTATAGCGCAACATAGCTACTTTTTTACACGATCAAATTTGAGCATAATACAGACAACGCATAATGATAAAAATACCGCAACAATTATAATTGATTCAGGCATGTAGTATATTAAATATAGGTTTAGCTAATAATATAAATAAGTCAATATTTTATTCTGCACATAAATCAATACACTGTTGTGCATGCGCACTACTTATAGAGTATCAAAAGAAAATTTCATTTCAGTATTAAATTCGGAAAATATTCACTACGAAACCACGATACAACTAACGTTAGGGAAATAGTGTGTTTTTTTTTTTATTTTGATATAAAGTAATAATTAAAACGATTAATAATCATTTAAAAATATAAAGTTTTTAAATTTTAAGTGAGCTTTACAGAAATATATCGGTTTATTATTTATAAAAGACTAAAATCATATTTTATGATTTACGTATATAGTTGAAGAAATTCACTGAAATAAATCTTGAATTTTTGTAATAAAACGAAGTTCTTAGAAGTTGAATATTCCGTATGTTTTGCGTAATTGTTTAATTGTCTAAAGAGTAGTTTGTTAACTCTCGAGGCTGACTGACTAAAGAAAGACGTCAGTACGCTTTGCAAAGTGTTCCCAAGTCCGGGCGCGGCCCGAAGTGTCTGGGCTCTGCCCCTGCAGGCCTCGTGCGGCATGGTGGCAGACACAGACCACTCGGCCCCGAATGTTATTAACGATGACAAAGACGCCAATATCATGTGCTGTACAGGCGTCAATGGCTCGACTCCTGATGACCATAATAACTATGGACATCATACATGTAAAACGATATTTGATGTCATCAAAACCGGGTATGGAAAAGCGAAAATACTTAAAAGCCATTATAGACGTAAGCGCATCCGCCAAATTTCACATATTAATTAAAATTGAAAATACTTTTCACTCCATATTTATTAAACCATATTCATGCAAAATTAAAAGGATTTTATTATATATTTATATAAAATATCTTTAATTTTATTAGAGAGGTATCGGATATTGAAGATTTGGTAGAAAAAGTAGGACCAGAAGTCCTTAGGGCTCGAGACGAATGGGGTTACACTCCAGCACACTGGGCAGCCTTAGATGGGAGTGTAGAAATCATGCGATATCTAGTGGAGCGCTCCGCTCCAGTAGATTTGCCTTGCTTAGGGACGCAAGGCCCCAAACCGATACATTGGGCATGTCGCAAAGGGCACACAGCAGTTGTTCAAGTATTATTGCAAGCAGGCAAGAACATTTCTTTATATTTAAGGCTACTACCGGTTACAGGAAAATGATTGTATAATACTGCTCTCTTTTTAATAAAATAGTTTTTAATATTATTCGTATTCCTAGGTGTAGCAGTTAATTCCGCAGATTTCAAAGGACTAACACCGCTAATGACTGCTTGTATGTTTGGTCGAACTGCAACTGCAGCGTATTTATTAGGCATGGGAGCGTTAAATCATTTGTGTGATATTAACGGCGATACAGCCCTGCATTGGGCGGCTTATAAAGGGCACGCAGACTTAATCAAACTATTAATGTATTCCGGAGTTAATTTACAAAAATCAGATCATTTTGGATCAACCCCGTTACACTTGGCTTGCTTATCTGGAAGTGTTCAATGCGTTAAGTTGCTTTGCGAAAAGGTAGTGCATTTATTTATTCGTCCATTAAAACAGAGAATAAATAGACTTTTTAAACTAATTTAGAGCAGTATAGAGTTGGAACCATTGGATAAAAATGATAAAACACCGTTAATGTTGGCACAAAGCCACCGACATGGAGATATAGTTCAAGTGTTGCAATCAGAAAAGAAAAGACGCTCAAGATGGTTCCCGCCAATTACTGAAATTTGGGGGCTTATATTTGGGGCGGCTGGTGATTCAAAAGTCCCTTTATTATTTTTTATGGGGTCTGTACTATTATGGGAGTACCCAATGTATATAATTAGAGTAAGTAATAATAATAATCAACCATATTTGATAAGTTGAAGATGGAAGCGAAATAATTAAAAACAAGCATTTTAAAAAAAATAATAATAAAAAACTAAAAAGTAATTTGTAGTGTATACCGATAACATGGAATATTTTACGAGGATCCCATTACTGTTTTATTTACTGGAACATAGTAATGTGGGTGTGCTGGATCACTGCAAACAGAAAAAATCCTGGATACATTCCACTGAACTCAGATACATATTATAGAGCTATCAAACAAATACCGTATTTTGATAAATGGAAGAAACGGAATGCTTTGTTATCACGTTTGTGTCACACGTGTCGGTGTTTAAGACCTCTTAGAGCGAAGCATTGTCGAATTTGTAATAGATGTGTTTCTTATTTCGATCATCACTGCCCTTTTATCTACAACTGCGTTGGCTTAAAGAACCGGATGTGGTTCTTTCTGTTTGTAATGAGCGTTGCCATCAACTGTTCATTTACGATTTATTTCGCGTGCTACTGCATTGCCATTGAAGGATTCGAACTGTTGTATGTTTTGGGATTGGTTGAAGCGTTTGTATTTTCCGGTCTTGGATGGATTTTAACGTGTACTTCTGTAAGTATATTTTTACCTTGACCTAAATTTCCTGAACCACTTTTCGTCATCCAGTTGTATCTTAGCGTTGTTGGTCACTGGATAACAGAAAGTTTAGATAAAGACAATGCCATATTTTATACTTTAGTAAAATGACATATTTTAATACTTCTACCTAATTAGTTTGATTTTTAATTTTTAGATTCTTCACGCATGTATGAATTTAACGACAAATGAAATGTTTAATTACAAACGATATTCGTATCTCCGTGATAAGAAAGGACGTTATTTGAATCCATTTTCGCGTGGGCCAATTTTGAATTTAGTCGAATTTTTCATATGCCTGCCTGATCGAGACGAAGATGACGATACGCTTTACGAATACCCAATTTGATAGCAACACCTTTACTGTTTCAAATCGATTATTTTTATTAAATATCATAATTTCACATAATCATTATTAAATAAAAACTAACGCTTATTGCACATATGCATAAATGCCAGTTATTAAAATACATTATACAATTGTACATGCTTGTTAAATAAATTGTTTATAATATTAATACATGTTCTTAAAGCTTAAACTAATAATATCAAGATATAAAACTTATTTTAGATATTAAAAATGATGACAAAGGAAATATATGCGATTACATATTTGAGACTTAAAATAGTTATATAAAAAAAAAACGTAGAGCTCCAACTGGTCGACACATCATTGAAAATATTTAAATATAATGTTATATTTCAGGGTAGCATCTCAATTTTAGTGCGTAATAATCTCATTGAGACATTGCTTATTTTGTAATCACAATTTCAGTCTGTTAATTATTATAAAGTAAATGGTGAAAGATGTGGATATGCGACCTTTGTGCTCTGAGATATTCATACAATTTTAATTATTTAACTGTTTAAAAGCTGTACTTTGAAGTTCTTTGGTTGTTTATTTGTATTTCAAAATTATTTTAAATCGTAACAGAAATCATAATTTTGTGGTTCATCTGGAATCGGTGGCGGATCCTGTGGAATGTTAACTCCTTCTGCATCTAGCAATCTTAATTTTATATCCATTGACAACAAAGTTTCTAAATCATTCTCTGTTTCTTTACTGGACATTTTATTGCCTAATAAAGAGTTGATTCCATCTGTCCAATAATCAAACACTTGTTCATCCGGTGCGACAAAATCTAACGAGGTCACTTCTACTGACTCTAGCGTTAAAGAAAACGCTAATTGATGCGTAGTTTTACGACCTCTGACATCTTTCATATGCGGACACTCTTTACCAACAACCAAACCTTTTATATCGACCACAGCAAGTTTATTTCCTAATTCCTCAATCGTTGGAATGCTTTTTTCATCGCAGTCCCCAAAATGGAATACTTTATGGTTCGGTGACAACCGGACGTACCAGAATTTATCTTTTATACGTTGACCACGCATTGAGTATTTAGTAAACCGAGTCCCCTCGACCAAATAGCCTAAACGTTGTGATTGAATCAAATCTAAAATCTCAGGTGTGATCTGTTCTTTTAGTTCCACGATAGGTCGAGCGTGAGATTCCCATTCTTCTCGAGAAGTACGCTCTTGTTGCCACAAGTTAGTTATTTCTGAATACGTAAGGGTTTGAAGACGCACCTTAAACAACTCCAAACTTGGAGGCTGAGACGATAAGGCTCGAGTTAATTGTTCTTTGACAACAGAAAATACTTTAACAAAATCTTCTGTGGTCGCGCGCATTTCTTTCCAAGTTTTATTCAGTAAAACAATACAAATACAAAAGAATTCCTCGAAAGGGTGGTCATGAGTGAAGAACATTGGGTGGTACATTTGTCCCTGTTCGGTTGGAGTTTCGCCAATGCGAAGTACTTCACATAATAATTTAACTAATTCAACACTTGTCCGACCGAAAGGACATTCGTGTTCATCGGCTCTACAACTATTTTCTAACACCACTTTCGTGTAGCTTTCAGTGTGATTCCGAGCAAAATGAACCATACAATCTAGAGCTAACATCCCTGGAGGTGTTTCTGTGAAATCTAAAGCTGGATTTATATCGTTTTTAAACCCTAATTTTTTATAATCTTTCGCGAAAACTCCTAATTGTTTCCGCGCAGTTACATCCCCTAAAGATCCATTTCCATCGCTATCAAAAGCAATCCGTCGCAGTTCTTTAATCTTGTCATGCGCATCCTGATCTTGAGGATCCATTTTTAGGAGCATTCGTTGCTCCAACAATCCAAAACTCAAAGTTTGCAAAACGTAGAGTTGATGCGCCATTTCGGTTCCAACTTGTCCTGAAGCACTTTGAATCACGCAACTTAAGATAACATTTCGCACCGGTTTGGAGCTTAGAGTGCCTGAAATAGCTTTGCGTTTTGGGTTATCAGCTTTGAGGAACAATGCGTTTATTAACGCGATTGTGTTTTGTTGGATGACTGCGTGATGGACAGTTTGGAGATGCATTACCAAATTGGGAAAGGTGACTTCTTTTTCGACTTGTGGGTATTTGTCAGTTGAGTTTAAAACGATGTTTTCTAAAATTGAAAGCGACGCTTGGATTATTTTTGCGTCTTGTGTTATCGCTTGGTTGTTCACGAAACTTGCGGTTTTGTTAATAAATGGTATTTCTAAAATATCCCAAGATACGATTCCATGATCCATTAATTCAACGAAAGATATTAAAGTGTATGCTAACATATTTCCTTTAGCTTTACCCCCTTCGATATGCCCAATAATCAACGCTAAACCTTGTTTATTAATAAACTCTAAGGCGAAAGTTATATCAGAACTTAAATCGCTTAATTTTTGTAACGCTGTGACTTTTTCATCCGCTGTCCCCCCGTTTAATTTCTGCAATATATCTTGCGCAGTTTTCGACGGACTATGCTCTAAACGTAATACAGACCCATTTTTGATATCGTTCCGATTTTTCTCAGTGATATAATTCTTATTGTTGTTCTCTGAAAATTGCAGCGCGTACGTTTCGGGGTCTGTTAAATTCCAACCGTTGCACAATTCTTGAATTATTCCAGATAAAGGTTGTTTCTGATTGAACTCGATTAGTTGGGGTACTTGATCGATCATTTCGACGGCGATTTTGACGATATTCGAATCTTTCATTCCAGGCATTTTGACTATTTTGTTGTTTAACACTTAAGTATTATAGAGATTTGGTTGTAAAATGATATTAATTGAGATTCACAGTCTGAGTCTACATTTAAATTACATTTTTAAATGGGTATTACTAATAACTAACACACCCTCTTGTTATGAATAAGTTTGACAGGAACTGTCATCTGTCACCTGTCAGTAGATGTTAAAGAGAAGGAGAATTACCACTTCGGTTGCCAATCCATGTATATTTAGCGATAATAACATTAAAAATTGTTTAATTAAAAGCATTAATTATTTAATAAATATCTAGTAATTTAGCTAGAAAACTAAACAAAATAACGAATGTTATTTTAAAACAGTTCTCAAATAAAATATTAATAAATGAATAATACAGATGCGTTATGAATTGTTTAAAGTATTGGGGCATATAATAAAACCATATTTCTATTTATTAATAGTTTATAATAGCATTGGTTTATTTTTTATACTTATATTTGTATTCTTTTAAAATCAGATCACCGTAAACGGGGCTTTTAGAAAATAACTAATTTAAGCTTCAATTGATGGTTTATCGATACTCAAGAGTAGTTTTGTTAGTTTATAATGCAAATATACATATAAAAAATGCGTATTAATGCATAATTAAATGGTAAATAAATTTAAGATCTAAATTTCCGCGATGGTCATTTGTAATATCTACTTTTGCTGCTAGATTCACTTAGGTAGAGCTGTACCAAAAAAAAAAAGGTCTTGAAGACTTGACATCTTTCTTCAGCATAAAATAATTTAGGTAATGTATTAAATTTACATGTGAATGTATATATTGTTTAATTAAACTAATCATAATTTTATTTGGGTTTATTTAGCGAAAAAATGGCTGCTAAAGTTACAACTCTCGCCAAAAGTAAGTTAAATTAAATTTATTATCTAACTCAATTTGTTAAATTTAATAGACAAAAATCTAAATTATATAAACAATTAAATCATAATTTGTATAGTAAATTAATGTTGCATAATAGTTATAATTTTCATACAATTCGATTACATAACCAACAATAACCTAACTTCTGCTGAGCCTTTATTACTTTAATCAATACATCTGATTGTGATATTTAATTTTAAAGGTCTGTTGGCACAAGCCCAGCCGAAATTCCAAGTATTTTTAAAATACGCTAAAGTGGAATTGACCCCACCTTCTCCTGGTGATTTACCTCAAATCCGCGCAGGAATCAGTAAACTCATTACAGGAGCCCGTACCGGTAAATGGAAAGAAACAACCGTTAAAGAAGCGGGACTAAACGCATTAGTCGCCGCCGAAATTTGCTTCTGGTTTTACGTGGGAGAATGTATTGGTAAACGCCACTTTGTTGGATACAAAGTTTAAATAATTGTAACGAAATTTTATGTAATATAGTAGCCATTCAATAAATAAGTAAACGTTCTTCTGCATTTGTTTCTATTTTATAAGTTTTAAACAATAATTATAGGATTTTATATATCGTAAGATCATGTTTTTAGGTTTATGCGATTACCGCCACTGCGTAAGTGTAGTCGCTTGCTCTTTGGGTGAAAAAGTTGTGATAAACTATCAAATAACCGAATATGTGAGTAAATAATAATTTAATGTATTCATAATTTGTTAATCGCAATTATGGTGTTCAAAACTATAAATTATATTCCCCTATTTATGAATCACGATATGCTATACATCATTTGGTCTTAAGGACATAAATATAACAATTATTAAACCCTTAAAGAGGTACAGTTACCTTACTTCAAAACTACTTTTAGTTGAGCATCTAATTCTAGGATTCCTGAGTTCAGGAATATTTAAGGTACAAATCTCTGAACAATATTTGTATCACTTCCTACCACAAACCACTCCAAATAAGGAAAGGGTAATTAATAGAGGTCTATTATAAGTGAAAAAATAAAACATTGTGTTTATTTAAAGAATGTTGCTTAAAAATAATAATAAACTCCACAAGAATTGGGATGGGTGTCAATGAACGCTGAAATTACATTATAAAATACATAAATTCTTTATTAATATCTGTTAATGAAAATAACATCCATTATATATTTTTTTTTGTGTTTTATACATTTGGAAACTATCTTAAATATTTTTATAGTTAATACACATGAATTCGGTCAACATTTCATCCGAAACAATTCAACAATTCGAAATAAAAACAAAAACATATTCAAGACAACAATCCATCAAGTAATAATTCAAATATTGTCTTTTTATTAGGGAATGGTCCAAAGTTTTTTAAACAATGCGTTCAAACGTTTAAGCTTGAAACACCATTTAAAAATAACCGAAAATATTCATTCATTCAAACAACGCATGTGTTCAAATTGTAATTAGGTTAAATTTTGCATAACTGTCGAGCAAATTTGAGCATATTAAGATGAAAATCAGCTTTGAAAATTATATGTATACGGGGGGTGTATAAGTTTTTAAATTTTATATCAGAAAGATTATTATCACTGATGCACACTGTATATAATAATAAAAAGTTATAGTTTGTTATTTCATTTCACTTAAGCCGCGTAAGCGCGCTCATAGCACTGGGCAGCAGATTAGTTTTTAATGGCACATAAACATAAGCAACATTAGTTGCTCAACATAGCAACGTTACTTGGAGTATTAAAACAATCAGAAAACACGTTGTTGACACCACAACCGATGCACTTCCGGTCGGTTCTTCACCAATTTGCTTCGCTAAAAAAGTGTTATTGTTTATACATCGCATATATACATCTGTAAAGACTTACGTGATACATCATTAGTGTTCGATCCAAACGTATCCGTTGGATAATATTGGTCATATTTTGACGTACTGCTCGGCGGATACGGTAGTTTTAAGTTCACACTTAGTGTATTCGGTGTTATAAAGTTCGAATGAGTTAACTTTGGCTTCTCTTCTTCGATGCTCTTTTCTGTACTTTGCCAGTACACGTTATATATACTAGCTATACATCGAATTTTCAATCTGCCATGTTCGAAATGATGTTTATTTATTATAAAACGCAAACCGAGGTACGATGACTCTAAGCTATAGTCGGTTCGAACTTTTCGGAGTGGCTTCACATACTTTGACGGAGCCTGTAAAGAACACAAAAGCATCTCTTAATTTTTTCATAAATTTACTCACAGTTTGCTTTTTTATTGATGTTTTTGAATTGTATGCATATTTTTAGTTAAAAATTTAGTAGAATATATTTAAGCAGTTACTAATTTTATAACAATTAGGTATACTAACAAGTAATATTTAAATATTGAAATGCTAGTTTAAAAGTAGAAATGTTGAGGTAATATGTATGTGTTGCGGTTGGATAACAGTAAAACATCATAAAAGTGTCGTAAATGCTGGGTTGGTAGAGGAATTTTAACGAAAAGTAAAGTTGAAAAGCCTACCGTAAGCATGGTACGTGTAGGTATTAATGTAACACCAAAATCACCGCGAGAGAGTGCCCCCGAGAGTACTTATAAAATTTACACGAGTACGGGTACCCGTCATTTAAAGTTATGAATATTTATTGTTTTTATTTCTCTTCATTCTTCACATTAATACGTTCGTATAGGAACAGAGCATAACAAATGGCGTATAAAATCGTATATGGTTTTTAAATATTTAATATATGAACCTACTATTCAACTAGCACCAATTGAAATATATATATATATATATATATATATATATATATATATATATATATATAATATATATATATATAAAATACTTAGTTTTGAATTAATTTTGTTTTTAAATACTATTTAGATTTGTATTACTTGATTTATTTATTATATATTTCTTTTTGGTCGTTTTTCGCGGATGACATTTGAACGAATTTTAATCGAAAAAAATGTTTGACTTACCGGTGGTGATTAGTGAATGGAAGAACATTTATAGATTAATATAAATATTTAATGGGTATTTGGGCTAAAGCGTGGCCTGTTTTTTTTTATCGCAAAACTAAACTCGCAAACAAAAAAGGTAAAAACGTAGTGACACCAACATTCAGCAGCGCGCTCTTCAGATATTAAATTTTGAAACTACAGATAAACTGCATAAATCACCATTGAAAACTTGGACAGGCGACATATCCCACAATAATTGTGAATTATATTCAACGCCATATTATTCCTACACATATATATATGTATATAGCGAGAAAAGCTTACTCATATATTTATAAGTTCGCAACACTCCAACAGTGTATCTGTTTAGAAACTATATTTAAACTTTTCGTCTGGTATTCATGGCACGAAAACTAATCAATGCTTTGATTAATATGAACATAATGCGTATATATCTGATGTGTGTTTGTCTTTTTTAAACTTTATATCGAAAACGTGACGTACATACAAATTCTATTCAAAACAAATTCTTATTGTTCCCAACATAAGTTACAAACATATTTCGCGTTCAAAATGAACCATTTACGAAAGTGATACTTGTAACTCAATTAGAGATTTATCACTCTACTTGTATGGAAACAGCTTACCTGCTCGTCATTAATGAACCAAGTTAAATTGGCGGCAGGATTGGAGTCTGTCGATGTACAATTCCCTCTTAGAGAATCGCCCAAACGGTACTTCGGTTTGATACCTGTTATACTCGGTGTGTGTTGAGGTATTTCTACCATACACCATAACAAAAAAACATATTTGTACTAAACATATTCATTATTAATCTCCTCATATATTTATTTAGCTAAAACTTTTTTTAATACGATTCCGAAAACTGTTTCGCTGTCTAGATGCTACCATGTGCGTGACAGAGACTTCCGATTACAGCATGCTCTAAACGTAAAATATCTCTTTAAACATGAGACTCAGCTATTTAATTAGATAAGTTTTGATTTAATGAAAATAAGCGAAATATAATTAAAATTATATGAACGTAACAGACTGTTACATATTTTTCTTCCAAAACAATTTCATATACGTTTATTACAAAAATAAACTTTTTGTTTATTATATAAATTAATTAGGAGATGGATATTTCGGACCTTTAGGTACACAATAATTGCGTTAGGGAAATATATATATATATATAATACATTTTTTTGGGAAGCGTTATTAAATAAATTGGGCTTGGAAAAAACTAGACTTTTTTTTGAAATTTGAAGCAATGACACTTACGGACAACGTTCGTGTAGCCGTTGACAAGCGCCGTGTGAAATGAGGGCGCATCTGCTGACACCTCGCAACTGTACACACCACTTACGCTCAAATCAACTGATTCCAGCGATAAGTGACTTCCATTTGAATGTAACGTCTGTAACATTGAGCAGAGAAGAACATTTTATTTTTATCCATTTTTGCAACACTACGAAAACGAATTGGACAAGTTTTTGTTGATCACTGAACACTTCTTATATAGAAGTATTCAAAGATATTTAACTCTACGTGGCCAAGCTTGGTTACATAAGTCTATACCTAATGCAGTTTAAGTTAGCAACAATGGAAGTGCAATTCGGATTCCTTGCCGTCGTGATAAATGCGTGGCCATTTTCGCTAGCAACAACTTACCAGTCTAATCGCGGCCAAAAACACGCGAATCGACGACTAGTATATATTAGAAATGTCGAAGAAGCTGATAAATTATTGAGACCACCAAATCGCCAACTGGCTGTGCGGGTTTCGGAGGGAATGTATTAATTCGCGTATATTTCGACCGCACATTCGTAATTTAAGACGACAGTTACAGTCGAGGGCATAAACGGTTCATTTGGTGGGGAGAACGGGGACTGATAATTACCGAATGATTTATGCTTATATACATTCTCTCCTTCACTGGTTTCAAGAGGTTTCAGGGTTGGATTTGACGACTTGAAACACATAGAAATTATATAAAAAAAAAAAAACTAAAAACCAGCTAGTTTAACTTTACTTTTGAGGTCATCAGCTGTACAAAAAAACCACGAATAAAGTTAACATAACAACTGACTAGAGATTGCATAGGCATTCTTAATATTTACATGCTAAAATAAATTTGATTGAGATTAGACTCCATTGACTCATTGTAGTTTAATAATAAAAATATTTGAATGTTCTGAAGACTTCCGAAAAACAACATAATCATATAGTTTAATACGCCTATGTATAATTTAAATGCCACTCTACTCAGAGGACTACAATAGACAAACACGTAAAACTTCATATATTTGTTGTCTCCGCACTCCTTAAGACGGATCTGTGTGCTTTTGTTGCCGATATCTAAGTATGCAATACAAGAGACCGAAGAAATTACAAAAGTTTAACTGAACCCGGAGTCAAAACTCAAAAGTGCGTTGTGTCGGCGTCGCAAAGATTTAATAGGCGTTATGATTTATTTATCTTTTCCTTGGTTATATATTTTGTAGGTCTGTGTGCTTCTTATTAAGTTTTACAATATTCAAACTTTAAATTATGAAATAACAATAAACCCTATTTCGTTCCAGGAAAAGTTAGACCATGACGGCGTCGTGAAAGTTAAACAAGAAATGATAAGAAATGTTCGTAATATTGGTGTGTTTATCATTATTAAAATATAATACAACAGCTAATGCAGCGTTACGCTTGAGAAAAGTATTTGCTCATTTATTTGGATCACAGTTTATTATTAAACCTTATTAGTACGCACGAAATTGTTAATTGCAACAATATTAAATATAATAATAATGCAGCAATACAATATTATTACATTTGTTGTTGCTTTTAGTTGTTTTCATTATTATAAGATAAGGATAAGGTTGGTTTTATGTCACTCCATTTGATTGGGAATAAGCGTAAAGTTATGTATGTATGTATGTATTTTTGAGAAAACTATGACGTAGAGTTTTCTAGTTTTTTATATAGGTACCTCAAGTAAAGGCAAAATACTTTTTGCGCGATCTTTTAAGTAATTTTTGAAATATTGCAGTACCCTTCTTGCATGTTTTCATATCCTGTTTAGCACGGAAATTCAGTAAATAATTTCAGGTGTCAGATGTGCTGTCAGTGAATGCAAACTCGCAGTACACATACGGTTCGGAGGCAATTCTCATATACCATCCAACATCCTCCGCGTTCTGACATACGATCTCGTACTCTATACTGTACACACACACACACACACACACACACACATATATATATATATATATATATATATATATATATATATATATATACATACATACATACATACATACCTACATATATACATATATATATATATATATATATATATATATATATATATATATATATATATATATATATATATATATATACAGGGTGATTCAATTGAGATATTGTCACTATGTAGAATTAGAATTCTCACTAAGAATATTTGTGAGGAATAAAATATGTATATATGTACTGTGGTATAAACTTTTCTTCACGTTTGAATTCTTTCGGTAATTCCGGTGGTATATATTTTAAAATACTGCGATTTATTTATATTTTGAAAGAGATCTTTACTCTTCCAGTATTTTAACATACAATTGCGCCAGAGGCGACCACTTCAGCGCCTCTCCTCGTCCCCCCCTGTACACTAATCTAAAAAAGATTGTATCCAAAAGAATCTCAAGAAAGGTTTATGGTTCATATAACGTTTAGAAAAATATGAAATATTTATAAAATGCCTTGTACACGAATAACTTGTTCGTCGACAAACAAGAACATAACAATGCAAGTTGGATAGGTTCAAAATAGATTATCATTTGTTTTGAAAAGTATATAGATAAAAAAATTCCGAAATTTCCAATATTCATAGCACGTGCAAACAAAAAGTGTAGAAAATTTAATTGCTTTTCGTTTATTAAATACAAAAATTCTAAATGACTTCAAGTAAATTATTATTTTTGGAAATGTTCTAAATTTAATAAAAAATTAATTATCATATTTTATAACTTTTGAGTTACCTACATATATTTTCGTAATTACAATACTTATTTATTACTTCGTATAAGAAACTAAAATTCATCTGAACATAATTCCGAATTATAGACCTTTAAATAAATATCTTTTAGAGAAATGCTAGTAGATTATTTATAGACCTTAACGGCATTTAAATATTACCTAACGTTAGTAATGAATGTTTGAATAATCAAAAAAAAATTGTCCATTTATAATATAGGCCAATGAACACCCCGTATATATTCATACGCTCCAAATACCCTAGTAATATATTGTGGTTGCTGAGAGGTAATCGAAATTTGTGAATGTCCACATTGGGCTTAGGGATCTGTACTACGTACATTTTCATGTAGCATATATCAGTCGATACGTACAGAAACACACCAACGTGGCTTAAACTATTACTGCATTGTTCATATTACTTCGCATACTTTCTGTAAATGTAATGTCAAACTGTCAAAATAAATTGTTTCAAATTAAATTTCAAACAGACAGTTTTGGATTGTAAAAGTTTTATATTATAAAATGTTGCGCTGCTGTACATAAACCACAAAGTTATTTTGGAAAAACCGACCCTGTCTGGCCAAATTTGGGTTCAATAGACTCGTTATTTTCTAAGAGATATGTTAAGATGTCTGTAGTGTATAGATGTGACTAGAAAAACGATGTGTTTTTAAAACACGCTATCCACATAGAAATATAAAATATGTCGTAATGTCTGTCTCGTTATAGTTATTACTGCCCCATATCCGACGCTCCTGTGTTTTATTTGCGACGATTATTCACTATTATTTATAACACCATTAGCTCACTACAGTTTCATACACTATCCTTCTAGATATATTTATGTATATAGGATAATATGATCCATATGTTACTAACAGTCCTTTATTTAAGGATTACACTATTTTTTTTAAATATATAATTACAGATAAATCTATACTCAGTTTGTATAATTGCTTACAAATTAAATTAAAATTGCTACTATATATAAACAAATATGTATAGATAAAAATGAATGTTTCTGCTTTGATGGTTAAACATATATAAATTTGTGTATTTATTGAGTTGAATATTAGAAATTAAAAAAACGAATCAACCGTGCACTTAATCGTCAAAGAATATCAACGCACATACAATCGGATAAACCGATATGTGCCACGAACGAAATATAATTCGATCAGGACATATAATTTAATTCTACATTTCCTTTTTTTCCGTATATAAAGTCAACGTTCCAAATCGAACATACAATTGACTTTTTAATTACGACTAAAACTACGAATGCACAAAATGGCGACGTACAAAAAAAAACCTATACACATAAAAAAAAAACGGTTTCATCCATCCAGCTAGCAATGGGCTGGTTGTATTTTTTTTAGAACGATTATATGTGACATAGAATACAGCAAAACGAATATGGGCAACGTGCGATTTGACAAAATCTGTCGTTGTATACTTATGAGTAGATTTTCAGCTTTTTGTATTAAGGACTTGATGGGATGAAATATACCTAACGTAACTTTTCAGTTACGTGTATGTATGTATGTATGTATGTATGTATGCATGTATGTGTGTGTGTGTGTGTGTGTGTGTGTGTGTGTGTGTGTGTGTGCGTGTGTGTGTGCGTGTGTATGTATGTATGTATGTATGTATGTATGTATGTATGTATGTATGTATGTATGTGTTTTTTTTTTTGTGTTATTTATAACATTTGTGCGATTGAAGTGTAATATAAGAAATAATATTATTATGACTGTTAAAAACAAGATACGTATAGATAGTGAAATTGGTTTTTGATGATGTAAATTTCGATTAAAGTTGTGGTTGCGTTTATTGAAGTTGCATACTGAAATGCTTGGTTGTTGTTGTTTTCTGTTTTGTTTGTGGTATTGGTACGTAATTTCTTTATGTATTGGATGAAATATCTAACCCCAGAAGTGATAGATTTTCGTAATTGAATAAGAGTCCCAAGTCATTTATATCACAGTACGCTACTGTTTTTATTTATTCTCACCGCTAAGGCATCAGTCAGTGCGGACACATGTAGGGCAAAAGGGAAGGTAACTTCACGTGCCACTATTCCATCGTTTGTGTAGGTAGGTATATCTTGGGAATGTGCTTTTTGATATCGCGTTTTTTCTTCTTCTATTGGACGCTCCCATGAGAAATATGTACCTAGCCAACCAGGTATATTTTTGAGAAGGACCAAAAGACTCAAGATTGAAATTTGTTGTGCTTCATGCTGTAGCTTAAACAACATACCTACACATTGTCAATTTATTTATTTTAATTATTGACAGAGTGTCCCAATAACGAAAATACACATATTAGTATAAGAACAAATTATATAACATTTGCTTAAAATATTATATTAATCTTATAAACTAGTAAACATGAACTATAAAACACTTTGGTATCATTATTATAAACATTAGGAACTGATTTACTTTAAAAAGTCAAGGATTGGCAATTATTCACCTTTGAATTAAATTTATATATTTCTTTGGCTTTTATCATGTGAGAAAAGAACTAAATAAAGATATAATACATTGATAAATAGAGATAGCAACACATATATTAAAAGAATCACTACCCATAATACACTTATACCTCATGTTAAAAGGTGCCTATAATAAGCTGTATCTAAATGTCGAATCACCCACACGTTTCTTTAGATATGAGTATTAAATTTCAACTTAACATACATACATACATACACACATATATTCAGACGAAGAAGGATTGGTAATTGAGCGCAATCCATATTCAGCTAGTATGAATTGAAATGTCAATCAAATGGTACATTGATAAATAATTTTATTCGTATTTGGCTTGATAGTGAAATACAATTAATTAATTAGCCTGGCAATAAATTGAAAATGACTAGGAATGAATAACAGTGCAGCATAAACATATATTTGTTTGTCAACGTTACTGTAATTAATATCAATTTAAAATTTCATCGTTTCCATGAAGCCAACACTATATGTATATAGTTACCAATACAAATATTATTGGAACACTCATTAAGAGTTCGATGGCATGGCAATCAATATTGGTTGAGAGATGATTAAAATTTTATGTATATTTTGGATTGATTACATTATAAATATCGCCATCGTCGCCAATGCCATTAATCTGAATTTAATATTAGATTGTTATTAAGAACACGGGATTTCTTTTACTAATTAAAAGTTTTTTTTTTTAAACAAATTAATTGATTTCTTAAAGTTCTCGTCCTAGTTCATTTTAATATATTTTTGACTAAAAGTTTAAAACTACGCGTATGCGGCAAATTGGACCCGCAGTTAATAACTGCAACGTACCAATAATGAAAAAAAATTAATAAAACTATAATGAAACCTGGGAATTACAGAAATGCACTGGTATCAAAATCAATACAAAATTGTTTTGCATTGAATTTAATTACTGGCTGCTACAGTTATGGTCTCGTAAAAAAAAATCACTGACATATTTTGGATGCATATATATAATGTTATTTCGTGTACTGGTATAATATGTAAAAACGCAACGTATATTAGATATGTATCTTTATATATGTATATATATATATTTATATATAAAACAATTTTTCTATTCGTTAAACAGGCAAATTGTTTGCGCAATTATAGTGCCGTGTTTGTTTCACAAGTCAAGGCAGTTATAGGGTGGGCTTAGGGAGGTTTATTGCAATGGTGTCTGTGCCGGTAATGCAGGGATTTCACAACACGTACCGACCGTGCACCGGATGCAGGTCACCTTAATCCACAATCAATCTTCATTGGAATTCTTTTCCGCTAGCTTTTGTTCGACGTAAGTTTTCTTTGCTTGTATATATGTATATACGTATATACCTACCTTCTACTTTACGTAATAACATATAGTCTGTTTTTTTAAAATTCGAAATCTATTACGCTCTATATACGTTCACATGTACAATATTTGGGGTAACTCGACAATCAAATTTAGTACCATCATCCTTAAAATGTCTAGATATATATAGGAATCACCGTTTACCTATTTGGAACACACACACACACACCCAGGTTCACGCACGCGCACGCAAAATGTGTGCATATTATGCACGCACGTATATACTCGTTATAAGGAAATTATTTAAGATCGATTTATGAAAATTGGAAACGTTATATATTTAATATTGAAAAAGAAAATTATAATTTTGTGTAACTAAATGCTAATATTATGTATAAAAATATATTATTTGGAAACATGCTGATTTAATAGCGAATCGATTTATTTATTTTAATACACCTATTGAAAGTTACTCTACAATTTTATAAAATATAAGCTGAAATGTTATTGAAAAGAACGTAGAAGGAATAAAAATAATAACTATAATGTATAATGAAGTCTATAGTAGTAAATAGGGGCTTATGGTTCGTTCTAGAAAACGAAAACTATTTTTTCTCATTAGGTATATATTTTGGTATAACTGTATTAGTACCACATGATAAAGTGAGATATTTTCCTATTATAATATAGTAGTGGTACATACAGAGAGAGAGAGAGAGAGAGAGAGAGAGAGAGAAATAAAATATATGTATAGGTACATAGATAAAGGTAGGAAACTTACATCAACGTCAAGTCCAGTGATAGGGAATATTTTGACGGAAGGAATTTCCCTGGGGGTGAACCGGTAAAACTCCCGACGTCCCTTATACCATTTCACCGAGTACAGTGCGTCGCCCTCCAAATCGTAGTGACACACGAAAACGGCTCGATCGCCCCGCTGGATTGCAGAAGGGATTGATAGCCGAACATCTCGTAACGCAGAGCAACCAGCTGTGGACAACAACAAAACAATGCCATCAGAAACACTCACATCTGATGAGAACGTAATGTTAGAAAACATGCTTTAAAAAGAAATAGAAAAAAAAGTTTTACTTATATAGTAGGGTATATATATATATATATATATATATATATATATATATATATATATATATATATATATATTTATATATATATATATATATATATATATATATATATATATATATATATATATATATATATTATATATATATATATATATATATATATAATATATATATATATATATATATATATATATATATATATATATATATATATATATATATAAATATATATATATATATATATATATATATATATATATATATATGTATAACGCCGTTGGATATTTGCTTAATTTTAAACACCACATCATTAAAAGTTCCCGGACATAGTGATGTGTCGGTGGCTGCGATGGGGTAGTTACAAGCATCGACGGCAACGCCTGGTGGCGGCTTTGCTATCTGCAATGTAAAACCGCACGTTTGTGGTGTTGTATGTACAACTGTTCATTCGTTCATCGTGTGTTACACACGTGTGCTCCACATCTCACACACGTGTGCAGTACACCTACTTATTGGAACATTGTCAAACATAAAAGCAAATTCATGTACTTTACAATTGTATACATATATATATATACTTTTTATTATATAACTTATTCACCCTTTAGGTATATGAGTTCTAGAAACAATGTCATACGAAATATAATCCAACTGTTATCAGTCCTAATAGTATAACTAAAGCTTTTAAACGTATAAGAAGCACAATAGGGTTGATTAGCTTTCTTTATTTAAATTTTATTTATGAAAGCTTCTTGCAATATTACACTATTAATCTAAATTGTATTGTGTAATATTTTATATACCTATTTAAATATATGAAACGTTTTATTAAAAACACACATTTGATTATGCAATCTGCAAATAACGTTTATGCTATATGTTAGTTCATTGTGTTATTTGTGCGAAAATTACGACAAAAGAAAGCTTTTTTTCTAGTTTTTTTTACTGTACAATAACTACTCTTTTACGCATTACTGGTGACACGTTGAATATACGTTGGTGCGACTTAGTTTGGAGATAAAGTCTGTGGAGTGGTTCGAGAAAATCTTTTCGTCTTTTTACAAGATGGTTAGGCTTAACTATACACACACAATTTCTTAGATCTTTTGGTGCGAGTGTATGTGTATGTGTCTGTCCCTAACGCGTAAAGTCAACCGGTGAAATCGAAATGTAAAAGACATAAATCATAGTATGTATTTGAACGCGTTTCCGCGGTGCTGAAAATAAACTATCCTGTGAATTTTCAGCAGCGTTACACGGCCGGCTGACAGATAATTTCAGGACATTAATTTACGATCTATAAACAATACGCTATTTCAAATTAAGCGTTAAATTTGAAACGCTATGAGAGCCTGATGTGATCGGTGAATAATACACAACATAGAAAACATCGTAAACAAAAAAAATAATGCCAGGGACGTACTAATATTATATTTATTCAAATCTATATGTGTACTGATAACGAATGTAATACAAGTATTAAATATTTGAATAAAATTTAATGTTCAAAATCATGTGTTAAGCCTAAGTATGTAAAGAATGTAAGCTGCGAGTGATCTTAAGCTTATCTGTTATTAAAATGAACAGTGCGTGTTGTGGTAAGTTAATGTTAAGGATGAGGAGGGTTTAATAATTCTAAATACGAAATGACGAATACAAAGTAGCAGAGATTGTAGGCACGCAAACCAAATATTTAACTTGGGAAAAGTGAAAGGCAAAGAGGACTCGTTAAGGGTCACCTCACTTCACAACCTTGTGGTGTTGTGTTGTGTGTATAGTATAATATTTACATGAGAATATCATGCAAAGTCAGTTATCACTTTGAACCGTTGACCATCATACTGGCTAACGAAAGAGAGGCGAGGGGAGCAATGGGCAATTTAATATTCCTTTGCAGTTTCGCGTATGAGTAGACTTTTGATTCTTGTCACGTAACCAAAAATTGGTATGAAATTTTATCTCATATTCTGTTCTACCGACCGTCAGTTGTGAGTAGGGAAAGGTCATTTCTGGGCCAATTGTTTTAACAATTTTTCAAAAGGAATTACTGTTATTATCAACACGGATACGTGTTGAATTTTAGATCACACATATACATATGTATGTATATAGGTACCTACGTAATAATCAAATTTAAAATATTTTTATTTCGATATCCACAAACAAAAATCATTTTTTTTGTGAAAATTAATCAATTTTAATCAAATTTCAAACATTGTTTATTTGTTAATCCTTCAACCACGAAAATACTTTCGTTGATTGAGACTTTATTTAATAAAATATTCAGAAGCCGTTTATTGGCGACGAATATATACCACAAAATATACCCCAAAATATATTTAAAAATAATAATAAAAGCTCTTAAAAATTACACATACACAGTTATAAGAATTCAATTGATTTATAGCACACAATTGGCAAACGTCATAACTAATTAAATAAGAGTTAAAAAGAAAAACTCACATTCTTTTAAAACATAGAACATATAGATAAACATGCAGAGAACATAGACAATACAAAGAAAACAGAACACAGAGTATTATTAGGGATGGAACGACGCAGGTGCTTGGACACTTCGGTTGTTTGTAATTTGGTGTTTGATAATCCTTACATTTCACGTCAGCAGCGACGTTTCCGTATAGCAATTACGCTAAACCGAAACGTTACTATGTTTCTCTTTCTGGCAAACATGTATCTAATTATAATCTTTGTAACTTTATATTATTTAAACGAATCATTCTTAATTAACTCGAAAGATAAACAGTACCTAATATATATTAATATTCAAAAATCTATAAAAGGGATTCAAGTTATCTGAGAAAATCAATGTTGATTAACTTATGCATAAATTATTTTTAACTTCTTTTTAACAACCTATAAACTTTTTAAACAACTAAGTCCTCTGATGGTATATCAAAAAAAAATTAAACAATAATGTAATATTTTTCATATGCATACTAGAGCTTTTAAACAATAATACATTAAATTAAATTCATTATATGGTTTATTTGATTTAATTATAAAATTGTTGAAATTTTTAACGAATGACTTTGACATAAAATATAAACGAAAGCATGGCGTATATAAGTCAAATATAAAATACAAAATAGTTAAATGTGATATAAGTTTGACACAATTAATTCCAGTGCGAAAAATAATCGCTTAAGTTTGCGAGTTGTCATTCGTTTGTGTGCTAGAAGTTTGTCTTCAGTGTAGAGTCTTCAAGCTTCAGTTTCAGCGTACCTTTAGCGCGGCCGTTACAGAAACAAATATAACACGCTCTCGTAGTTCTGTTATTTCCGTCTACGAGTATTTACGTCTACATTAATCTAAGCAGGAATACCAAACGTAGAATCATACAGGGAAACGGTCGTGTTCTAAGGTTTGTGCCTTTGTGACACATAAATTAAATAGTTGTGACAAACTGTCACTAAATATGCACTCAACGGTGTCCTGGTGCACGCCACAGACGTCGTATCGTGTTTACGTGTGCGGGAATTATTACAGCTACAATTTATTCAATATTTAGATACTCAATAAAGCATAAATACATTTATTATCCCTAAATTAATTCTTTCTAAAGGCCATAACAATACATAGGTTTAAAATAGATCATCATACTTAAATAGATAAAAAATCACGACATTTTAAACATTCATAGCACGAAAACCGGAAGCTATTTCAAAACACGTTTCAAACCAAAGTGCAGAAAATTTTATTTCCTCTCGTTTACTAAATAAGTACATTTCGAAATAACGAATGTTTTTTTTTTTTCAATAGACAAAAACTATAAACGGCTCAAAGTAAATTATCATTTTTTCTGAATAAAATAAAATAGTTTAATATCATATTTCATAATTTTAGTCTCATTCCTTTTTCAGTCTCAATGCATACAAACATCTGTTGAAATTGTTCAATAAATAAATTCAGAGACTTTCAAAACGGATATTTTCGTTAAAATCACGTGATTACAATACTTATTAATTACTTCGTATAAGAAACTAAAATATTTGTTTACGATAAATAAATTTGCATTTTGCACATTTTGGTGGAGGTACCCTATACGTTGTATGTGTGGGGATGTATGTGTGTGGGTGTGTGTGTGTGTCTGTGTGTGTGTGTGTGCGCGCGGGTGTGTGTGTTTGTGTGTGTGTGGTGTGTGTGTGTGTGTGTGTGTTTGTGTGTGTGTGTGTGTGTGTGTGCGTGTATGTGTGTGTGTGAGAGAGAGAGAGAGAACATTTGTGCATTTGTTTATAACGTTTGAGTGTCTTGATATACGATAAATTATATAACTGTAGAGAAGAATCATTATTACGTAGTAATATATAAGTTTATTTTTGAAAATCACGTCCCGTACATAAAATATTCCGTTATCTTATTCGTTCGGTATCTCATCTGTATTCTAGTCTCATTTGAACTCCCGTCTGTTCTACCTAGCTACCCACTCTCTCTCTCTTAATCTACTTAAAAAGGAAAAGAAAAGAGCATATGCCACAGTAAGTTTTTGTGCTGCGCGCGATTTTTTTGGTCTTGTGGTTCCACCGCTAAACTTGTGTGTGCGCGGCTACAGAAGTCCGCTGTACGCCGGTGGTGGTGACGAGAGAGAGTTGTTGTTGTTTGTTGCAACTGTTTGTTGTATGGAAGTTTAATACCGCGCAGTAATCTGCATATCTCTTAAGGATTTACTATAGTAATCTATTAGTTTGCATATAAATTCAGTAATTATTATAGCGGCAGGTCAAACTTCCAAAATACGTGTTTGGCCACTGCGCGCGGCGTTGCGCTGCGCCGCGCATTTATATTAAGATCATGTCGTGTTAAAACCAACCCTCAACGTTAAGCCAAATTAAATCTTGTTCGGAATTATTTAACCCCCATTTACTTGATATTTATTATTAACCATATCAAAATTATACCTTACGAAGTATATACTTATTCAATGCACACATACTCGCACCTCATTTACTTAACTTTCTTGCACCAATACATGCATATCATATATAATTCCATTTCTTGCCACCACACACACATACACACACATGCGTACTTAATACAAAGACCAAAGTAAACATTCAAATAGTGAAACATATATGTATATGCATTTATTCATATTAACCTTTGACATTAATCTCAGCTTTCGATGACCCTGATGTACAAACTACACCACATTTATTTCACTCTCTTACATAATTGTGGCAACAACTTCACTGACCAAAAATGGGTTAAGCGAATGTCGTTTTCTGTCATTTTTACTAATGTAATTACCTAAGTAATTTATTTATAAAAATTGATAAATGGTATTAAGAATTACAAGTAAAGAATTCTATTCGAAAATAATTTCAATAGCATCTTTTAAAATTATAATTATTGCATGATAAGTAAATAAAAATAATGATTATATGAGAAAAAAACAAGTTTTAGCAACGTATAAGAATGTCATGTGTTGGCCACAGCAGATAAATGTTTTGTCCCATTTTCCAGCATGTGCACTTGATGATGGCAAAGCGAGGTTGACAAGTCATATATATCTGACATGAAATAAAACTGTGGCGTGTATATAAAATATATCTATAGGTATAAATTCGGAATCTGATATATGTTTTTCAAGATCTATATATTTGTGAGTCATGAACTGCGTTTAGGCATAAGGATATTTCTTTCGAGTCGTCCCAATACCTTTCGGCCTAACCTAAGCTAAAGTGTTCTCCGCAGAACCAACCGATTCATTGTCGTAATGCACGTTCGATGTAAATTCAAATCCACGCACCATCAATCAATACAGTATATGCCATCATCGCATCGCATCGAAAGAAATCAGATGCTCGCGCTATTATCAACAACAGCGCAAATACTTTTCTCCACGGTAGTGCTGCTGCTGCTGCATTTCGTTTAAAACAGGTGTCAATCGAACTCCATTAAATCCGTCGAAATTAGAATAATAACTTTTGTCTCAGGAGCTCAAGACAAGAGCAGCACACTGAAGCGGAGAAAACTGGAACTATTTTAACTCCATAATTCCTTCATTCCACGGTCTCTTAAACCGCATCCATAGAATTATTCAGAGCACCGATCTGGAGACTTTCAAATGGCTAAAATTTCCAGCGAAATGGAAGCCATTATTTGACTGCGTTTTCAAGGATATAAACTCGTGCAGATCATAATAATATATATATACATATATAATAGTTTTAGTGTAACAGAAAAATGCCAGCTTAAACTTTTGCTTTAATTCTCTGGTATATTACGCTTTGATGAAACGTTTCCACTAGACTCCCTCTTTTAGAGTGCATAATGGAACGGTCCATTTAGCCGCCATTTGTTTTCATACTCTTTATAAGTGGTACAATAAATTTTAACGTTCAGAAATTATTTTAATCGTTCCACCAATTCGACACGAAACTTCTTCCCACAATCTCATACATACACTTGGTATTGCTTACATTACTCTTTCATCCGAAATAATAATTCATTTAAAGTTCTTCATACATGCTCTTCTATATTCTATTGAATCGCATAGATATTGGAAAATTGTATTAGCTAAAGTAATTTCGTTTTCTAAGCATTTTGATAACAAACAACTGCAGTGACTTCTAAACTAGAGGAAGGTTTAAGCTTCCCTATGGAAAATGGGGGGATAACGGTGACAATAGGCGAAGAACCTTCCGTTCATCCCTCAGGCGAAATAACGTGCAGTGCGAAATATAACAAAGATAATCTACACATGAAAGAACGAATGCGAGAAGATGGAATCTCTCATGTTGAATGTTTAAAAAAACTTCTTTTGTTTTTACAAACAGGCTAATATCTTTTGTTCTTTTGTTGAAAGTCTTGGAGTAGCTAGGTACATGGTAATAAACGTACTGTCATAAAAACGACTTTCAGAATTAACTTGTGCCTTTTGCTACTAAGGACTTTTAATGACTCTAGTAAATATCAAATTTTTATTTGATCGTTATTTTAACTATGACGCTGTTATTGCGCTATTCGAGTATAAAAACAATTTTTGAATAAATTAAGCTTTCCATATAGTATATTACAACATTGTTGTCAAAGTTTTATTATTTATTAAAAATAGATTAATCATATTTTGTATTACATTTACGCTTTTATAAACATAAAAACTGTAATTATTCAAACAAACATCATTACGAGGTTATTTCATATTTTCTTCTTATGATTTAATTTAAACATGTTACTATATTAACTTAAGTTGACCAAAGCAAAATTCAACATAACGGATAACGTCACTTATTACGCATAACTGAGATGAGCGGTAATCGGAGTAAAGAGTACAACCGGATACATATATGTGAATGACAAACTAAAGCCATTGAAATCTCCTAAAATGATTTTTACTTAAAGATGAAATTTCTTAACATCCAATTGTTAATTTTGGAAAATGTCAGTGGTTGCCGAAATTAAAACGTTGTATTATTTAAAATTAAAATAAAGCCATATCCACTCTTTAAAGAACAGTTGCGAGTTATAATTTTTAAAAAAGGCAAATTGAAGTTGTTTTATATTAACGTCATTTTGGACATGTGAAGAATCTCTTTAAAGAGTTTTAAATGCAGTAAACAGATTTCAAGAAATAAAAATTATATTTGTTTGTAATAAATAACAAATATTTCGATAAATCATTACATTTTTTATTAACCTAATACCCTACATGCATATGTAGAACGTTGTATGGAACACAAATATCGATAAATCGGATATATTTGACGTAAATCGTATTTCCTTATTCCTCTTTGTATTCTAATATGCGAACTGACAGATACATCGACAATGTATTGTCAACGCACTATATATATATATATATATAATATATTATATATATATATATATATATCTATAAATATCTATATATTATAAAATATATTTATGATAACAATGCGAAATACTAACAGACAGAGAATTAGCTGTTATTGTGTGTGTGTGTGTTATGGAAACAAAAATCCATAATCATTTAGTAGCACTTTACTAATCTGAGAAACCTTTAAGTATCTTGGTAATAAATATTGAATATGGAAGACGAAGTTGACTGCGGAGATGAGTTATCAGAAATGTGGTTGAAAAAAGATGAATGTTTCATGTTGAAAGAATATTGAATGAAAAGTATTTACCAAGGTGTGAAATCAACCTTGAAATAAATTTAGGTGAAAGATTTGATGAATATAAATGAGGTGCGGTGAAGTATTTATAGATAAAGTCGAATGGAGACAGATAGGAGAACAATGTTTCACCATCACGTTTATTTATATTGATCTGGGAGTAATCTGTTTAGGGTGTTGCACGTTAAACGAATCGTAAATGTCGTAAAACAATTATGGTTAAACTATGCACGCAAATATTAATAGTTAATTTAATTATATAATTATCTACGTATACATATGTATGTAGTTGTCTAGTGGCATACGGTTTAAAAGTTTATTCAATTATTTTACTCTATGGAATTTAATTAAATTATTATCACAAAAGTGTTATTTTCAAACAATTCCCAAATGATACCAAATTCTATTTGCCAAACTCATCATGTCGAATATTATAGGTAATATTTCATTTTGCCACTAAACCTTTATGGAATTCTAATTGTTTTCAATTTAAATTAATAAAAACTAAATAATTGTATATTAATTCCTATTCAACAAATGCTTGAATATTTTAAGAAATTAAAATTCTTTTTCTCGAAAATACTGATATGTAATTAAGAACATTATCATTAGGTATAACGTATAATAAAATTGTTTGAAACAATAACGTTTTTTAGCTTAAGTAATAAAAGATTGTATTAATTGATTAAACTGTTATTCTATATTTGTCTTTGTGTAAGAAAAATATTGAAACATATGGTGTTTTTCTGACACAATAAAAACGGACAAATTACTTATAATGTTTAGAAAAAATATATTTATTATTTATAACAGCTAAGTGCGTTTTAAATTGTAGGGAAATGGTTCAATAAAAAAGAAAGTTAAAACAAATATAATAAGTAAGAAAAGTACTTTTAGTGAATATTTTAGTTTAGATAATAACTTTTAATTATATTCCCATAATAAAGTCGTTCGTCGCAAATAGATAATCGAATTATATTAATAACTTAGTGTACAAATTAAAATAAATAGGGTATCACGTAATCAAGAATGGTTATTCGCGGTTGCTAGTGCGTCATGATAATCATAGCAGCACTAACTCAAAATCAAAACTGATATATGTTATTACTGTAGAAACCTGTCGGAATAAAAAATAGGGGATGCTGTGCTTGTCCCATTTTAATAATATATTTTTGATTGAATTCGGGTCGAGGTTGATGGTTTGAAAATCTATAAACGTCGTGCGCTACATATAATTATGTATTCGTAAGACGCTGGAGGTCTACGGCCATGTCTGACGTACGCTTCCGGTCGGTGGACCGCATCGTGGACGCCGGTTCGGGTCGACAACGGAAACGCATGGCCCGTAACAGCTCCTGACTCAGCGTATCCGGTGTGAAGATGCCGCACAAGCAATCTATGATTGGGTCAGGCCATCACGAAAATCCGACCTTTTTAAAACACCCTCACCATAGTTTCGATTTTAGACATTACTATACCTAGAATGCATTTCACTTTATAGGCATACTTAAATTGATATAAGAACACATTTATTTTGATGTGTCCTCAGGGAAATAAGTGTAATTTTATAAATAAACAAATAAACTCGTTTATATTGTCTACAAATGAATTAGACTTTTTGTTATTTTTGGTAATTATATATACCAAATTAGCATTTTCAATATTAACGAAAATATTCTAATTATAAGGTTTTTTATTATTTTTTAAAATTGTGATAATAAAAGTAGTAACAGGCTGCGGAATTACCAATTATGTAAATTGCTTTATATGAGATGGAAATTTATACTTTAGATAAAATAAGAAACTAAAACTAAAATCTTTTCAATTGCATTATTAGTTCGTTTATAATTCGAAATTCCAAGCACTCATATACCACAGCAACAAAGCGTTAATTTAAGTAACAAAATGTGAAACTATTTTTAGGAAATCCATTAAATCATTCGTGACAGTTTAATTATAAGTACCTACATATATAGGTATGAACAAATAATGGTGCTTTAGGTTATATGAAGTGCGCTTATAAAAATCGGGATTTAGCGAAAAAGGCAAGTTAAAAATGACCGCAATCCATCACACAGGATCGAGTCATTATTCTACAGCTTCCGCCTGCGCTTAGACAGGTCCATATAAGCGTTCATCACATTCTAAGCAATTTATAATTTTGAAAGAAGATCCATGCTCGTGCATAAATACGACATTAGCCTCCCGTCAACCTTAGTCTACATGTGATTTATTTTACCCAGAATTTCGTGCACTGCACTGACTTCGTACGCCAACGCACACGTGACTATTCCCACCGTAAACAAAGTAAAGCAGAAAAGAAAAAGAAATTGCATACCTCTTGGTCACACTGTTGGCTTATTATTATGGCATTTATAACATGTCAACCGTGATACTCATTTCTTTCTAGGAACGAATTACTTTTCATGAACATGTAATGAAGTTTCAGGCTAGAAACTTCACACGTTGACAAGTAAGAAAAATTTCATATTTCATTTCCTTTTATAATATCATTTTTAAAATAACTTATAAGGAAATTCTTATAAGAAGTTTACTCATTTACAATTTTACAATAAAAAAAATACTATCACTACAAATTTATCATTAAAAAATCTCCTTTCCATTGCAACGATCTTCCTCTTCCATATCCAACATTTATTCCTATACATCAATACACACACTAAACTTCCTGATTTCCTAAAGTTTTAAGCGACAATACTTCAAGCTAAAAGAGTTAGAAGCTGCTTCGCGGTTATTCTTATGGTTTAATGCTGCAATCGGTTACTCAACCAAAAGAAGCAGTTGGGTGTAAATTAGGTTTATTACCTAACTAATTGACCAAATCAAAATTTAACATTGCGTCACTTACTTTAGCGCATAACTGCGTACAATTAGAGTGATGCAATTAGAGAAATTAAAATGGATAAACTGATTTTTGCTATTGTACTCGAAAAGTTATATTATTTATAACGAAATTATACTTTGTAACAAATTGTTATGTACGGAGTTATTTCTTACAAAAATAATATTTCATTTTTTGAATTAACGTCTTTTTTAGTACTCATAAAGAATTTTCTCAGTGTATGTTCTCGAGGATAATTTGAATATGGGTAATATTGAGTCCTTGAAATCTATTCGAATTTATACTTATATATATATATATATATATATATATATATATATATATATATATATATATATATATATATATATATATATATATATATATATATATATATATATATAATATATATATATATATATATATATATATATATATATATATATATATATATATATATATATATATATATATATATGTATATATATATATATATATATATATGTATATATATATATATATATATATATATATATATATATATATATATATATATATATATATATATATATATATATACAATTGAAATATGATAATCAGGATATTCTGTAAATCAGAATAATATGTACACAGCTGTTATCCTTCGTTATTGTAATGTCCTTGAACGTAATTTATAACGTGCTGATCCTTCGCAACTGGCGTAAACTGAAGTTGCAGTATACGCTCTGATAATTTGTAATATCGTGCGGTGTACATTATCGACATATATACTCCACCAGCACGTTTACGTTGCGGTTAATAATAGCGACGTAAGAGACGAAGAACGTCATTACAAAGCTTTACCTACATATGTACACATTCGTTCGAAATAAAATTAAAACGACAGAAAATACAATACAATATAACACTCCAAAGTATGACATCTTAAAACAAATCCAATTAGCGTTACTCAGAATCAATAATTAATCATAATCAATTGTAACCAAATACGTGATCGCCTATTTTTTTTTCTTCTTCGTTGAACAGGATGCCAATGTATATTGACACTGCGAGTAATTTGATCTGAGTGTAGGGTATGGGGAACAATGCATCTGTGTCAATTGGTCGACTTGGTACAATCTATCAAACAGCTGTCAACGACGGCCCGGAATATGGACAGTAGTCTCTTGTCAACAATGCTGCACCGGAACACAGGGACACCGGCGGCACGGCGCACACAAGCCGTCATCTTTTCCGGAACTAAATGTATGTGTCTGCCACTGCAATGGCGCGTGTGTGCATTGGTATGTGTGTGTGTGTGTGTGTTAGCAAACAAAGATTCTTCCCCTTAGTACTCTTCGTCCGTTGTGTATAGTCCATCAGGAACCGCACTCTTGTTGTCAGTGACAAAAATCGCAAACACTTTTTGTGATTCGGTTCAGCCCCTTTTCTTTCACTTTTTTCCGGTTGTGACTTCTAGGAAATATTTGCGCCTTTTGCCTTGACTTCCTTACTTTGTTGTTATTATTTTTCTTTTACGTTCGTTTCAATAGAATTTCGTCTTTCAGGACTTATTGCTTACAGAATTCTATGGTTACCCTAAGTATCTTGAAATAATTAAAATCATTTCTAACGTTATCCTTACATTAAAAAATCGATGTTCAGCGCTGTATTTGACATTTTCATATTAATTTTACATTTCTAAGGTAATTATCAATTCAATAGAAAACAAAGTTTCTCAACATCTCTCATGGATAATTTAAATTTGTTTACCAAACTTTAAGAATCACATTTAGAAAAATCTAATTTAATACTACAACTAATACTTGACAATAAATTCTTTTTTTTTTTTAGAAAATATGCGCTATTAATTTTGTGGAAATAATAACTGAAAAGCAATTTTCCACAATTTGATTTAGGTATTATTTATTTAACCTTTTTAATATTATTATTATTGTATGCGCCGTAATAGATATAGAAAATGAGCGTGTGCAAATAATAAATATATTTAATTCCCTACATGATAATTTCCTCACAATCTTATTAGTTAAGTGTAAAATAATTTTGGTTTGTGCCTCAGGTAAGAAATATCTATCCTATATTTAATTACTCTCGTTCGTGTCACGTTGTTTTTTTTATTTTTACAATCGAATTTAGTGACAGACGCATCAATATATCACACGATCACGAAAATAACCGGAAGACCATTGCGGTTTTTTTTCCCCACCGAAAAGAGAGAAGAGTGTGGGTGGATGGTTGACAGATCATCTGAACGGGCGGTAATGTGTTCTATACATCAACGTGTCGACCGTAAACACACACCACAAATCTGAACAATTTATAAAATTGTTTGCCCTTCTCAGCGCGTTTTTTATCCAAACAAACACACATTACATACATACATACACTGCCCCTGTTGTGCTAATCCGTAATAACGAAGTTCATATCAAATTTTAGACATTTAATAAATGATATTGTTTATTTTTTATATATAAGTATAATTGTTTAAAAAACTGTATGTGATGTCAAGATTGATTTTTAAATTCATGTGAGAATAGAGTGAAGAAATAATTGAAGAAATTAAAGAATGTGGAAGTCCCCTTTTGAAATTAGAATTTGATTCTCGGGAAGCGGAATAAGTTGAAATCGCAAATGGAACGCCATTATTTAAGGATTACGATTTGTTTCGTTGACAGAAAATTTACCGGAAAAAAATAACTGAATTTTACGTCTAAGCAAAATTCACTAAGCTTGGTACAAGAAAATTGCTTTCACTAATCAAAAATAATATAGGAAATCATTTTTAAACAATATCTATACTTGAAACTCAATTCATATTTGATTAAAATAATGTAATAACAAAAAAATGGAAATGCGCATAAAATAAAATATTTTGATTAAAATTAATAACTTGAGCATGCATAAAATATTCAATATTGTTGTTAATATATTATTAAAACAGTAATTTACCAACCACTATATACATATTAGTTGATACATATCTCATAACACATTATACAATATGTGTGGATACCAAAATAAAAGAATTTGTAAACGACTTTAATAAAATAGAAAAGCTGTAGATAAGATTCAAACACATAAATTTATATTAAAAGTTCAGTAGGTATGCGTGATCAATGAGTAAATAGTGCTAGCCATTCCCATAATTATAAAATCAATAAAGAAATAATTCCAAAAAAAAAAGCCATGTAAACATAATTATTCCTGTATTACAAAGGATAGATTTCCGAATGTTGAAACGTGTGAAATAGGTAACTATCTAACGAAACAGTTCAATGGTGAAAAATTGTACAAATGTGAATACTTGATTGTATAAAATATTTTATGTAGGTTAAAAACAGTTTTTATATTTTTATATGGAAATTTAATTAGACTTTATTAAAATTAAAATATCGTAAATTATTATTGTATGCTCCGTGCAAAAAAATAAAGGGAAGGTAAGTTAGGCGATTCTCCATAAATGAATGCATCCTTGGAGTAAGTACAATGTGCATGTGCACTTTTTTTATACGTACGCCACTGTACCAGAAGGAAGTTTATATTATAAACAGTGGCAACCGCGTTATTGGCACTTGAGTTTGCATATATTGCACATATCGTATACGGAAAACTATGCACCACTAGACAAAGACGATAACATTATTTTCCATACATGAACACGTAGGAAATGCATCTCTCTCTCTCTTGGTCTAGTTCTCCTCCAAGTTTTACATAATTAGAACTCTCGTGAGATCAACCGTGTGATTTCTAGGCCATGTCAACACTATTTAATTGAATTTTGTGTTCATTTCAAACACACACACACACACACCCACACACACACACACACACACACACACACACACACACACACACATCGTTTTAATTTTATAATGTGCATATATAAGTAAGTACTTCTTTTCAAAATAATATAAAAACTGTTTATTAAAGAGTAATTTCAGAATTTACTTTGTAGTAAATAAATATAGAAATATTCATCATGAATACAACAAAGCGACGTATATGTATTTAATGCGTACTTATGCTTTTAGTTAGAAACAAAAGTAAATACGTTAAATACAACAAACCCATTAGGTAGCATATGAAAAATATGTTTTAATTTGATGTCCTTATAAGTATTATTGAAGTTTATACACGGAAGGCTGTGTTAATAAAAGCAAAAAAATAATTTTGCTCGGAAAGAAATATCTATAATTTGCTATACTTTACAAGGGTTTGACACGCCATCATATTTTAAGAATAAAATATGTTACGATGGTGAATCGTTAAATTATACAAACACTATACGTCGTTTAGTTATGTGCCTTTATTATCGTGATGAAATGCATTGATTATCATCATGCGTTACGAACACACACGTGACACATGCATGGCTAATTCATATTTGTATAGTGCATAATTTCACAAAATTGCCAAACAATAATATTTTTCACATTTCTTTATATAATCAGTATTTACTATTCATATATTTTATATAGGTATTTTACAACATAAAATATTATATATTTTTCTTACAAACAATATTTATTCATAAAACAAATGTTTGTAGTTCGGATCTGATCCAAAGCAAATCTTAAAATAATCATTAACATCACCGCTCCATAGGCTATATTTAAAAAGCACGTCTCCATCGTATCGTATACAGAAAATGGTAGGCGCATAATGCCGTCACGAAGACTCCCAGTTGTTCGAAATGCGTCTGTCAAGACAATAAAACTGTATTCACGATTTAATAACAAAGCCCATACACAAATATTACTTCAAACTTACTGCAAAAGACGTCGTCAACACAATTTAATACCATTTTGTTAACGACAATGACGTCAATTCATATTTTTACCAACGAGCTAAACACACGATCGCACACTAACAGAGATTATACTTTATTTTTAAACGTGACACTAAAAAATATTACAGCCACGTATTCAACAATATTTATTTCCCAAATGTAACTATCTAAAAATCAATATTGTTTTCGATAAAATACTCTAACCGGTGAAATGTTTGACCTTGAGATTCGTATCAACTTTATGAACTGTAAAATAAAATGCGAACGCATTTTTCTTTTGCAGGCGCTAGTAGTTTATAACCAGGCGCAAACGGTGAAATTTGGTGACCTTTTTAAAAGACGCCCAACCATGGTTAGCACAACATCCGAATATGACAAACAATTTGATTATTTCTAACATATAAATTAACATGTACAAACGTATGTAGAGAAATTCAGACCGGAAAATTCAAAGCGGAAAATTCGATGCGGAGAATTCAGAGCGGAAAATTTCGAGTGAACATTCGAAAGAGTCCTGCGGGGTTTGCTAACCCCACTTGAAAATTACATAACAATTTTTTTCTTGCCCATCTATTGTTCAACTATTATGAATTTGTCCTGAGGGGGTTTTGTAGCAGAGCCTACTATCATCTTATTTTATAATTCTTTTGTTTTGTTTTAAATTCTTCAATCACTTCCTTGGCTTTAGGAGACTACCAATAATTACCAGTACAAGAAAATAGAAATTTAATTTAAGTAAACGTAATTTTAAATAATTTTACACGGAAACAGATATATAATAAAAAAATTCCAATAACATGGACATCTACATACCTAACAGTATAAAGGATGTAGAAGTTACGCTAACAATATCTGTAAACATATAGCCTGTATTAGAATTTGCGTGAAAGATAATCATTTATTGTTTCCGTCTGAATTTGTTATAATTTTTAATGATATTATCTTGTAACTTAAACAAAGAAAATATCTTTAATAGTGTGTTGTGCAATTCGTAATATACATGTCCAGTAGTTATGTTGTGAATTTGAACAACGCGCTAAGGTATTCCACGTGGAAGCTATTAGTGTTTCATTGGTATAACTTAAGTAACATAGTCTGAGGCACCTCGTAACTTTAATTACAAAGACATATTAGATAATATTGTGTGCTCCAAGAATGTGATATTGAACTTGGACCAGCTTTGAACTGTACACCACAACGACGTGGAACTTTAGATAAATTGTGTGAGATATAAATTAATTTTCAACTAAATATATATGTAGGTATAACGTAAAGAAAGAGAGAACGTTGCGCCTAAATAAAGGTGGATGTTAGTTTAAAAGTTAACCAACGCAATTTATTGCATATTAATATAATCAAGAAGAGAGAATATAAAAAATGTTGTAAAGCCGTCAGGATCAGGATTAATCCAATTAAAATTTGGACTTTTCGGTGGAAGAGTCCACCGTATATTCGGTGTGAATATTTAACAAGACAAAATTTTAAACTTGATACAAAATATTTTAGAAGCCAGCCGTGCGGTGCACTGGCGCAGAAAATTTTATTCAAGTACCTGTGAATTTTTAAATAATTTCAATGGATTAGCCCTGTAAGTTTTAAAGCACGTTTTAAATTTATAATTATTACATTCCTGCACTGGGAGTTCTAATCAATGTTTAAATCAAGGCGAAATTACATATTTATAATAAGCAATTATGAATTAGTTTCAAACTTTGATTGTAATGTATTGTTTTGATTTAAATATTATTTTGCTTGCGTGATCCTATCACTGCTTTTGTATCGTGTGATACGGAATCAATAATTTATTATTTATTATAGGTATCTGTGGAAGTTTCAATATTCTGTTGATTTTAGTGCATGCATTATTTGTAAATATATAATTCATATAGTTTTTGCTGAATAAAATATTACAAAATCCTTTTTCACATAAAATATTAACAGTGTTTATTATTGATTTAAAATTAATTCAATATTTTATATACCTATTTTAAATTTTAATAATGTTATAATACAACTGGATTGAATTCAATCATATAGGAAGTGACGATATATCAAAGTGATATGTGTCGATTAAATAAAATGTTAAATACCAATTTATTAAATATATTCACTAATACGCTTTACGGTTATAATTTTTGGATTAATTATTGATGGAATGTATTTATAATATGCGCGTTATATATTTCAAAATTCCAATTGATTTTACTATGCAATATAATTTGAATATGTTACACTTAAATTAGGAAAATGTATTAAACCGAACAAATGAAACATGCAAAAATGTTCCTCTTACGTAGAAAATATGCCAATGACAGATTCACACTGAGATAAATAAATTTTAAAAAATGAAGAAAGCAATGTCCAATACAGATTGAAAATGTTACAATTCGCATTGTAACATTTAGTAGGTACCTATATGTGTTCTATGTTTTATTTATTTAGCCTAGAAGGGGGGACGGCTCGTTTGCGCCCTCTAGGAGGTACGCTACAGTACTAAGTATTTTTTAGTGATTGTTATATTAGCTATATACTAAGTTAAAAATGTTGTCTAGTTTATAAAAAATGTATTGTAGATGTAACAATAATTATTATACTGGTGATAATGCATTTCTGCTAGCTTATATAATATTAAAATCCTTTTAGCAGATTGGGTGTCACATGAATGAATTAATGAATAATTTTAAGGTAATTGTAGGGTGTCAAAGTGATTTTAGTTAATTTCAAAGTGACTTTGCATATAGAAATGAAAAATGTCTTTAGTTAATAATATACGCGTCGTAGGCGAAATTCGTTAGAAAAAAATCAAGTTAATTTCCTGAGAATTGAAATACTAATTATAACTCGCCATGTATAAATTTCCATTAGGTTAAAAATACTTAAGCACCGTTTACATAGGCAATAAATTAACGCCAACGTAGCATGCGATACCTTAATCTCTTCCCTTTATATTAGTAACCATATATTAAATATATAGTATATGTATATATACAGAAAATTTTTTCAGGCCTGTTTTGTGTAGGAGTACCATATATTTTCTGGTGTTTTGCTCTACTGTGGTATTGGTCATTTTTTTTTTTTGGATCCTCTACTTACCATATTAAAGTCCATATTTTTTGTCTGTAAAGCCTGCGCGTCTGTATACAGCATGGTTTTGTGAATTGTGAGTATGTCGTGTATATACAGGCCGTGATTTTATACGAAAAATTCGATTATCCTTAAGGAAGGACTGAAATCCGTGCAATTTTCATTTAAAGCCAACCAGCGACTCGGTTGGTGTGCAGAGATAGGCGTAGTTATGGGGCAGAAAAATGGGTGCTTTAAACATTGTTATGGGTTTAAAACGACAAAGAATATTGAAAATGGCTTTTTTATTAGCGATTTTCCAACCAAATAACCAAAGGAATAATACAATCAGACGTACACACTGCTTAAAAATATTCCATCATCCGTATGTTATATGAGACGCACTATACCGCCCGAACTTTATTCTTTTTTTCTATAGACGCTTTCAGGAATTTATCTTAAATAGAGTGACTTTTAGGTATACTCGAAATGTATTTTATAATATTCCGAAATTTACTATATACCTAATAGTTTGTACCCTCGAGATTTGAAGTATTGGAAAACTAGCTAACTCTATTTCAACGTTAATAATCTCTAGACCAGTGGCGTCGACACCAATCAGACTCAAGGGAAATAACTTTAATAACTGCACAACAAACTTAAAATAGAACTCTCATTATATAAAAAGCACCGGTTTCTTCATTTTAAACAATGAAAATAGATTTGTTTCTATTATTTTATTAATTTACATATTTAATTCAACCTCTGTGGATTTTTACACGATACGCTACTGACCTAGTTTGTTTAATATTGCTGGTGTATTAGCTAGAGTCCCCTGAGAAATTATCTGGCTTTGTTAAAGTCGAGAAAAATCTTTACATGTAAGTTAGAATAATATGAACGATAATTTGTATTATTTCCGAGGGTCTTAGACATTTTTGACAGTGTAGAGTTATGTTAGTAATTGTTTTATTTAATTATTATTATTATTGTATGTGTGTGTGTGTGTGTGTGTGAGTATTAATTATACGGCCATGATGGATAGGTTGTTGAAATCAGAGTTTGCATATGGATAAATCTCGGTTAGTTGTAGGTAGAATAAAGAATAAGACGACCGCAAAACACAATGAGTTCGTGGAAATCGAAATATAGGTCAAGTCAAGACGATATCACAAATTAGCATTTTTTTCATATATCTAGGTATAGAATACCTAATTGTTTCTAGGAAAATATCGATACCACCTGTGCTTTGCCTATTATTATTTGTTATATATTCATGTTCTAGATTTCGTCTTCATATTATTTTAGGATCACCGCAGTACAGTACAGTTCCCAAAGTTAGTTAGATACATTTTAATAGTCAAAAATGCGCAAAAATATACACATTTTAGAAAGCTTTAAAAGTACACAGAAATACCATTAACACTGAAGAACTATATAATACTTCAGACTCCTGAAGTATTACACCGTAATATATCAAGTATTCAGTTGTGTCAGAAAGTCACCATATTGTTTTATGTTTCCGAATAATTTAAATAGTAATTATCACCATATATAAAATTATATATTCAAGATAGAAATGTTTAATTTAATTGAGCAATTTTTAAGAAAATTACTTATTATAAAAGAAGCTCTATTTTTTTTATTACCTAATCTATTTATAGCTCAATATCTACTTTTATACATATCAACATTTAAATAAACCCAAACCAAAATCTGGTAGAGAAACTTTGATAAATTCATGGATTAGGAACCCTTTTTATGTTTAACTGACAACCAAATTACTGTAAGGACACTGAAGCAGAAATGTTCTGTCCTTTGCAGTGGGATTGTTAGCGAATTTTTCCTATACGCCGTAAGCGATATTTTCGTTAAAGTAAAATTGAAAAAAAACGATTTTGTAATAGAATATGATTCAATTCATAATTAAAGAAGGATATCCTTTATAAATGCGAATGGCCGAATTTACACAACCGAAATTCTTTCAATTGCGAACAGTTCCACAGCTTCAGTATGATTAACAATGAATCGCGTTATGCATTATACTTTATGCAGCACGAACAACGCTTCTCTCGGTTATTAATCATCAGTGAGCCATCAGTCGTATGTAACAATATATACATATACAACATAGACGTTACATGCTCAATGGCGCACGTTACTGTTTATTGTTGAACATTTAATATTACAACATACGTACATACATACACAGTCATAGTTATATTCTTGCTTACAACGATATCGTTCAACCGTGGCGCCTTTGTGTACCAAATTCGAGATCGTTATTATTATTATTATATTGTGAGAGACATACACAGAAAAATTGCACAATAATGATTATAGTAGCTACAATATTTCTATGATTAACAAATTGTTTTAAGTAAAATTAATGTTAATTTATATTTTATACAAAGAGAAGAAAAATCGATATTTTATTTTATAAAATACTCGTTTAGGTCAATTTAATCAAAAAGTTGAAAACCAGAAAGATGTCAATTCTTTTGTGCATTTTACTTGGCAATTTTGATTTTTAATTACCCCGCGCGACGTCTTCATTACCGTTTCAATCACTTATTACAAGCGGAGGAAAAAATCGGGAAAATTTTCAATAAATTACGAAACTCTAACGAGCTGGCGGACAGCACGGAATTCATTGAACATTTGCGACAGACAAAAAATACATAAAATGTATTTAATCTGCAAAACGTAGGTCGTACATCATTGATTCTTGTTTTTTTACTTGATACATTCAACATTTGTAATTAAACGTGTAATTAAAACGGACATATACTTTTTAGTTTAAATATGAGTTTGAGGCTTACGTAAACATTGAAAATGTTAATCGTGCTAGGATTTGACAATTATAAATAAATAAATATACGTGTTACTTTACAAATTGATCCTTGCAAGGTTCAGTAGTTTGATACATATACGTTTCCCGTATAACGTAACTAGTAACACATACTCTAAGGACCATATGTACAACTTCCAATTAACTCTATCCTTTACATATATATATATATATATATATATATATATATATATATATATATATATATATATATATATATATATATATATACGTATAGGTAGGAAATGAAATCGAATAAAAATAGTATTTTTAGAATATTCCGTTATTATATCAGCGCAACCAATTATTATATTTATCCGTTTAATTTAAGCAGAGTCGTACTTAGATAATTTTGTAGCAGGGCTTTGAGTTCTTAACACTCCCAGAAAAAAAATTCATTTTCGAAACGGATGTTTATTTCGTCGTAATTTTCGGAAATATATGCCATATTTAAACAACTTTTTACGTCTCCTTACGAATCAAAGTGGCTTTCTTTAAGAGAACAATAACTAATAAATGTCATTATAACCATAAATATATACAAAATTGAAGAAAACACACAGGAATCAATAATTAAATCAAACAACATTGTATTTAAATTTGCACTGATGTAATTGTTGGTTTTTCACAAAATTACGTTGAGCCTAAAAAGAAATAAACCCCATTTACCACGCTGAAGAATAAAGCAAAACAAAAAACTAAAAGCAAATTGTGTTTTGCGGCATAAAAACTTTTGTGCTTTTTAGCTTGTAACGAGGTAAATATTTTACTGGTTCGCGAGTATGCAATTTTCCTGATTACACAAATTAATTTCGTCTAGAATTGCATTTGGTGGTGGTGAGTCAGGGAAAATACTAAAAAACCTCGGATGGAATTCTGAATAAATAAAACAAAGACAAAAAAATCACAGTGCTTGCCATATTTCATCGCTCCACTTAGTGTAATATCCATGGCTGCATCGAATACAAAGTTTTCGATGTTTTTATTCGTTGGCGTAAATATTCCCTAAGCGAAGAAAGATACGAGAGAAATACGCACCATCTTGCTTGCACAACTATATCTACGTGTATATATATATATATATATATATATATATATAGTATATATATATATATATATATATATATATATATATATATGAGGAGTTTAGTGATCCTGGTATAGATACGCCGTAGTTTCTTATAGACAGCAAAAACGGCTTAATTTATTGGATACGATTTGGAAAATTCGTTGCTTTCCAGATGAAAGTTTTGACATTTTATTTTTATATGTATAACTTTCCATAAAGAATGTTTACGTCGGCGAAATTCTATAATTTATGGAAACGAAATGAAATTTTTATTACACCAAAAAAAGATTGCGAATTCATCAGATTAAATTCGAAATTTAATTTTCCAACAACTATTTAACCATCACGTATAAAACCATCAAACATTCGATCACCAGTTTAAATACATTTAACGGAAATATCCGTATTGAGAAACATTGTAAGGATATTAGGAAGAAATTAGAATTTGAAATTAATTACGAAAACTAAAATGTGGTAATAAAGCGATGAGGTGTAATCTGTTGGCAGTATCTGGGACATTTTCATTTATATTTAACTTTTTCGATAAGGCAGCTGTAACAAAGGGACGTTCGCTTCTGGGAAAGCAGGAAAACAGTAGCATTTCACACGCACACACCCACGCGGTGAGCACGTGCGAGGGTGTGACGGTTCTATGTATCAATCGTAGTGTTTCCGGAAGATGGTAAAAAACAGATAGAAAAAAGACACAGAGAAAAACAATACGGTCGAGATTCATTCTTCCCACGTTTCTAGAAGAGTAAATATAATAACTGATATGGTCACTTTGTCATTTTGCCGGGCTAGAAATATTAGTTTTTCGATTGGAACGTTTTTGAAATCAGTTGTTACTTATAGCGCCCTAATTCTATTCCAAAATGAGTAAATAAATATAATTTTTTAAATTTATGGAATTTGATATAAATTAATTGTATATAAATGAATTATTCATTGAATAACTACTTGATGTATCTTTAAAAGTTGAGGTTTTTGAGACACTTATAAATGTAATTAAAAATATAAGTAATTCATCTTGGAATAGATTTCAAAGAGAATAATTTCAAGTATATTTTGAGGTAGGTATACTTTTTGTTGTTAATTAAATTAAGAGTGCGAATTTCGTTTCGGCGCTTCAGTATATATAGTACCTAGTATGTATGTCAATGACAGTGTGATTTTGTTTGTGGCAAACTGTGAGTGGTTCATGAAGTAACGAACATTTTGAGAATCGCCGGATAAGAACTAAATTTGAGTGTTTACTGAACCAATCTGTATAGCTACTTGTACTAAGGTTGTTTATATATCCCGCGGCGCGGCGGAATTGAAACAAATAAATATTTATGCTATTCTACAACACTCACATCTCATCACAAACTACACAATTTGTATGAAACGGACCTAGTAGATTTTAATATTTAAAAAAAAAATATATATATATGTATATATATATATATTTTTTTTTTTCTGTAGTAACGAAATATGGTTAGACACAAATGGACATTGGTTATGCGTCCTTAGAAACTTTCTCAGATTTCGTATCATAGCTCCAGGACATGCAAAACTTAGTGTGAACGATATTTTCACTATATGTTCATCTTACAGAGGAAATACAACAACTGCTTTTACATAGATTGAATTGAATATAATTCTATTTGTCGAAAATACAGTAATAATAATAATAAAACAAGTACAACAAACTGAATTTTGTCTAAATAGAATATTTATACATAAAAGCACAAACGCAGAAGAATTTGTTAGATTATTTCAAGTAAGTCGTAGACATACGCTACAACAAATAGACATAAATGTTTTTCGCATTTCACTAAGATAATTTTGATTGTAAATGAGATAAATAAAAAGTTTAAAACACAAAAAAAAAGTTGTATAACGTGTTTGGAACTTTCCGACAGATACAAAGTTTTTGTCAAAGTGTGCCCTTTCTAAACTCCAACCCCCCCCCCCTCATCCTCCCGTCACCCTTCAGCACTAGTGCTGTACCTTCGTTCCGGAACAAAAACAGTTTTATGCAATTTGTCCTTCTTATGCTTACAAAAAGATTACGTACCCTTCATAAAACTTGGCGACAAAGTATTCAGATTTTTATTTCGGAAAATGTTTAAAATCCTACCAAAGCGCGAGCGCGTGTAGTGGGGGGGAGGAGGGTGTTTGCCAAGTTAGCCCACCTGAATTTCCCCGGAAATGGTGTGCCGGAATATATGAATAAATAAGTTGCGAGATGCCATTATTAAAATGACTTATTGAAAAAGTGGCCCCATTTCGCACTGAAATGCACTGCACTGTCGTGACTAGTAACATATGTACAATATTGTCCTAATTGGAGAGGGATTTTCAAATGAAAAAAACGAAGCAACAACTTGTGAGTAACAATGTTTTATTGCATAAGAACGTAAAGTAAATGTGACGCAAACATGAATGTGTGTGTGCGTTGCGTGTGGAAAGTAAATGAGATGCACCTATTGTACAGGAAAGTGAAGCAAATTTGGTGGCTAATAATGATTACAAGTAGTGATCGAAGCATTTGAACAATCTCGTCCGCCATTGCTGAAATTAACTACAGTGTTTGAACTAGCAATCTCATATACCGGATGGGATGTTCAGCTACAGCATCAGCACATTGTGTGTGTGTTCGTTTTCATTCCAGGCATTTACGCCAGTCGCGTTTGTCGAATAGATTATTATCCAAATATATATATATATATATATATATATATATATATATATATATATATATAATATATATACTATATAGAATACATAAATGTATGCAATGCACCGGTGCTGAATTCACACCGCACACACCTGCCCCAATATCGATAACGGTGCTCTAATATTTGTTTAAGCAAGCAAGGCTGCCCGATTTTTAATTGTAATAGCCTATAGGTTTGCTTTACAAAATTACACATTTGCAAAATAAGTTGGAAAAATACGCAGCTAAAAGTGACAGGGTGGGTGTGATACAGATTCATGTGTGTGTCGTGTTGTTTGAAATTGACAATAACACATACTGTTCGTGATAGATAAATGATCGCAAATGAACAATTCAAAGTTTTTTTTTAATAAGGTTAACAGTGATGTGATTAAGTTTTTTTGGTGCCTAACGTAACGTAATTTGAATATGTCGTGCCCGGACTACATTTTTTATCTCACACATCAAACACTTATTACCCAAATAAGTCACACAACATTTACCTTATTTCAAACACTAAACTATTCAACAATTTCCACTATTCTACCATCACTTGCTCTTCACTTAACACCAACTTCACATCGACTATTATACTACCCTTTGTTGATTTTCAAACGAAGTAAAATCTATCATTGTTTGTAAAGGCTGGTAATCTTAATCTAGGGACTCAGGCAAAGATACCTCCTCTCCTAAAAAAGAACCTAACAAACCTCTAGAGAAAAGGTGCTTACGCGAAGTCGTTTAGATGTTCGAAAATCGACCCAATTGTATGAATTTTATTAAAAAATATAACCCATCAATAACTCAAGAGACATATCCGTTTTCCCGACTTGTCATTATTACACAATTGTGTTTTTAATTTAATTATACATATTTTGACATTTTAAGAGTAACCCCGCGATACGGAAACGTTTAAATAACTTTAGAACTTGAATTTAATTAAATTTTCTTTCACATGGTTGCATATATACGAGCAACCACCTCCTCACTCCAACCCCGCGTTTCTCTTCATCTTAAATGGCAATTTTAACATCACGTACTAATAGTTACACGGTGGCGACTGGGCCAGGTCTCATGTGGCCCCTATTTTGTAATGTTAAATATTTACGCACCCCTCTACAAAAGTTAAAAGCACGTCACTGGGTGTGCAAGCAAGCGATTGCCTAACCCCTCAAGTTGCTAAAGTACTTTTAGAACTCGTAAGATAGTGGTGACAGTCAAAGTAGGTTTAAGTATTTTGTTTGTTGGTTTATTGTTTAACATTAAGGTCTAGGATTTACTGTAGAGGATCGCCTCAATTAGCTGCCCCAATATAACATATTTGTTAGTAACGATGCGTATTTATGTTTAAAATTTGATTAAATATATTTGTAAAAATATTATAAATGCAACTACGTAAATATAATTATTTTTTTGTTTACTGAAATAAAATTAGTTTTAAATTTAAATAAGCATATATATATATATATATATATATATATATATATATATATATATATATATATATATATATATACTATATATATATATATATATATATATATATATATATATATATATATATATATATATATACTATATATATATATATATATATATATATATATATATATATATATACTATATATATATATATATATATATATATATATATATATATATATATATATATATATATAAATATGAGAATTGTGAATTCTAAACGATAATAAAATTTGGTTAGTGGTGGAAAGGAAGCAAAATAAAAATTGTTGGAAAATAAATAAAAGTATTCTTTTGTATTTTGATCAAATTGTATGCAATATAATATTTTTCCATTTGTGTTCTATTTATATTTATCCAAACGTTAAGTAAGGGCTGTAAATGTCTAGGATATTGTTTATATGTTTGCTTATCTCCAGCATAGTATCAAACGGAAAATGGCTGGAGAAGTAGGTTGGCTTTTCTTTGTTGCGCAAAATATGGGTCGTTCTGCAGAAAGACTCAATCGAATATCGCAATCGTTTCGTATTGAGCCGGCCCGAGCAATTGCTAGGTTTCACACGAATTTACCCTCTTTTACAGGCGACAGCCGAAAGCCGAAAACCGACTGGTCACCTATACCTACACTCTTTCACCTATATAAGAAATTCTCTTCAATAAAATCGACGTTATTACATTCCCCAGTTGAGACACTGTGTGATTCGTTTAGCCTCTTATTATCTGGACTATAATAATTGCAAATTGTTTTAACATATTCCGTTTCAAAGTATTGCGCGTAGGTACAAAAAATGTGGACCCTTCTCAGTTTCGATTTAGGGAATATTGCGTTTTTGCTACGGCGATTCGCGCGTCCGGTTTAGAGATAGCTAAATTTATCCGGCGAAAGAATTATGTGTGTAGTCGCCCTTTCCACTGACAACCACACCAAACCAATGCGAAAGCAGACAGAATCAAGGATACGTTTCGGGAAAAAATACGTTTGACTTCATGGTTACATGAACCAGTGTCGTACAATTCCTTTTTTTTTCAATTTTATACAACATCGTATATGGTCCATGTTGAGAGAATGTCCAATAAACGATTGACCAACAAGATTTACGTGGACGAAATGCATTGTGTGATCGTCCTCGGAATAAGTGAATAAATCAGATTGAGAATGAATTACGAGAAAGAAAATCTAGAGCTTGAAAAGCTTGCGAACATGTATGAAGAACTTGATGAATCTAAACGAAGCAAAAGATGTCCGCACGCGCGTTTATGTGTGCGTGTGTGCTGGTGTGCGTGGTGGTGTAGGAGTAGGGGAGGGGGGCAATGTGTGTGTGATAAAATAAATATTGCCAAATTGATGTATAAATAATATATCAGAGATGCTAAGATGAGTATGGTGGGAGAGCCTGTGGTATCGCAATTTGAGAGGAATTAAAAATGTATTAAATAAATGTATTGCTATTTCTAAATATAATTCCAGAATAAAATGTGAACGAATTCAAAGTAAAAATAAAAATGATTTATATATTGAATTAAAATGAAATATTGTAACTTTTGTAGAGCCAAAGACGAACAATTTTTAATGTATACAACAAATATAAAAAAGCACACCCAAACATTGTATTCAAAGCACAATATATCTATATATATATATATAATTTTCTATTAAAAATAGTTTGAAACGCAAAGAATAATATGCACCATTTGTGTATTAAATCATACAAAGTTCCACAGTATTTCGTTCCAAAGAGAAATAATCGCAAAACAACATAATAAATAACAATAATATGCAGTTGCACGCCAACATTTTGAAAGCATTTCTACATAGAGACATACATATATAAATACAGTTCTGGCATTATGAATTTTCTGAATGACAAGAACCATTTGGCATGAGTAGTCCATTGTGTTATTCGAGCCAAAAATTATCCACAAAATATTTCATTCGTTCCATAACATCTTCCAAACTGGGCAAAGCATCCCCATTCAAATATCACTGCTTATAGTGTTTTGACCTCACAACATTACATTCGTACAAAGACTATTGTAGCTGTTGAGACGCCACTGATATTGGTTAACATTTTTTATAAAGGGGACGACTAGCATCCCCGAACGCCGAGGTCACGTCGAAAGGGCAGATTGGCGACCTGGATAGCATATATTATGATTGTGAACTTCGTAGTCAAGGTAAACACGACATATCCACTATTTTATAATTATTTTATTTGTCACACACCTCAAGGATGTTCTACATCATTCTAACATTCAATAGAGTTTTAATAAATTTAATCATTTAAGTATTTTGTGAAAACTTTTGCTTACAATCTACGTAGGTGTTCAATAAAATGAATTAAAGGATTCATATTTCTATGACACATATAGAATACATTTAATCTTTGACTGATACTATATTTTTTTCCACCACCAAAACAAGGGACACGTAGCAATACTTTCGCATTCTTTAGACGTCAATATGAAGTAAAACCAGTATGTCGTAAGCGGTGGCACCAGCAAATATAACAGAGGCACCAAAACCACGACAGTTCTATAAAAGGTTGAGATGTAGTTGTTGTAAGCGCGAATATTATTCGAAGGCGTCCAAATTTGTTTAATATCAGTCAGCAGTATTCTAGGAGTACTATTACTAGTTGTTAATTTGGTACTCATTGTACTGAATAATTTTGGTGACGAATCAGATGACATTTTGAAGGTTTGACCCAAACAAAATATGTGAAAAAACTAAAAGCCTTCTTAGAATGTATAATTTTAAAAAAAAGTGTACAAGTTCCAGTGACAATATAAGCTTTCAGTCAGCTAATTATCCTGTGGTATTAAATAATGTAATTAAAGCCAGTTTTATTGATTTGAAATTCAATTTAGGTAAAAGTCGTATTTATGTGGCAGGAGGTAATTAAATTTTGGACCTACCCCGTACCCCGCTCGTTTGGTTGGTAGTTCTCTTTCATCTTGCAGAAGCACAAGATTATCTGCGGTTAAATCATTGGCTTCATTAAACTGTCTCTTAAAATCTAATTTATTTATCTTCTTTGTTGGGTGCGCCGATTATTACCGCTGAATACATTAAATAAAACGGACATATCTGCGAACGCACACACGCACGCATGCGTACAAGATGTGAGAAAATGGGAAAGAGAATGTCGGGAAATGTTATTAGGAAAAATTCCAGGAAAATTAACACTTTATAATTTCTTTTGTCAGTGTGTTTTTTCAACCTGAAAATAAGGTGTAGGAGACAGCGTAAAAGATTAAAGAGACACCAGTTTATGTTTCCTGCATTATGAAATTGTTTAAAAGACATTATTACAACAGTGTATTCATTGACTTAATTGTTGTTTAATGCATATTTATTATTACATATTCTATATAACGTAGGTATAATTACTATGTATGTATGCGTGCACCTATATACATACATACATACATGCATACATATATGCTTGTATATATTTTCTACAGAAACAACGTCTTTATTGTTATTTTAGTCTTATTATTGTACCATTCTGTATACTATGCATATTTGTGTATATAAATAGAATTCATATAACACACACACATAGGTATTCATCTATGCGAACACAAACACACACACACCCAAATATATGCCAAAATATGTGCATACACATTCAAACACCCAAATAAATACCCCCTTCCACACACACACGAAGACACACACACACACACACGCATGCATGCATGCATTCATTTCGACGCCACATTTACTTTACTTTCTAGCATAATACATACATACATACATACATACATACATACATAAATACATACATAAATACATACATACATAAATACATACATACATACATACATACGTACATACATACGTACATACATACATACATACATACATAGACATTAGAGCAGACACATACATACATTAGTAGATTGTTTTAGCATGTATTTTGGTTATTGTTGTTAAAGGTAGGATTTCTATTCCGTTAGGTGACGTGAATGAAACAAATGAATGTAATAAGTAAATAATAAACGACCTTATATCTTGTATACAAAAGATATATTACAGTAGGTATGTGTTATTGTATGTAGGAAATAGTAGGAGTATTAGAATAGAAAGATAGGTAGTATGTATGTATGTATGTACCTACATATAATACTCGTACATACTTTGGTAGTACCTACCTAGGTATGTGAAATGAATTATTAGGCAACATGCCAATATTCACCACATCGTTTATTGCATTATAGACGTATGTATGTATGTATGTACGTATGTATACATAACACAAACGCGGCTGGTTTATAATCGAATATTTCCTTTTCTGAAATCTAAATAACAATAGGCCATATATTTCGCATAGTTATTATATGACAAATTACCAAACAAACCATATACACATTTGTGTATGTGTGTTAGTAAATGTTATATATACTACATATACATACATATATGTAGCTTTATAAAAGTTAAATGATTAAATATTCGCAATAATATTTTAAGTAATAAAAGCAACGAAAAGCCATTAATAAAAATTATTAAAGACATATAGAAAACTATTATAAAAGATTTCTGTTTATATATGTATATATATATATACCTATATATGGTAACAGAAGACAAACTTCTAATAAAATGAAGTGACATCAATATAAATTTTAGTGAGTCTAACATTTCGCGTCTCGCGACGTTATAAAATGACAGTAGTTTGCTTGAGAGATAACTTTATATTAGATTACGTCTGTGCAAGATGGTTGACAGACAGCGAATATAAATGAAATTCTCTAAAGATAATAGAATTTATTCAACCAGAGTAATAAAGGATAATCATAGCTGAGCTGGGATTAACAAAAGCGACACTAACGACAGGTAAACGCTCATATCCATGAAAAAAAACCAAATTACTTCTTTAAAAAAAAAAATATTACCTAATTATAAAAATGATTAATTTTCCTAATAGGTAGTAGTAGAACCAGGATTCATTCAAAATATGGTCTACAAATCGGTATGAGTAAAGAAAGTTGTGATAAAATTTCACACGAAAAGACGTAATTACTTTGACAAAGGGTTTAAACCACTGCCGATCTAAAAACAAAAGGTTCCATGATGGCACAAAGTTTTAAGTCAATTTCGCTGTAAGCCCGTTTAGTCCTCATTCATAATCATAATAGATGAAGAGAGAACGATTGTGGAGGGTGCACAAGTGCGAATGCGAATGGAAATAGACGCCGAGCGGCACATAACACTGCTATAAACACGCTAGTGAATCGGTAAATTTCCTGTCGACACTCTATATTCCTCCGTTTGGCGAGTTTTGCCCAGAACTGCGAATTCATCCAGTGCCGTACACATTCAACATTATTATACCTACATATTTGCTGCGATTACACAAACTGCACCCTACCACTCGTGTTAATTGTAATTGGATAAAAAGAAAAGAAAAAAAAAACTACTCAACGAAACGAATTTGTCAATAAAGTGTTTTTTTGATTTATTTTATATGACGAGAAAGAGAAATGTTATTTGACAAAAAAAAATATGAATATCTTTGAGTGCATTGAAGTTGCCGCTATAGAATGTTCAAGCTTTTTATATGTCATAAGCTCATTTGCAATATCTTTGATGTTAAGAAAAATGGAATACTGAAAGCCCTCTACATATCTAATGTTGTTCACACAACTTGTGATAGTTTTTCACGAAAGTAATTATTTTATTCAAAAAAGTCAATAGGATTTTATACAAGCTCACTTCATATACTTATAAATAAAATTACTAAATTATCTTTGTATTTTTTTTTTATATACCTACATAAATAAGCATAAAACGCAACATTTCTTCGAGTAGTTGTTAATAAACAATAAAAACCATAATTATTGACGAGTTTCCGCTATTAGTAGTGTTGTATTTATTTAATCCCATTTTTATTAGAATTTTAAAATTAAATCATTATTTGAAAAATAAATGGAGAAACGAGTAGGTAGATTAGAAAAAACAATATTTAGTTGAAGTGCCCTTTTAATAAATTCCCGCCTGCGACGCTGTGTCGATACCGTGTGGCAAGAACGGTTACGAAATATAATACTGGTTAGATTGAGAACACTTGAGTATCCACTATCTGGGTGACATTTACAGGCGCACCAAGTGACGTCACGTGGCAGAACGGCACACTCCTGGCTCCTTATAAAGTTAAATTACACCGATTATCATCCAAATTGAAATTAGAACGGAAATCTGTGCCAAGGATATAAATACAATATCCTGTCCAGGATTTTTTGCGCCATTCGTTGCTGACATAACCATATACATAACATAGATAACGGTGTAGGTATAATAGAAACCAAAATTGAAATGATTCTTGACGTAAACAACGAGTATGTTTACAATTTCAAACTAGAGCTACATATGTATGTAAAAATCAGTTAGGAATATCTTTTTAAAAAATGTTTATTCCGTCTTTTATTTTATGTGAGTGTCCGAACAAAGCGTTATTCGTCAGTGATGTTTGAAACAAATGTAGGCGGTTAAAACGAGCCGATTCGAAATTAAATAGAGCGATTTTTTGCCAACCAGGCCAAAGGCGTTCGTCAGGAGAAGGGTGTAGGGGCGTCCGGGCAGGCACCGGTTATCAGTTCAACTGAATGAATACAATGAATTCAAACGCAGCTATAGAGGTTTTTGTCCAAGTCTACTGAATTGAACACAATATTTTTCTATGCGTTTTTATTTTATTTTTTTCAAGAGAACCAAACATGATTGAATTTTATTCCAAATAGATATGACACTATTTTATAAAGTTTAAATTAAGTCTAATACAACACTCAGGCTACTCGGAATAGCTTGAACCGAGACATGCGCAGCACTACGCATATCGAGGTCATGATCGTAATTATTCCTAATCGACTGTTTTCTTCTATTTGTAGTAACAAATGATAGGATTACTATTGTATTTAGACACAATAGTGTTTTATTGTTGATAATTCATGAATTTGATTGTTATTTAATTTGTTAATGTACAAATTGTGTATATTTATTTTTGAAAGAAGTTGTGCTTATGTGGTACATGTCCTCGGTGTGTATCACGTTAAAATGGATTAAAGTTGTCTTTCTTAACGGAAAATCAATGAAAAGAAGAAAAGGAAAATAAAGAAGAAAATGTCACAATATACTAGGGGGGTCGGCGAGGGGGAGGGGGGATGAGTGATCGTAAATCTTAAACGTAAAGGATATTGAAATTTTTTATCCAGCAAACAAGCAGCGCGCGCTATTTTCGTATCGCCTGTTAGAAATTTATCTTGACTGCGTTTTTATTAATTTTATTTTCTTCTTTAAAACCCAAGAGAATACCAAGATATAAACGAACGCCGTTTTATATATATATATTATATATACATACTAAAATGCAACATAGCTACTTGATCAACAAACAAGAACAACATTGAAATGTGAAATTATTTTCTAAATTGAATTCTTCCAAGATGGGAAAATATTTAGAAAATTACCTTAGGTAAACAAAAGACAAAGATATACCCTATTACAGAAATACTTTATAAGAATTGCAACATTAGCCTGATGGTTATAGTTTCATAATACAACAAAAGGATAAAGATAAACATCAATAATTACATGTTTCGTTAAAGATGCGTGACTGAAATATCTTTGAAACGCAAATCGACCAACAACAGACTTTTAACCTGAGTCCATGGGGTTAATCATTTCGATTTGTACCACAGGCGATGGTAAGAACAGGAGCCAGACCAGAATTGTGTAGAAGTGTAGAGAAAACGGACCGAAAAGCAAAAACGTTTAAATAGAATTTTCTTCGAGTTTAGAGAAAGATGTCTGCGATTCCATTTGAAGATTAGCCTTAATTTCCGAATTACATTGTCAGGCGACGACTGAGGTTGGGTTGGGAGGAGTTGGAGTGGAGGAAGAAGTAGTAACAGTGTGAAAACTGAAGAGCAATGTGTTTATATGCAAATTGATTACAATTTTAAGCAAAGCCTGCCTATAGTGTTTATCCGATTTGTAGGTTGGAAACGAAATAAAGTATATGGGATCTATAGATAAACACACAATGTGAATTGGCAATGTAAAAAGCTGATTTCGACTTGGTGTGATTCCATTTGGAAAATATGGAGATTGTTCTTTGCAGAGAGGAAAGCATTGGTGTTTGCATGGAATTTCAAATACGAATGATGGTCTTGCCATCGTTATTGTTTGATGAGATAATAAATTGAATTCGAGTTTATTTGATGCTGGCTGGTGTGCAGATACATAGATTTTGGTTGGAAGATGCTTTCGAGCCCGGGTGACAAATTAATAATCATAATTAGCAACGGAGTACTAAACTAAACAAATTAGTAACAGGCCCAAAGTCCCATCTGTACCTATGTACGTAATTAGTAGACTTTGTGTTCAAACCCTTACATAAATATTGCTGTCTTCTTACTTGGACGTGTATCTGTGTCTATGTATGTATGTATGTGTGTGTGTGTGTGTGTGTAAAATCGTCTACTTGAGTTTGACAAAGTACGACAAATTGCACATCCAATTACGTGTGTGGTATACCGAGTTGTTATACATTAATATATAGGTACGTTGTATTAACAAATTTATAAAAAAAACTAGACAACTTTGCCATATAGTAAAAAGAACGCTTACCGCAATTGTCTTCGCTTGTCTTGATCTACGAGTTGTCAAAAAGTCGGTATTAACAAATTGGTATCAACTAAAATCACCACACTGCACACGCACAACACATGTTATGCCAACTGTCAAAATATACTTGTTGCAGCCATCTTGTTTAGAACACTGTATAGCCTCAACGTTAATTTTGTTTACGAATATAAATCATTCATAGGTTATAGAAGTACTAAACACTATATTAATTAATTACTTTTAACTGTTAACGTTAACGAAAGCTTTAAAATCACACATGAAACGATTTTATATGTAGGTTAATAGAAGGCACATACAAGTGACTCGTTATAGGTAGGACTGCGACCTTGGGGTGCGCAGCGCAGAAGACTACTGCCACCACCACTGTACACGCTATTATATCCTTGTCTTTTTCTATCATAAGTACTGTTCACTCTCACTCATAGAGTTGCCTGAATATGCATTAGCAAATAGTACAGAAATCAGCAACCGTTTACTAATTACATATTTTCTTAAATGTAATGTTTGAATAAAAATAATTTTATGTTTTCCTAGTTTTTAACCCCTTGTCCTCATATTAATAATATACCGCCTAGGCGGTACTTGTTGACTATACAATTTAGAAATTTATGGATTCTTGCAATTAATTATTATTTAATCATGCATCTTAATATAAAAAGTAGCTATTTTACTATAAAACAAAGTAGACAAGAGACACAAAATTCTAACTAAAATATGATTTGTTTAATAGATGCAATCTTATAAACAAATGTGTGTTTTGAGATATTAACAACTAGAACAATTTAGGCATTAGTAGCAGGAACATTTCGAACAATTTCCCGTAAATTATAACAAAAGAAATAAATTGTTATTTACTTTACTAGGAACAAAAAAAAAATTGGTACGGTACACAAAAGTACAGACGAACATTATATTTAAAAACTCGGATTGAAAAAGTATTCTATACAGCTGCACCGTGGTATCGTTCCCCAGACTCTTGTGCCACCTGGTGAACATTCTTTGAACCCTAATACACATCACTTGTTATAATATCTTAGTTAAACCAGTCAAAATCCAGAAAGCTCCTTTACAATGCACTGTAGGTATAAGGGGCTAAGTTTATATTTACATACTATACAGTTGTATGTATGTGTGTACATATACACAATGCAATCCATGGTACCGCAAAGAGCACATGAAACACTACTGCCGTCGGTTGCAACGTATCGGCCAACATGACAAACGTCAACACAGTCTGCACACGCGGTGTTCCCTACATAGGTAGTACATTATATCTACAACGACAAGGGATTGTCTTAGCTAATTCCTTCCGAACCCAACTCTAACATCACCACCCTAAATTATAAACAAATTAATATTGTCGCCACGGTCTACCTATAAATCTTTCACCGTCTAACACGAAATATCTCAACACTTATGGAAATATATCACAAATTTATTCTTGCTGAGGATTTGTGCAATAAGGTACTTTAGTATCTTATACCTACCTATATATAAATTTTAAAAAAAAATTCATACTCTCTAGTTTGAATTTTAATTCTAATTTAAATACATGAGTAAACCACCATCAAGTGGGGTACATACCTATGTATGTATTTCAGCTAAATTAAACGAAAAGTATACAATTTCAAATTAATTAAAGTCGAAATGTAATTTTAGCATCGCTACAGCCCCTCCGTTAAGTTAATTTACTCTGTTACAATATAGAAAAAATATTTTTATTATATCTAAACATGTTTTCGTTTCAAATAACAGGAAGCTTTTATTAACATTCAGAATTAAATAAATATTTTATTTTCATTGTAGATACACACATATGCACATCTATATATCTGGAACACCGCACGAGTACATTTCCTTGAAAATAATATTTACTTTTGTTTTAAATGATTTCCATACGAAGAGTTCATGTAAAACAAATTGTATTATGTTTTTCAATTTAAACACACACACACACACACTATTTACTTTACTTTTTTTTACAATAAACAAACACGCAAACGCTATATATATTTTACTTTTGCGCTGCCAAGTAAATATACGGTGGTCAAATAGTTAAATTAATAAATGCTCTATATTTAATAGAAAATTATTCCTTTTATTACAGTTGTTAAACCTATAATAGATTATAGGTAAGAAAAGTTGAAAAAAAACTTTTTATTCCCACAACGTTCAATTTATTTCAGATACGAAATAATTTAATGAAAATTATTTCACATCTGTTATTCTATGTGGTAAACCACAACAATTGAGTTAACTATCTTCATCAGCTATAATAGATGTATATACCCTCTTTGCCCCCCCCCCCCCACTCCTCCAACTCAAGACCAACAGAAATGTAATCCTTGAATAATTTAATAATAGACCTTTTTAAAAGACTTCAGAGAGTTTGCTTATAATAGGATTGATACTTCTGTTAGATTTAATTTATTTAATGAAAGGGTTTTGCAATATTACCTTAATGATGTTCATTTTATTATTTAAATTTATATACTTATAGCAATGTAATTTCATTTGTATGGTGGGGATATGCTTCATGTATTACTTGTGTCGTCATAATACTTTCTTTGAAGTTTTTTTTTGAAATAGAGGAACTATGCGTTAATTCGAAAATATACTTATTTTCTAAATGAAAGGCAATATCATTTTCTACAACTTTTGTTTGAAAAGTTTTATGAAATAACTTCCAGCTTACGTGCCTTGAATTTGTTTAGTGCCGTGAAATTTTCCTGAAACAGCCTCCGAAACAAATAATGATCTATTTTTAACATATCAAAACCTTTTTTATGGAGTATTTAATTACATAGGATCATGGAAATTTGATATATAAGTATATATACACGAGAAAAAAGTTAGAATACGAGCAAGAACGTATAAGAAAGTCATGGGTTATAGCCACCAAATAATTAAAATGATTTTTTACAACTATGCTTACGCCTAATATAGCTATAATCGTAATTGTGAAACTAGTAATTTGTTATACATAAATACATATTTCGTTTGGTCCCCGGTCGAAGAAAAGTTAAAAATATACCGATAAAACACAAAATAGCTTATGAAACAGTATCGGAATTCTTTTAGCAAAGAGTCGAACAGTTGTTAGCCGTAACAATGCATAAACTTTAGCGTTTTGTTCAACTAAAATACAAAAAAAAAAGTGATTAATTTAATTCGAGACTCCGTTTGGTAATGTTTTATATTTGCAAATTGGCTCCAACGTTGGCACAACGAACATATAATCCTCCCCTATTTCACATCTATAACATCTCCAAGTCAGTTTCTCCCCTATCAGCATCTCCATTTCACTTATTACTATTTTTCGTTGGTAATATTTCCTTTGTCTGTCACCCTACGTACACGCATTTACGATTTGTGTGTCAACAAAACTAATGGTTTATTATACGTGGCATATAAATAATTTGTCTAAGTATAGCCTCAAGTAATTCTCAGAAATCAAACGTGCTGGTTTTGTTGTTTTAACAATTTCGTCCATATACAATTGTAGGAGGAGGTCTATTAGTAAATATGCCTATATCAATAGAAAATCAACGCCACCATTGTATATTGTAATTATATATGAAACCAGTAGCGATGGTAGGAGGATAATTGGCAAGAGCACTCCCTACTAGCAAAACAACACTGTATGTCGTAGCGTGGTCGTTATATGAGTATAGAGCTAATTTAACTCATGCTGGGATAGATTTGATGATGGTTCTCGAGTTCATCTCTTCTTTCCCCTTAACTATATCACATGTGTGTATGTGTTGGTTTGTTTTTGTAGTACGCTTTCTGTAGCAGACATTTCTAATTCGTTGGGAATGAAATTATTTTAAATTAAAATGAAAGTATGTTACATTACAGAAATGTTATTCATTTGCGTAAAAAAACATCTAATATTTTTTTTAAAATTGTGATCGAGTATTATTTATTAATTATTATTGATTTTCTCGGTATTTTAACTATGGAAAATAATTTTCATCGCGAAATTTGCTGCCAAAGGTATTACTGTCCCGCACTGAAGTTTCTTATAGGTAGTCACTAGTATGTTTGATTAAAATAAATTAATTTAAAAATGTCAAGAAAATATAATTATTCATCATGCTATATTAGCAATTCTTAAGGTCGGAAAGTTTTTAGTTTTCAAATAAATTAAATACCTAAAAGAATTTTACTAACTTTTGAAGTAAATTTATTTTTGACAAACGATGCTAAAATCTCGAGTTGGAAAATGTTCTTGATTGTAATATTTACTTATATATGTATATTCGTATACGAATGAGCCACATTTTTTGCCGTTTTGGAGTTCTGACGAAATTATCGCAATCGGTCACTTTGAAGTGGAGAAAATCAGTTTTTCAAAAGTACTTTCGATGAAAAACTTTTAACTCGTATACCACATAACATCGTTAATTTTTTGCTTATCAATTATTTTTATATTTGCTATAGTATTTCAAATAATAATTAGTTTATTTTAGACTCTTAGTTTTCGTCGTCCTTGTTACTGTAAATACACATATAAATTTTTATTTCATGTACCTAACTTACATTTCGAGTTAACGATTTTTTTCTATCTGAATATATAAAAGACTAAAACCAGAGGTGGATTTTTTATACGCAGTATTTCTATTTAGATAGGAAAGATACTAAAATGCAAATGTAAAAATTCAAGGAAATATAATTATTCATTTTACAATTTAACATAATGCAAATGTTATCATGTTATAAATAATTTCTATAATTGTGAAATGAACAAATAATGTTCGCTGATAATTTAAACCGTCAATTATCATAAACAATTAATTTAATTGTTTTTTTTGTTTCGCACCAGTAAATTTGAAAACTATAGCAATGAATATAGTTTTTTAGGATACTACTAAAAAGTTATTGGAAATATTAATATCTTTCGTCATTTATTATACAAGTGTATCTATTTTCGATTCAAAAACTAGAGGTTTTCTTCAAGGAGTGTTTAACAGTTTTACTGTAAGAGCATTCACACATACAGATTGACGTTATTGTGAAATAAGTCAATATGAAAGTTCAAAACAGATATTTCCATTAAAAAATATGCTTTATTATAATACGAATACATTACGTCGCATTAAAAAAATATATAGACGAAATATCAATGTTGAACGATTTGAATAGTAAATTTAATTATATTCTGAACACAATTCCAAATGATAAACCCTTTATTATGGTGGTGCTCAAAAATGAAATTAATATTTAATCGCGCATGAGAAACATGTCTGGATTAATGAATTTGAATGTATGTACATTACTTTAAAACTATTAGCGTATGTATGTATACATGTATGTATAATGTATATATAATTTAGTAATCGAAATAAAACAATAGTAAGCGGATATAGTAAAAAGAATATGTTGACAGAAAAACTATTTTAAGTATTATGTTCGTTAATTGTCGTAGTTAATTACGAAATAAACTGAAGCTGCATGATGGCATTTATAATTTATATTTCAAAGACGAACAATTTGCAGTTCTTGACATTTTAAAGTAACTAAGAGATATTCAGAATAAAGATGCTAATGTAATATCGTGTCCTTTTTGAGAAAACGAGCGATTACTCTGCGTTGTTTTAAGACATATTTTAATTGTTTTACGCCCGGTTTCATAAATGATCTTAAAAGAGTCTTTAACTAGAGGATGCGTAATAAAAATAAAGACCGCTTTGTACCATACATATGTCATAAAAATGGTAATACTTGTTGCCATAGTAACTAAAGCAATTCGAAGGTGAAGGTTACTTCAACACCATTGAATTAAAATCGGCCTTTACACCTGTATTCATAGAATTTTAAAAGTGGATTTTTAAATCAAATCACCCAAGAATTCTTACTACAAATGTAGTCAAATCGTGTTTTTATTGCGCTTTTAATAACTTTAACTAAAAATACATTTTGTCTATTAATATGCATGTTATTTTACTTCCATTAAACCATTAGTTATATTATATCTAGGGGCACTGTTTTGATTTATATACACCCAATTTTTTCTATAGTATTCACACATACATACACACGTACGCACGCAGCCTCATTTTTTTTTCTATAGGTCAAGTACACGGTATAGTCGCGTGATCGACTTTTCAGTTCTTGGTAACAGTGTCAATTCTAGAAAATCGTATAAGAGCACACCGAGCAACCTTTCGTAAAGAAATTTTCCGATTTATAGTGTACAGTGTGTAGAATTTCCCCGTGGAAAATAAACTACGTGTTTATTTTGTTTTCTTTTCTTTCGAACGCAGTTACGTTCCTTGAACATAATAACGAGCTCGTGTTTATAGCTTAAATTAAGGGCAAAAATGAATGCACGGTATTAAAATAAATGTGAAACGGTGATCGAAACACGGTACCACAGTATTACCGAAGTATTCGGAATGAAAGAGTAACGGATGCATTTGTGAGGCCTAATCCTTACTGTAGATTCCTTGAAAACTGGGTTAATAACCAAGTTCACGTATAACTTCAAAGCAAGTAGATAGGTATTATATATGACATGTGTTTCGTTGCAACCGGAATGCAGCAGACACACATACACACACACACACACACATATATAGAATTGCGACAGTTACGCCTCCGGCGGCAGTAGATATACGTGCCCTGAGTTACGACAACTTCACACCAGGGAATACATTTTAATCTTGGTCTAACTTTTATTTTAATTACATCATGAAAAAACTCATGTATTTCAAAGCAGTCACTCTGCATACGGATTTACTTAACATAGCTTTTAACTTAATTTACAAAATAATAACGACAAATAATACTATTTTAGCATTTATTAAAATAAAGTAATTTAATAACTTTGTTCGTTTGCGACGCTATTTGAAAGAAATTTTAAAACGAATATTATTTAAATCAATGAAATACTTTTGCAATAAATTGATTAAACATCTGAACGGCGCGGCGTTGTTCTGTAATAAATATTAAATATTTGTTATAAGGGCCGCAAGCTATATAAAAGTTACCGCGAGGTTGTTCAATTCTATACAACACAAAAATTAAAATTTTATTCCATTTTTGAGTAGATGTGAAGGAATGTACTCTTTTAAATTAATGACAAACCTGAGGCAACGAAAAAAAACATCAAAAAATCAAATGTTTATTCATTTTTCATTTACAAATAAACTTGTCAGTTATATACAATATACAAACGCATGAAAATATTTGCACAAGCCTTGTCTAGATACCATAACACTATATTCAAAAATAACAATAACTGATATAATTTGGTGATGTTCACAATACAAAATAAACAACAGTGATTTTTGAAAAACTACTCTATATACTGTTATAGTACCTATATATGCATGTCACCGTTACTTCTATCCTTACAAGTTCGTCTGGAAGAGTTTTACATCTGTTGACAACTAAAAATCGTGTATTTATTGTTTTGTTCTAACATTTGTCGTGCTGTTGTTGTCAACAGCGAAAACTGAAACTGGTTTCCAAGCCAGTACAACTCCCAAAGCTCTGAGAGTCGAGCAGGACCAAACTATCGACTTTTGTTGCTTCGTCACGCAAAGACGTGGATGGAATTCCTCATTAGATAAACCATCATAGAAATGCCAAGAAACAGCACAATTCATAGCTCAATTTAAAAGTATCAACAAACATAAATATATATATATATATATATATATGATTATATATATATATATATATATATATATATATATATACGAGGGTGGTCTGAAAAGTTTCCGACCTCAACATGAAGATAGCAGCACTCGTAAATAAAAGCTAGGGAATTTTGTTGTTCATCTGTTGATAGTTACTCACCAAAGTTTCAGCCATTTTGGACGCGCAGTTGTTATGTAACAGTCGTTTGAGTGAGTAGATGTGAGTGTTTTTATGAAAATGGACAAAATCGAGTATCGAGCTGTCATCAAATATTTGTTTTTGAAAGGCAATACGCCTACGCAAATCAAAGATGAGTTGGATTCTGTGTATGGGGACTCTGCACCATCATTTACCACAGTGAAATTTTGGGCAGCTGAATTTAAACGTGGCCGTAAGAGCTTGGGAGACGATGAACGTTCGGGACGTCCAAAAACTGCAACTACCGACGAAAACATCGCCAAAGTTCACGAAATGGTGCTAGACGACCGCCGAATTAAAGTGAGAGAGATAGCAGAGGTTATGAACATATCAAAAGAATGTGTTTGTCACATATTAAATCAACATTTAGACATGAGAAAGCTGTCCGCGCGTTGGGTGCCGCGTTTGCTTACGTTAGACCAAAAACGTGTCTCACACCTCAGCGGTTGCCATGGCGAAAATCCACGAATTACGGTTTGAACTGCTTGACCATCCGCTTTACTCACCAGATCTAGCCCCAAGCGACTTCTTTTTGTTCCCTCATCTAAAAATTGCGCTCGGAGGACAGAGATTTTCGTCAAATGAAGAGGCAATCACCTTCGTGAACAATTATTTTGCAGAGAAAAACGCCGAGTACTATTTGGACGGGTTACAGAGATGGGAGCATCGCTGGGAGAAGTGTGTAGAGTTACAAGGAGACTATGTTGAAAAATAAAAAATAAAAATTATGAAAAAATGTCTTGTATCTTTGTTAGGTCGGAAACTTTTCAGACCACCTCGTATATATATATATATATATATATATATATATATATATATATATATATATATATATATATATATATATATATATATATATATATATATATATATATATATATATATATATATATATATATATTTATATACCTAGTTAAAAATTGCTAACAAGGATAGATTCGGGTATAACGTTTTCTAACAATTTCAGTTAACGGATGCTTGAAACCTATATGCCGCACTTGTGACGTTGTTTACGGCGTCACCGCTAGTGCCTGAGGGCGCTACTTGTACCGCGCTTCAAAGTACAACGCAATTTGCAACTAGCGTAACTTCTGTTGCGAACATTCACGGCGCTCCCTTCATACCGAATTGTACTTTTTCATTATTCCCTTTTGAAATGCACGTATTACAAACGCACGCGCATACACACTGAAGCTTTTGTTGTAAATCGAAGTCTGAACTGTCGAAATCAGTCAACATCGACAGGAAGAAAGACTCCACAAAAGCTACAAAGCTCGAGATATCATCCCATTCACTTGCCCAGGGGTTGAAGGTTGTGAAACACTTGTCGCTAAACCCTCAACATACTCAAGCGCTCAGACCATCGAAATTCTATTTTTTTTTTAAATAATTTTTGCCATTTTTTATTTTGATTTGATATATGCTTATAAACAATTACTAATTTTGGTTCAATCTTTATACTTTATGGTGTATTAAGCTGAATTGTGCATTTTGCATTAGTGTTGTATATATGCAGTTATTCTTGGGTGATGTATGTAATAAATGTATATATATATATCTATCTATTACTATTTTAATAAATGTATATATATATACGTATGCTATACTATACTAAATAAATGGTATTAATTTATTAAAGGGGTGTAGCTTATCGACATTATTATTAAACTGATTAGTAATCTATAATCTGTTTGTGTTGATTTTTGTTATCTGGTTTATGTTGCATATATCAATCGCTAATAAGCTAAAATCCAATTTCTATAAGCGCCTGTATAAATGCACTAAATGCTCTAAAATCTTTCTTGTTGCCATGGTAGTAGTTTTCAATAATAATTTTGATAACACATAGCTCCTAAAGTAAACAACCCAATCTAAAACATTTCATCTAATCCCATCATTAGCAAGTCAAGCACATCATACACACAAAACTAATAAAATACCATAAAATAAATTAAAATTATAATCGTCTCATTTTTAACAGCGATATCTGGCTAAGTATTTACTATTAAAAATCAGTTTTTTAGGCTTAGATTTGTTTACAATTCAGGGCTTAGGAAGAGTTTTCTGCTGTTTTATTTACGAGAAAATTTATTTATGAAATTAAATAACTATAAGTGTTTTGAAGGAGTAAAATTAAAAACGAACCTAAATGGCGCGCCACTTTTTAAGCTTACAATTAGTTAAAAGAATGAGGGCAATGCGACAGACGTTTGTTAGTTAATAAATGAGAAATAAAAAATCTTGGGAAAATCCTGGTAGAATGCGCAGTACAATTATTTTCCAATTAGTTATCCGATTCTTCCAGGAATTTTATATTAAAACTGTAGAGGGTTTGAGAATGTTTATTTGAAATATACGTTGACTTGACTGAGGTATAAATTTCGGCGAATGGTCACGTGATATATATAAATATATCACTTCAGAAATGTCCAAACTGTAACAAAGTAGGTTCTGTATTGATGTTTTCACAATAAAATATGTGTTATTTATGATTTTCCGAGCCTACCACCGCCCTCTTTCTATCTATATATTATTTATAATTGTATTATTAGTGCGTTACGTACAAATTAATAAATGCATATTAATTAAATATGTTTCGCATTCAATTAAATATTTTCGCTACGAATTTTGAAATTGAGAAAAATATATTTTTTAACACCTAAACAAGTATGGTTAAGTTATGACAGAAATCACTGGACCCTAAATGAATAATTATATAATTTTTGACTAATGGCGTTATTATATAGGCATGAAAATTTTAATAATACACTTTTTGTCAACATGTTATTCTAAAAAAAAAGAAATATTTTTCAGACAATGAAATTTTTAATATGATAAGTACACTAAATGTGTAAAAAAACATATTTTGTTCGTTTATGGTGTAATTTTAAGTATTTTTCTGAATTTGTACATTTTTAACAGACCTACAGCTTAAATGAAGAATTATATTTCGTAAATTAATTTTGTAATTCAATTAATATAATTACAAAATTAAAATCGCACTTTAGAGTAGCAAATAAATTTATAATTAATTATTTTTCAAGTTTAAAGTCAGGTTGCTTAAATTCGAGATTTCATGTAAATATTTTGTTTTTGCGAAATTGATAGTCGATAATGAAAATCTGCAATATTACATAATAACGTTCGTGTATTGGTCAATTCAATAGCAACATTCGAAAATTCGGTTTAAATCGATGATAAAACGAATTTTAACCGAACTAAAACTGCAATTAAAGCTATCGATATATGATAATTATCCTCTAATACTGTTCTCTTTGTTAGCCATTATATACCATATTTTCCGCTATCAATTTTCGAAATACGAATGAGTTATGTATGTATGTATGTATGTATGTTGTTTCGAAAACAAATATAATATAGCATATTTACGTAAAAAATAATCTTAAATCCTTGACAATTTTAGTCAAAATAACGTTAATAACTTCTCATAATTTCATAATAAGGGAAATCTGTTATGCATAGATAAATAATGCATGTCAATTTATATCAATTGTTATATAAAATAATGATACTGCAATCACTACCACAGATGATAGCAAACAATTTTTAATCCAACGTATGTCAATAATTTATGCCGGTCATGCTAATATGTACCAAACATGTGAACTGGCAGTATATCAAACTTACAAACATCAAATGTCCCTAACTATGAAATATATTACACATAAATTACCTCCACAGTGAACATTGTGGTGGGTGGCAAACAACAAAATAAAAATCTTTAAATCCTGTCAGTCTAATACATAGACAGTGCATGCTAATACCTATTTGAAAATTGAGTCAAAATTTTATAGTTAATAATATTTGTAACAGTCTTAGACCGCAGATGCATCACTGTCTAACTGGAAATCCCTAGAATATTCGTGCGTCTATAGGGATATATTTTCTTTGGGCTCTTCAGAGTGTAGATCCACGCAATTATCGGCGCGACACGTTCACAAGACAGGCAATTTTCACAGGGAATTGATTCTTGATTGATGACTGATTGCGAACTTTAACTTTTAAATTCATAACGTTATCATAACGTTATAATAAAAAAAATTATACCCGAATAAAGAAAACTATAGGATCTTTGCTTCAATTGAAATATATTCTATCTTGTTCATATTTATTTTGGTTTTACACACACACACACACATATAGAAACAATAGCTTGAAGATGGATTTAAATTACTCCAAAACATTAATAACATAATAATAATTTATATTTAGCTATCTAGTACATATTAAATAAATTACCAAAACATCGTAAATAGTAGAGTGATTAAAAATAAATTATCCAATCAATCATAGTAGGAAAACGGTAGACGAGAAATGATGAATAGAAAATAAACGAAATAAAATGTACGTTTAGTAACAAATGCACACGAACAAAAAAACAAAACAAATACACGCGCAAATTTGAGAAGACACACACAACAACTCGAACTAGCGGCGCCTATCAAAACACAGACAAGCATCAAAAGATATACGAATATGACGCAAATACGAAGAAGACGTGGAAGGAAATGGCAGAACAATATGATGGTGTTTGTGGTAGTTAATAAAGAAGAGAAGAGAAGCTGCTATGCCGGGCTGAAATGGGCACGTTGTTTTCTCTTTATAATAATACTCAGAGAGAGTTAGCGAGAAGAATGAGTAGGGAAAAGATGAAGAAGAGAAGAATGCAAAAGGGAAGCGGACAGATCCTTGGATGCGTAAGAGTCCTGTGGGTGCTCTGGCGTCTAACGAAGCCAGGGATTCTAAACGGCACACCGATGTGTGCATTAATGGTTGCTGAACTTACGCGTAAAGAATACTGTCGTGATTTTACTCTGTAATCAACTAGTGATTTTATTTCCGATAGAAATTATAATTTTTTGACGGTATTTTTAGCAATTAATTGAGGCGATGTAATACATATTATGATGCTTGTTGTCCTGCTATTATTTATATAGTCTTTTAAGCGCGTATGAATAAATTAGAGTGTACCTATAAAAATGTTATTATTTATTTTGAATGAAATAAAACATGACATATATTCTATGTTTTGCTGAATTAACTAAATTGTAAACGCGAAATATTTATAAATAGATGTAATGCACAGAAAATTTTAAAAGTGGTGCCGTTAAGAGGATTTAAATTTATCTTAATTCAATTCCCCTTTTTGGACCTATATTCGCCCTCCGCGCGTGGTTGTAATAAGTAACCAATCTAATTGTCAAATACTTAATATAATTTCAGTTATGATTAATTGATTTGTAAACGCGGTGGATTTCTTGATCATATTTATATAAAGTTCCAAAAAGAAGAATTTAAGTAAATATATGTATGTGCTTTAATGATATTGCTTCACGCAATGTAATGTATAACAAAAAGCTTTTTGGCAAACAAATTTGACTTGAACAATACGCAAGTTTTGATGTATTCATAGCAACAATTTAACTTTTCTATAAGCTAACTTTATAAGCGTTTCTCAGAGATTTTGCAAAAGTTTATTGTATTATACAGCTAAAAGATATTATTTTCAACTTTACTTATAATATACACAAAAAAGCGAACGAACGAACGAATAAAAAAAAAAAATAGAACATATAACGTATTTCTCATCAAACTTCCAGAGCATACTATATAAAACACAAAATTCGCACGATAAATTAATTTAAACCATCAGAATACGTTGTATACACTATAGCCATATTTCTCAAAATCAACCAGTAAAATGCAACATATACCAAAATAGCTGAAACAATACGATAAAACCCCCAATAATTTATATCGGGTAAGTGTTGTTTTTGCTACGTAACGGCTGAAAATTGTATTCGCTCGGTTGAATCGTGTGAAACCGGCCGAAAAATACCTGAACCCAGAATGCACAGAAACGTATAAGAGAAGGAAAAAAAAAAGAATTGCGGCGTCACAGAATGGTCCCGATGGGATTCTATATAGGTGGTAACTTGGTACAACATACATACAGACAGACAAACAGACGACCGCAAACCTACATTGTGTAGCGGCGAAGAAATACTTAAGCAACTGACTAAATAATCTATATATTTGAGCTAATCATTCTGCGAGAGGATAAATAATTTAATGCTGAAAGCAACTTTAAGAGATATTGTATATATGTGTGTGTGACGGCGTCGTCCTCAATTTGTTAATTTAAATTTAATGAGAATGAGTCAGTAATTAAAACGTATTGGCCCTGGAGGTGTGTATGTTTTCCGAGCCAAATCACTTTTCCAACTAACTAACTAACTAACTGAATCCCTGAATTTTACTGCAAGCATAAAACCTAACTTTACTTTCCATCCATAAATTTACGAAATTTAATTATTATTTAGGTGTGTGAATCCTAAAATATCTCATAATTCCCATAAAAATTGCTCGACAACATTTATTCAAAAGAAGAAACTTTACACTTGCTGGTATTTAAACCATGCTTTAATCGGTAGTCTCTGTCTTGACTACTCAGTCAAAGAACCTAGTTGAGTCCTAGTTGACCAAATCAATACTCAATATAACGTCATTTATTATTTCGTATAACTGAGCTGATCACACAGTAGGCGGAGCAAAGAGTGCGATGGTATGACTTATAAGTATATATAAGAGTGAGACAACAAGATAAATTTAAACGTATGGCAAATATGCTTTTAAAAAAGTACTATTCAGAAAGATAATAATTGTTTAAATGGTATATTTATTTTACGGAAATGAAAGGATTGACCGACGGCGATATTGATAAAAATTGTTCCAGATTTTTAATTAAAACAGCACAAGTACGCCTTCGTTTGTTACAATATGAAAAATATATAAACATTTAAACAACCGAAATAAAACCATTTCCACTCTCTAATAGACGGTTTATATTTACAACAAAAAAGATTTCAGTTTTTGAAAAGCAAACGATTCTTTCCGTTTTATTTATTTAATAATCTAAATATTTGTTTTAAATTCAGTAATATTTTATGGTTTGATGTAAAATAACACGTTTTTTTATAAAGTACTATATTGAATATAATTGCATCATATGGTAAACTTTTAATTCATTTAAAATTATTCTACAATAATAAAAGCTTAATTATAAAAAAAACATTTTTGTAAAACAAATTATTAATTTTATTGTAAAGGCAGTTTGTAATTTGCAAATAGAACGAACATGAAACGAAAAGTACAAAAAGAAAGAAAAAACGCGGGTACATACATATATACCTACTGGGTAGTGCGCTAGCCAGTGGTCCATTAATTTATTGTTGCCACGTCATTTGCCGTTACGTTAATCAACCGTATGAACTGGCACATCCGGTATATATTACCATTGCTTTGACAATATGAACACATGGCAATAAGTAACACACTTGATTATTACGGAGGCAAATGTACCGCGCTTTGTAATCAACAGCGCGCTAATATATAGGAGACACAATGACACCAAAAAATTATATACTTTTTGTCAACTGACGGTTCGTTAAAAGAGCATAAATACATACGAATTAGGGGGCCATGTATATATACAACATTTTCTTTAAAAATACATTTCAAATTTGCGTAATTGTACACACATATATAAAAAAAAATTATTAAATATTTCGCGTTGTACTCCATAAGGCCCGGTATGAACTAAGACGACTTCTTCTTTAATCAAAAAACCACAAGGGCCTTTTAACCGATTCCATGTAATATATAACCCGGTTATAACCGTATATTAGTGCCCGGTATTATATGAGACCTCTGCTTAATGGGTTGTGTTTATTTTTTATGAATTTTTTTATTCTTTTTTGTTCATTTTATTTAAGTTGCCGCTCCGACTTGGATTTTATAAGGGTCAGGAACAACATTCATTTTTTATGATACACTGTAAATTGTAATAAAACTTCGTAAAGAATTGATTCTTCCTGTAGGTACAATAAAGTGCACTGAATTACAATTTAAAGGATCTTTTTCAAAAATAGGAAGTTACTTCCGAGCAGTAAACAAATCTTCAATTAACATTTTATATTTGCATATTCAACAGTTTCGGAGCTAAAGACAAACGTCATTAGGGAAATAGTCGATGTATTTATATTAAAGAATATTAAAATTTACGTAAAAATAATAAATAATATTATCAGGTAAAAGAGATTTTCTAAAACCACTAAAAATTTACTTTTTATTTCTAAAAGCAAATTTATTTTATTTTTTTAACAGTAATACTCTTAGCGCTTTAAGTGCTTTTTAATATTTACATATATGATTATACTATGTCCGTCTTGACCTACGTAACTAATGCAAAATAGAACATATGTGCACCACATAAATCTGGTTCAATACACCAAACATGTTACATGCTGGTTCTGGTGTTTCGTCAATCAATAATTCACTTTGCGTTAATTATTTCCCGTAATTGCGTAATTAGATCGATCTACCAGGTGTTGGCTATCAAGAGCGATCCTTTAAGGGGGGCGGGAGGAAGCACGCTCGAAAGCTCCGAGGGGTGGATAAATAATTTAACTCTAATCTATCACAATTTGTTTAAAAAGGTTTGATTCATTTTTAAGTGTTATTATAGTTGAGTCTAACTGTTTTCTAAATAACATAAAAATAATTTCTATTCACTTATGTGGTGAACAATGGTGGCATACTGTATATGTGCGCTATCAAAAGTTAATAGTTCACGTTTTATCATTGTGAACCTTCGTTTTAAGTATACTCGAGTTCAGAAACAATGGAAACTACTGCTATATTGTTTAGAACAGCTTTTTGCTCAAGTATTTAAGAATCGTTTAGATGAAAAGCATATATTTGATTGTATTTAAAGTTAAAACAGTTCATCCATCGCTATAAATAATTTAATCATTTGCTGATATGGAAAACATTATTTATTAAATTAAATTAATGAATTTAGACATTCGAATCTTTTTAGACAAAGAATAGGTTTATAAATATATAAACAAATATAGACGATAACAAAGTTTCAAAAGCTCAATAAATAAATGATAGTCTGAAATTCGTATAGTCTGAAAGATACACTGTAAAATGTTGTGATATGTTCTTCCTTGAATTCTAGGTTTTCTGTCAAATAGTGATTGTTGTTGACATGTTGATTTATTATTTACTTATCATGCAATATCGAACCATTTAAATCTCAAATATTTTTGACATTTGTCAATCATGTTTTTCATATTTCCATAGGTACATATTCACCATAACAAAGCAATTTTGGTGGCTTGAAAATAAATGATTAATTGTTTCGAAATGCACTCAGGTAGGTAAATAAATAAAAAGCAAAAATTAAAAAATCCGTAGTATGTACGTTTTATTTACCAAACTAGAGCAAAACTGAAAAAAACATCTGCAGTGTATTGCACTGGACTTTCATATACGTATTATTATTGTATAGATAGATTAATATATGCTCTATACGTATAATACACTGCAGATGTTTTAGTTAGGAAAGATATTAACATATAAAATGTTTAAATTTCAAGATAATATTTTGATTCATTACTTTATAATAGAAATGATTATGATTGGACGTTTTTTAGTTTGGACATAAAATATGTTTTATACTATACCTACATAATAAATTTCTAGTGTGTAACACTTTTAAATATTGGTGTATATTAAATTTTAAATAATAGGTATAGACGTCACATTGATGTCATTCATAAAATGAATAAAACGATTTTTATTTATTATTACTTCAGACTTCAGACGGAGAGGTTCATAGGTATATAAAAATCACGCAGACAAGATTTCAGATTAAAAGAATATGTATAAAGTGAATGAAGCGAAAGAAGTTTGTGAGGATAGAAAGAATAGCTTAAGATTGTCAAGATGGGAATGAATGTAAAGGGTTTTCTGCCACCCCATATGATGGGAATAGGCATGACGTTATGTATATATATTTGTGTTTAACCTGTGTTTTTGTTTTCAGAATCTTTAATCTATAATTTGTTTTTATTTTCAGGATTTAATAATTCAGTTTTTGTTTTAGATTATTTAATCTATGATGTCATTTTTATTTTAATTGGAATTTTCAAATTATTTTTCAGGATATTTAACGTGTAATTATTTTTCAGCTTATATAGTATATGATTTCTAATTTATTTAATCTATGTTTGTTTTCAGATTCTCTAATCAGCAGTTATTCATTATTTTCAGGATTATTTATTATAAAACTGTGTAATTATTATTTAATCTACTGCTTTTCAGATATTTAATTTATGATTTCTAATTATTTCAGAATATGGTTATATTTTATTTAATCTATGTTTTTTTTCAGATTCTAATTTCTAATCTGGGTTTTATAATATTTATTTTTAATATTGTTATTTGCAGATTCTGTAATTATGATTTTATTTTCAGGATTTGAGTTAATATTAATTTATCTGTTTATTTTCAGACTATGTAATCTTTTTATTTCATTAATATTATTATAAAACTGTGTATTTTTTTTTTTTCATAATATTAATCTACTGTTTTTCAGATTATTTAATTTATGATTTCTAATTATTTTCAGAATATGGTTAATATTTGCTTTTAATCTGTTTTTTTTTTCAGATTTTTAATCTAATTTCTAATTATTTTCTGGGTTTTATTAATATTTATTTTTAATATTTATTTATTTGCAGATTCTGTAATCTATGATTGTTAATTATTTTCAGGATTTGAGTAATATTTAATTTAATCTGTTTATTTTCAGACTCTGTAATCTTTTTATTTCATTAATATTATTATAAAACTGTGTTTTTTTTTTTTTTCATAATATTTAATCTACTGTTTTTCAGATTATTTAATTTATGATTTCTAATTATTTTCAGAATATGGTTAATATTTGCTTTTAATCTGTTTTTTTTTCAGATTTTTAATCTAATTTCTAATTATTTTCTGGGTTTTATTAATATTTATTTTTAATATTTGTTTATTTGCAGATTCTGTAATCTATGATTGTTAATTATTTTCAGGATTTGAGTACTATTTTATTTAGTCTGTTTATTTTCAGACTCTGTAATCTTTTCATCATTTTCATTTTTGCAGGATCATAATTATATTGCTATTTAATCTATGATGTTTTTTTCAGAATTTTAAATATAGAACTGAAAAAAACTAAAGATTAATGAAAACCTGAAAAAATAGAATCTACGATTCTATTTTTTCAGGTTTTCATTAATCTTTAGTTTTTTCAGTTCTATATTTAATATATATATATATATATATATATATATATATATATATATATATATATATATATATATATATATATATATATATATATATATATATATATGGTATTTAATCCGTCTGCAATTTCTTTTTTGTCCTTATGTATATGGTCTGAAGTTCTTATATTTTTAATTTGTTATTATATTTTTATGTTCTAGTATATAAAGCTGTGCTATATTTTAATAATGTGAAGTGAACAATAAAAATATTCGTGTATTAAATAAAGTGATTTCTAAACAAAGTGATTAATAAACAATGTGATTAATAAACAAAGTGAAGAATAAATATTGTTATATTTAGTGAAGAAAAGGTAATTATAGGTAAATGAAATGTGTTGTGCACTAATGTTTTATGTTATAGCTCCAATAATTCTGGTGTCTTCAACGTTCTTCCTTGCAGCAGTTTGTGCCGAGTGTCTCTCAACTGTGAAAAGTTAACTAGCACTCTTGTAGATGGCAATATATGGGCTAGAGCCAACATTTCAAAACGCTTCCCCCTAGCTTTCTTTACAATCGCAACCTTGCTGAACCGATTAATCAGGCAGTCTGAAGCTGGACCAGGGAAGCGGCGGCGCCTCAGCGACTTCGTTATCCATGTCGAGTCTCACCACAGAGACAGGCATGTTGGGTCGCACTAATGGGGCAATGCCGCTAGGACTGGATGAGTAAGGATTGTAAGGCCTCTTAGTCCAAGTAGGCATAACCGTGGTTGTATAGTGGGCTAGGTACGAGGTTATTATGCTATGGTGGCTCTCCCATATTTTGTGCATCTGCAATGTAGTCTAGTTAACTACTAACGGGAGAACGGCAGTCTGTGCAAACTCTTTCAAGGAGGAACGGTACTGACACCAGACTAATCAAAGCTGGAAGGATGGAAGGAAGGAAGGAATGATGTTTCAAGGAATAAGTGGGCGGGCGGGCGGCCTCTGTCGACGTGGAGCCGACCTTGACGTGGTGACAGAGCTTACGCACTTAAAGACCATTTACCTTTAATATAGTGTCAATTGTAAATGATCTTTAAGTGCAAACTAACAGGCTCCACACGTTTTTTTTTTTTTAAATATTTAAAATTGAATTACGAATATATTTTAAAAAACATCTGCAGAGTATTACACTTTCTTATACGTATTAGGCATATATTGTTTAGATAGAGAGGTTATAAATATATGCCTAATACGTATAAGAAAGTCTAGTGCAATACACTGCAGATGTTTTCATCCTCAACTACGTATGAAATAATAAAAACCGGAAACGTATATAAAATTGATATAATAGTAATGATAGCGCGTGAAGGGAAGTTGATTAAATTCATTTTGATTAGAAAAAGAGTTAGTACGGGTCTGTTTCTCGTAATATGTGTATATTATCTCAACGTAGTACATGAACACTGTTTTTTGCATATAACAGTTCCGTATGAAATAAGCTATAACATTGCGAATATAGAGAGAAAGAAATATATAAAGAGCATGATGAATGAACAAGAAACGGAACATAAACATTTGAAAATATAACACTTCCAAGATAATTAAATGTTCAATTACACTGTAAAACTTGGATATAAACTTACATTACTCTTCAAGTGATATAACTTTGAAAAAAAAAAATGTTTAGTACAATTTTACTATATTTTAATCAATTTTAGTTTTAATTGTGCCATTTTCCGTTAATGTGTTATTTTATTGACGGGCTTTCGCTAGTAACTTAACTTAAAGTATTTATTCGTGTAATTTACGTAAGTTAAAGTCCCAAATTTTTGAGGCTGTTGGTAAATTTAAAATGTTTTTACTGCTATTCTAGAAGTAGATAAAATTTTTATAATTATACAAATTTACGAGCACGCGTTGTAAAATAGTTGTACTTATATTAGAACATTTAAAAAGATATAAAAATGCTATATATTTGGGTAGTTAGTGGCGTAAATCTGAATTTATTTCGAACTTTAGGCGTCGTTAAGACAGCCAATGTCTCTTCAATATATTATGTTAAAACATATAGTTCGTGACAATATTTGGTTGAAAATGAATATGGTAATGAAGATAAGACTTGAGAACGACTATAATGTTATCATTAGTATGTCGGTAAGGCTAATTCGCCACATAACACTGTTATGTTTAGCAACGAAATGCCCCGCAAAGTAAAATGGAGATAATAGCCAAACAAACATAATTATATATATATATATATATATATATATATATATATATATATATATATATATATATATATGTATGTACACACACACACACACACACACACACATATATATATATATATATATATATATATATATATATATATATATATATATATATATATATATATGTATGTATACATATATAGGTACAGAATATGTGTGAATGCATATATACACACATATATGTACATATATACATCACCACCATATCTATCATGTTATGTGCATATTCACTATGTTTATTCAACAAATAAGGAATAACTTTGCATATATGCTTAACAATTTCAAGATATGTACATATACAGAAGTATTGTTATTATTTTCTATCATGAAAATAAAGTGTGTGTCTAAGAATCCGCAAAGTTTTTTGTTTTATTAATACTGGCAAATAGTACATTCCATTTTAACTATTTATTTGACCGCAACCTTGATAAAGTTAACAGTTTAAAATTGAAATTCGTTTGAAATTAAAATTATTTCTCAGAAATTGTAAGTTTAAACTTTATTATTCAGAGTATTATGAATTAATAGCAAATGTGTTAGATAATTAAAAATATAATATTTATTATTACAAAAAATATACCTAATTTAATAATTTTTTGGGAAAACTAAATGTTGTTAACATGATTTTCATGGATTCAAAATATTTACAAGTGAAATCTACACATAATTAGATAATAAATAAAATTTAGAAAATATTTTCTTTTTGTCAAAATAATTCCTAACATATTATCGATTGGGAATGTTCTGTGAAACTATTAAAGATTAAGACATTTTGTTTCTTGGAAAGTATTAAATCAAGTATAGATTTCCAATCGGATATAGACAAACTTCCGTTTCCGGCGGCACTTGGTGCAAGCTTCGCAGCTTTAACAAGCTTAAATTATGTACAAACTGTTTTTTAACATGCATACATTATTTTCTATATCACGTTTAGTAAATTAGTTTAGTTTTGTGAAGCGGCACATGAACTCGACTAACTAGATTTTATTTGTTCATGTTTTTTTACTTCTTCATACAAAGTATTGTAATTAGGAAATCTCCGGTTTTAATGCCCCTAAATCCATATATAATTGATAATCGTCATTATAAAGACTGATAGTTTTTTTTTAATAACTTCTAGGGTACGAGCTAATTTTGAAATGTAATATTTATTTATTAATATTAGTAGGAAAACTATCTGATCTATTTTGAACATATTAATATTAATTTTTAATGTAGAATTTAATTACGTAGGTCATGGAAATATAAAATAAATAATTAATAAATATTAAAAATATTTGAGCTATATGTTAGTATTACAAGATAAGTAATAATAAATAGTGATAGGACGACTTGAAAATATTTGCTGAATATTTAATAATATAGTCAACGAAAAGCGTATTTTAAAACAATTTTAAATGATAACCATATGTGATACTAGTATAAAATAATCAGTATGAAAATCTGTTGTGAATTTCAACTTGGCACGCTAGTAATGTGACGTCATCATCCCTAACTAGCTGTCATTGGTAAAATCTGGATAGTTGTAGATCACGTACGCGTGATTACACCTAGCGCTATAGTCACGTATATCACGCTCTGAGAATCACGCGTAACATTGAGATACATACATATGTATGTATAGTATATTCCCTACGTTCACGAACGTCGTCGTATAATACCCTCGACGGAATTCATATTATTATTTTTTATTATTTTATTTATTTTCTAAAGATTCCAAATAGTCTATCACTTTCTCAAGTTCAAGACGGCGTAAGAAAACGCCTTGAAGATGCATAGACCGCAAGTGCTAGTCGAGGGTTAATTTCACCCTCTAGTAAATGGGTCCAAAACACGCACTGAACGCGGTTAAGCTTAAATAGCAGCGGGTACCTCACCGAAGCGATTGTTATAAATAATTCAGACATTCTCAAGTACCTGCCTATACACACACATCCTATTATCAATGTCCTTTGTTACGAATTAAACAGCTTGCGAAGCTTGTCACATTGAAAGTACCTTCTTTTTAATAAATATACAAAAATATATCATCCAGACTTCATATACCTAGATGCAATGTACTGTGTATTTATTTAATACCTCGCTAGGTACATTTATTTTATTAAAAATAACTACTGTTTCGAAGTTCAACACGAGCATAATATAATTATGTAACTTTTGATGTATAAATGTTTTAATATCATGCAGTTGGATACACTCTTCCAGCTATCTAATAATGGTAATTAATAATATCTTTGATGTAGTAGATTACTCTCACAATTACAACTTTTCATTATAAAATCACTATTAACATCACTAGCGCGCCATATTCTTAAATATGTCACTCAAATAAAATCACAACAACAACATTGAAAGCAAGATCAAAATAGATCCAGTTATTTGCTGAAGGACTATTTCACTTTTGCTGTTATAGATTAGCTTAAACCATGCTGTAGGCTAGAGGGTATGAAAACCCGGAAACGGCTCATTTATTTATTTTTTGTCGGTTGTTTGGTGACACCGTTGTATTGATCAACCAAAACTATGTGACTCAGGTTAACAACGCCGTGGTTAACGATGTATATGTCCATTACTAGACACTTTGCATCATATTTCATATAGTTTCTGAAAAATTGCAGGTAGTCTTTCAGTTGAAAGCTTTTTTGTGAACTTGAAATAAAATTTCAAACTTTAAGTAGTAGATCAGATTACAACATTTGTGAAATATATTAAAAGTTAAATAACATTTATAGTCTATAGCAATGTTTGCTATATCAACGTTCTATAATAATTTCAATTTTATAAGTTTCAGAATTTAATTTATGTTTAAGTTAATAAATCAATAATTAGTTTAAATAGAAGATTTAGGTATCTAGGAGAGATTTGTGGTATCATCAACGCATAAGCAAGACAGGTTTAGGAGTGTTTGACTTTGACAATTAAATCGTAATTTTTTACCACTTATAATACATTTGATGATTGAAGAGATGAATTGGCCAAGTCAAAGCAATGTGTTGTTTAATATAAATTGAACATTTGAAAATGCGCAATTACTAAATGAGAAGAAAACTGATAGATCTGAAGATGATTACAGTGGCAATTATGAACGTCTGTGCGTTTCACAATTGAAGATTAATAGATTCTTTTTGCGCAATGACACAAAAACCATTGGAAACACGAATGTTTTAAGCTGCTCTTCGCCGTTGCATTTCTATTATTAATGATCTCTGTGTCATAGTTTCTGTACCCCGATAACTTGATCGTCTCTCTTTTATACGACGGCAAAACTGTCAATACAGGGGCTGACCTCAGCTCGGTTTGTCGGTCGGTTTCACTAATTGCTCCCTCCTCATGTCTTTCCCAATACCAAATTGCCTATTGTAAATAAAGCATTCTTGCAATTATAATACCTAGCTTCAATTACTTGAGATATTCAATAACACAACCAAATATTGATTATCCGTATACAAGATTTAACTTCGTGTAGAAATATTTTACTCAATCAATTATGATAACCTGGTAACCATGAATGTGGTACATGTATGGCTGTGTGCTTCTGGGTGTTCATAAAAAGTACTTGCATAATATTTATTTGGTATTTTAACATGCATTGCTCCTCTATGCTAGATGCACCATGCATGTTTTTGCTTTTGTTGTAGTGTGTATATATTTTTAAGCCACAATGCAAAAGTATGGTGACGTTTATTATTAAAATGCCAGCAAGTGTTGAGAAATTCTAGTGTTATAAAGTTACATTTTTATTCGCACATACAAACACTAACACTAGGTTTGTCTCGCTCAGTCAGCAACCAACAACTAGGTTAAAAAGTGGCTGGTGCATCGTTTGTTTATTTGTGTGAACTTATCAAAACAACTGAAGCAAACTATCTTGAAATCTCCACGGACATCTAGCCAACGAACTCACAAAAGACGTAGCTAAACTTCATCATAAAACTATCGCTTTTTGCTTATTTTCTAAATGTGGCTTCGTTTAATAAACCTCTATCAATACCTATATGTACGTCCTGATATTAATAGCGCACATTTTAAACAAAATAATTAATCATTTAATAAAACCTTCAGGCAATAAATTAAATAGCTTATCAGAGGTGGATTAAGATTCAAAATATTTACAACATTTTTACGAATTGTGATTTACCAAAATAAAAATTGCAATCCACATATAAATTTTCGAAATAACAGTTGTAGGAAATGAAATTTTACAAATTACCTATTTTCCGGTTCTATAAGAATGTTAAACACGACCGGAAGACTTAAGCTCTCCTGTTTTATGAACGACGACATATTAATACGTATATCTTCAAAAATGTGTGCTTTACACCGTTTATAAAATAGATTACTCTACGCACGCTTTTGATTTTCACGTCATTCAGTTAATCAACACGTCGTCGTCGTCGTCAAGAAATTGATAAATTTATGATTTACTTTTTTCATTTCATCGTGTGTTTTCAACAAAGTTCAACGCAATAGAATATGTGCGTAAGTGTGTGTGCGAAAGAAGAAGGGAAGGAAGGAGCATGTATTTTTGTATCGTGTAAACGACTCGTAAATGAAGTCGCTAGAAAAGCAGAAAGAATCCCCGAGATGATTTGGCGACTTTAAGGACTATATACCAGAACTGGTTTAAAGTATATGTATAGATGTATATACGCGCCCCGAAATTCTATTAGGTACTAGTTTAAATTTAGCGTTAATATTGAGTAGTTTTTATTGTTTAATTTGATTGTGTATTAATTGAGCTCACGCCCTTCTTACAAATACCACAACTGTTGCCACGTACGTATTAGGAATGTATACTTAATTAAACATCATTAATTAAAGTAATTTCGTATCGAAAAGTTTTAATTTATCAATATAATTGATGTTTTGTTTAAAAGTTACGATATATCGACGTTTTAGTATAATTACCAAAGTTGCTCCAGCCAACCTACCGCGAAATTCCGAAATCAACTATTTCTATATATATATATATATATAGGTATATACGTATATAGAGGTGTACCAATCTACCTTGCTACTAACTTGCTACTATAATATACTATCGCTTACCTATGTAATGTGTGTATGTGTGTGTGTGTGTGTCGAAGTACTGATTTACAGACTGAGAATGTTCGCTAATTACTAACTGAGCTGCTTGCTAATTTAACAGAAATTCTCGACTGTAGTACAGTAAATTGTATGAAACAGTTAATTACCTACATCAAATTTACAAACTGTCTATAGTTTATGATTAAAAAAATACCACGACGTTTGACGAACAATAAACGCGAATAGGTGAAATTATCTAATGGCTTTTAGTGGCACCAATGAATTGCTAACTATAAAGAAAGAAACAGAGAAAGATAGAAACTTTTCGAAACGGGAAAGTTTCAACTTCATATTGACTCGATCCCAACTGACACACACACACACACATACATACATAGAGTATGTAGAGACTTTAACAACATTTTCTATACTAGGTATAGGCTATACACAAATCATCTTCGAGTTGGCTATTATATTGCTTGTTATGCATATATACATACATATATATATATATATATATATATATATATATACATATATATATATATATATATATATATATATATATATACATATGTATATATGACAGAGTAAATAACTACCGAACCCTATACCAGCTTAAATTTGGGGAAACAGCGCCGTGTTGATACAAGTAATTTATTTTATAATTAATTAGCAAAGCAAATTTAAATATTAAATGAACCCTTTCGAACACAAAAGCGACAAGTACAATCCGCATTTTTAAATAATATACACTGTAAAAATGGAATGATGAAAATACCGTATGCAATACGCACTCAACAGTTGATAACTATTTGCCTACTTCTTGCTAAGCTGAGCTTTCGTGTAAAAAGAATATTAACTAATGACGTCACTTGCTTACAATGAAACAGTGTTGAGAATTATCAAAAATAAATAAATACCAACATTGGTATCTCTTGTAATGTATTTCGTTTACGTTCCCTATGTAATGATCATAGTATAGTTATGTAATCCTACAATGATTAGCGGGTGCTATATGAGTCTATATACTCACAAATGCGTGTACACATTACGCCAATCTACATGCGCAAATCAGTACTGGGTTTACATAATTATATAAATATTTGTACGAATTATTACTACTCAGGACATGCCATTAAATTATTTATATATTTTTCAATGTTTAGTTTGATTGCCCGTGTATTATATTCATTTTACGAGTGCTTCATATTTCGTTTGTCTTGCGAAAAGCAGACAATTTGATAACGAATAAACACTGTTTTCACACAAGATAGTCTGTGTTCTCAGTACCAAAATAAACAATATTGCTAACTATACATACTCTAACAGTAACACCAATCTGTACAAACTTAATTATATCATATTTTAAAAACTACAATACGTAAACACTTGTAGAATTAACTATAAGTTCATAGAAAAATAATCGAGCGCGTTTTAATATTATTTATATAATTCCTTTACACATCGAATTATTTCATACATATGTTAACACAGTGGGAACGAATTCGGTTACAAGAAAAACACGGTTAACATTTTTTGATATGTCTGGTCCACATACATATATTTGCATACAAGCATTTATCATTTATAACAAACAATTCCACCGAAATTTCGTCTAATATGCTAATAATTATTATTTATTTAAAAAAATGTCCATTAAGTATAAATAATTTTTAATTTTTCAAATGTAGAGAAAATAATTTAAAAACTGTTAAATTATATACATAAATATACTATTAATAAAATACTTTAGTTGTTATTTTATCCAATTATCCATAATTATATTATTAACAACCCAATTTGAATTTTCGTATATCATAAATGTTTTATTATGATTAGGTAATAAATTATATTATATAATTAATGTTTGCTGCATTTGTTTTGCGTATTACGTATTTTATCATTGCATTTTACGGTTATAACGAGCAAAAAAGTCTGATGCCGTAAACCAATATAATTTAAATATACCTACATAATGATATAGACTCACCAAAGACAAGTGCGACGACAACGACAGTGAATATCCACTTTTGTGGCCTGCCGAAAATCAAATTCGTCATGATTCATTCAATCCATTCACCAGCAATAATATTATCCTGGACAGCACATGTTTCCTATCGCACTCACAAGCACACACAACAATTTCAACAACAATCGCAACGAAATATTAGTTTTGAAAAAGTGTTTGCGGCATTTTTAAACAAGGACAGCGCGAGTTTACGACAAATTACACCGATATCGAGTTGATACGGACTGTGTCAGTGTTCGTAGGAGACTAACGGAGAAATTGTGCGCGTTTCCACGCAACCCTCAATGCACTCAGCGCATGCTGTTCACAGACGTTTTTATTCGCGACACTTTCGTCTTTGCTATTTTTTTAATTCATTTTATAGAAACTTAATAAGGTATCTATCACACAATGTGACATAATATAATGGTCAAACAAAACAAATTGTTATCCAGAATGTTTTTATTTAAATTTTTTCCCCAACCATCTCATAATAGATGTGTGTAATTTCGGTAACGGAAATTCATTCTTGTTTTAATTTGTTGTATGTATGCAAGCATGCACAACGAAATTAAGACAATTCACTACCGGTAATGAAATTATTAATTTTTTGAGTACACTTCAAAAAGTGAGTTAATTTAGGTATATTAGGTCAATTATGTTTTGTAGCAAATCTACGCTGGATATGATTTTAATCAAATTCTATTTAAATTAGTACGTTCTATACTTATACGTTATTTATAAAAAGTTATCTAATTGTAAGTAATATTACATAAAAACTGAAGCTGGTAGTTTATAATATTAGGCGTTTTAATTTCTTATTTTATCATGTATAAAGATATATACTAGAGCTTTACGCTCTGCGACAATGAAAATTTCATAGATTGGTGTTATTATTATCATTATAGATGTTCATTATCATAAGAAAAGATAATAATAAACATCGTCATCATTGATAAATGTTTGCTAGATATACCTATACGCAAATGTATACTATTTTATTTAATTATAGTTTTAAAAAAATGTAAATGAATTAAAATTGACTCTAAAAGTAATTTTACATTAAAACGTATGAAATTAATAATATAAATTGATATTTTTTTCAGTGCGCTGTATATACAATATATACATACGCATATTTAATGTATACATAAATACGCAGTAGAGTACAACAAATTTTGCGTAGGTATTGTTGTGAAAAACAATATTGTGACAGTTGGAAAATTCGTTTTAATTCGTGAAAATGTAATTGGAAAAATTTTATTACGCGTTAACGAATTTGGTTTAATTTAACGTTACATGTTACTAGTGTTATTTGTGTTACGCTGGGTATTGTCATACACGTAACTGCAGGAAAGCCGAGCTAATTCTCTAGTAATGTATGATGACTGACTGTGTGTGTATGTGTATTAAACGTGTTTCCGGTTGCGTACAGCACAATTTTAGAAAAAAAAATCATTGAACGTTTTTAATTTCATTTGGTATAATTCTTCTTTCAAAACTTAATCAAGCGTTGTCTGATTTTGTGTCATGATTTTACAATTGAAGAATACGGATTTGTTAGTTGTGAAATGGGCACAAAAAGACGTCAAGAATGAAACGGAGATATATATATCTATATATATATATATATATATATATATATATATATATATATATATATATATATATATATATATTATATATATATATATATATATATATATATATATATATATATATATATATATATATATATATATATATATATATATATATATATATATATATATTATATATATATATATATATATATATATATATATATATATATATATATATATATATATATATATATATATATAAAAAGTGTCTGACATTGGCCGTAGTTTTGGGTCACAATTAGAGACGTATGGGTAATTTAATATGCGTTGCAGTTAATTATACAGTATAACCCCGACGGACAGAATAGCACCGGTAATTATTCACACTATATCCGTGTTAATTAAAGACAGACAGCTCTGTAGCTTCGATGCGCTGGGTTAGGTTATACCTATATGTAGTTCGGTTTGATAGGGGAGCGTGCGGGACGTGGAAGGAAATGTGTCTGATTTATTAGACAAGCACTCAGATCTTCCTCTCATGTATGTATGTATCAGACGTACGTATGTAGGCTAACGTTTTGTTGCCCTAACATCTATTCGGCATCAATCGTTTTCTTGGAATTTAAATTTTTTCATTTACGAGTAAATATAATTTTATAGTCAATCATATATGACGGCAGGTAGTAAACCTATATTTTAGGTACTTAATGTAACGTAATGTGGTTATAGTTTTAGGGTAAACGAGCTTTTAGATCATTTACTATTATAGGATTACATATAGGTAGCATAGATCTATGAAATAGGTATATTATAAATGATTTAGAAGAACCGTCGTCAATTGTGTTAAAGAAAGATATTTGTTCACGACCGTAAGCGTGGTTAGATGGTTACGCATAGGTTAGTCTCCGGTCAGGATAACCATCGACAACTGGGTCATAAGTAAACGGAAAGCTACTGGGCGACCGATCACGACCTTAACCATGTTTGGATTAATTTTAACATGTATTTAAGTTGCTCGAGTGGTTTCCGATATAGAACGGTCAACAGTGGACAGTAACATTCCTAAATCAAATTCAATTGATTTTCAATAGTCTACTTGTGTTTATAGAATTGTAATTTCGAATTGCAGACGATTAACTGTCATTTCACATGTAGAAATACTATAGCTAGTGAAACAAAAGCCGGGATGCTGTTTGGCAATGTCGATTTTATCAGCGACAAAGTAACGTTATGGGCCAGCACTTTGCTCTCTCTAACGAGTATGTTACGGGCATCGAAATTTATGGTGTGACGTTCTGTAGAACAGTGAAGTGGCAAGGTGGGGTGATTGGGGCCAGGCCCACCCTCAAGACAAACACTTTACGATGGCAACATATTGCTGTGGTGTGACAGAAGTCTGTTTTTTTATACAGTTGCACCAGTACATTTATTGTACGCCAGGACATGGTTGTATTTTTATTCCACACAACTTATTTTTAAACTAATTATGATTTATGTCTTTGCTCCCATTTTACCGTAAATGGAGTGGCAAACAACCCTCTTCAACTATTCACTATTTATCTCAGTACGCGACCAAATTTTGACTTTAGGTAAAATAGAAAAGTTTAATTCGAATAAATTAATAAAACACATTTCTAGTCTTAAATATAATTTTAAAATAAAACATATGTAAATGTCTGTAACCATTTTAATATTATATTTACCTTTTATTTATTAAAACATTATTTATTTATCAAATTCTTTGATTTAACCGAATTTCCAAATCATTAAAAATAATTGGCTTACGTTACGGTGATATTATGGGCTTTTGCTTTTTTATTTCATTATCAAATGGAATTTAGTCGATTTTAAAAGCGTTCACAAAAGGCTTTCCTAGTTAGTTAAATAAGTCAACATACGTATCATTTTGACGAAAGAGAGCCTTTTTGATTAAGACAATTCATACATCCCAGTCGCTTTGGGATCATTTTAGATATTGTTAATATGCAACAAAAAAAAAAAGGGAACATACAAGCTGTCAAAGAGAAAAAAGGCGAAACAGAGATGTTATGCTTGAAAACAAATTCGGAATACATTAATTTTTGCGGAATATTTTGTTTTACAAAGAACTCGTGTGTGTGTGTGTGTGTGTGTTGGTGACGTCGTAGTTAGGAAAATATCGTCGGTTTGGTTGGCGAACGAAACACGAATGCCTGTCACTAGGAACACTTTAACGTGATGAATTCCGAGCGATTGCCTTCAGTCCCGGACGCAGGCATTTCACCCGCGTCCCAACGCCACTTCCTAGTCGGGCACATTTACATTATAATCAAAACTCTAGCATTTCCAGACTGCCGCGTCAAAATAAAAACCCGCTCGGATATTTCGATTTTATTGTACATCATACGCCGTTTTATTCTGATTGACGCATCCATTATTCGCGGAACTAAAGTAAATATTTTCTTCTCTTTAAAATAGAATGCATTACGTCTAGTTCTAAGTACGAAAACAACATTTATGTATGTAGATTTTCAAATACCTACGTATATAACGGGTCAAATTGTTTCATGCTAACACGCATGCTCAAAGGCCATACAAAAAACGTATATACTCGGGTAAACTCGTTTAGATTCGTTAAAAATTAGAAATAAATCTTGCACCTAAATGTTAATTTTATTACAAAAAATGATACATTTTTATAGTGTTAGAGATCAATTATATTTTTTTCCCCAAGTGCGTGTCAAGAAATTAAGTGAGTTTTATTAGTTAGAACAACATGCGTTAATAATTATGTTTCATACAAACAAATAATACACGCACTTGTGTCTTGCATACACGCATCTCTCGTATACACACGCAATAATATAATTTCCGTTGTAATTGCATGCTAGATGACTACGATTGAATGTCTGAATGCTGTACGTAAACTGCCTAAGCATAAATAACTATACAACTACCAAACGAGGCTTAAAGTATTTAATTCTATATACCAATTGTGTATTTTAATTTAATTTTGTTTGTAAAACGTTTTATGGCAGGTTGCAGGTAATGTTTTCACTTATACAAATTATAATACATACATAACGTCATGCCAATTTCCATCATATGGAGTGGCAGAAAACCCTTTACATTCTTGACAATCTTTCACCATTCAATTCTATCCTTACAAACTTCATCTTTGTTACATATCAATTTTATCACGATTATAAGTTGTTATTACATACAAAGCACACGCACTATTGTTATTATTGGTTTTCATTATCCTAAGATACAAAATAATAATAATAACTAGATTTTGTTGGTACCTAATGTTATTTTTGTAAAAATAATAAATCGAATTGTTTAGTAAATAGAGATTTTTATTTTTATAAAATGAAAATTCCGAATTCGCACTGAATAAGTCAAAAGATTAAAAACGTTAACAACATTTTTGTAAAAATATAATCTCTTATACGGAATAATATTCTACAATTTTAGTCTAGCAATAATTTCTAATTCAGTCCGTAAAAATAACAAAACCGCCACCCAAGGTCCATTTCGCATTTTGTTAAACCACGCAAATGGATTCGGTCTGGCATTTTTTTTGTGTGTGTATATGTAATTCCATTTGGTTTGTACTAAATCCGCGAGACAAACAGCCAAATCATACACACTAGCCTTAACATCTATATCATGTGACGTCATCGGATTACGTCGCTGAAAAGCAAGTTTATGTCGCTGAGATTTTTATCTTCTGTGTATCTCGGCTTTTTATTTTATTTATTCTATAAAAGTTATTAAATATGTTTAGAAAGACATGTCTGTGTTTGACGAACGCTACTGGAATATTAATATTGAGAATTTTAGATGGCATGTGGACTGGGTTGTCGTATGCTCTGTTCTGCTTCTTCTTGAGAATATTTGCGCGCGATAAACAACAACCAATGAAAACAGACATGTCTTTCGCATTGTTATCTATTTTAATTTCTTAACAGAAAACCCACATTCTGGAATCTAGAATTGCCAGCACGGGTAATCAAGTGAACCATTCAAAACAGGCACCACAACACAAGCAAATAAAAATAAATCGATTATCGAATTTCATAAAAATGTATGTTTATAAACAGCGAAATCCAAATGGGTGAATTTTCTAACAACGAAAGCAAACGAGCGCTTCCATAATGGCGATAGGTTTAAAAAATATATATCCAAAACGCTGAATTTCTAAATGAGTGAAAGATCCAAATGAGCGAAAGGTCCAAATGAGTGAAAGGTACAAATGCGTAGTAGGTTCAAATGAGTGAAATATTCATATGAGCGAAAGATCTACAAGAAGAGAAAGTCCAAATGAGCGACAAGTCCATATGAGTGAAAGCTCCAAATAAGTGAAAGATCCAAGAATCACTTTTATGAAATAAGCTCTTATCTTACTACTTATTAAAATTTTTAGAGCTCGAAACTTCTTTTTTTTTTTAATATTCCATTGCGATATCAGTTTTTTTAACAGGCATATAAATGACGTATAACTTTACTAAATATATTAACCTCACACAAACTATTTAAATGTGTGTTGCATAAATTTCAATCAAGGGAAGTATATCCCTCTAAATCCACCACCCCACCCAATAGAAACGGGCAATGTACCTTTCTCGATTAACCCATTTACGGTAGCGCATGTCGGACGAGTTTTTTTTTTTTTTTAGCGTGTGTTATACAACAGATGACTTCCGTTGGCGAACATGTGCATATGCAAGCGTTAATGTTATATATTTTAGTTTTTTATGACCGTTTTACAATCTCGGTTAGCGTTGATGACGCCCTGACGCAAAAACATCCATAGCAAGCTGTTCGGATTCGGTTGCGTGCATAATTAGTAACTTTTTAGTACGTTCATATTTTGTTCGACTACTAGACTGTTTTATAAAACAGAATAATCTTAATTAAAATTTTCATTTGCACATTTTTCAGTATTTAAATTTTATGATTCATTTTAATTGGTTAAGGAATTTTTTTAGCAAACTTATAAGGTAATCCCTAAAAATCTAATGTCACCGCATTTTTTTTATTTATAGGTACTTTTAATATGTTTCACATAAAAATATATATATGAAAAATGTCTGATTTAGTCGGATCATAAAAATATGTATTTTCATATTTATATTTGATGAAAAAGAGATTCTCATTTTACTACTTTGATTTGACGAATATTATATACCTATAGGTAATATAGATTTTTATGAAAATAAATTTATGGCTTCTTCATTTCAATATTTACAAATATAAATGTAATTATTATGAATTTATTGCAACAACTGCTTAGTAATTACATTTTTAGTAAATGTGCGCTATACAACTTGTATGCAAGTCGAGCTTTCTTTGTTATACGAGGGTGGTCTGAAAAGTTTCCGACCTAACAAAGATACAAGACATTTTTTCAGATTTTTTTTTAAAAATTTTCAACATAGTCTCCTTGTAACTCGACACACTTCTCCCAGCGATGCTCCCATCTCTGTAACCCGTCCAAATAGTACTCGGCGTTTTTCTCTGCAAAATAATTGTAAATATATCGTAAATGTATAATTTTATATATTTCTGATATCACGTTATTTTGACAGTTTATGCATTCAATCATAATATTTGATTTGAATTAACTTCGAAAAAAATATATAATTTGTGGAATAAACTAATTATTTGGCCATATTGAATAACGAAATAGATGTTCATTTAATAGTTTCTCTCAGTGTATGTATGCATCGTCTTTGTATTGCAAGAGGTCAACATTTTCATCTGAATTGCATAAAACAAACAGCGATAAGTACGGTCTGTAGAAGAGTGTGCATAAGTACATCACAGGCCGGAATACATATCCACGGAAATAAATAAACATATCTAGCACCTCTAGTGGGTCGTTTTAAAAGCAAACAATAGTCCATTATTCTATTTTCTATTCTATATCGGCTCTGTAGGTGTATGTAGGTAGTGTATGCAAGGGCACTCTAATAAATTTCAGTATGACCGCATGCGCACGTATGCGAACTGAATACCTTCGAAAACATTGAAATTCTGTACTCGCGAAGCTCTGTTCTTCGGAGTCCATCACCAAGTGCACATTTTGTCCAATCACATACCGTCAGAGTTTCACAACATTCACGCCAAAACTTGGAGCGGAAAGAGCATATTACACCATTTTATATATATTCGCACAGAATAACAATTTGATCTTATGTGTATTACCACTTTTTCATTTAATAAAAGAGATACCTACCTAAAATATATTTCAACAAATATGAATATATACACATTTATTCTCATTTTAAAATCTTACATTTATTCATTTACGCGAATATCAATATTTACATCACCAATATTGTTAATTCTGTTTATATTTTTGTTTTCGTGATCGTACCCTAATTAATATATCTCCTTGAGAGATTGCTAGGTTGGTGTAAAGATGTTTTTCTTTCATTGCCATTAAGTTAACTTTAATTTAGAATAGATCGATAAATCTATAAGTACTTGTTGAAAAGTCATTGTTAATAAACACGCAAACACAGTATACAGTGTTATAATGTTATAGCACTAGACGTTAATATACCCCTCTAGTAACTACAGTGAAGATACATATTGGTATAATAAGTTAACGTGAAGTCAACTGTAAATGTAACATACATTTCTAATGCTCGACGTATTACAAGATTACAACATGCAACCCCAAATATACGTACATACATACATACATACATACATAAGCACAATCCTACTAAATTCAATACACACCATATGATGTTAAATGTGATATGGTTCAAATTAAATTTAGTGAGGTATCTACAACAAAAATTTCGATGTTAATTAACGGGTATTACAATTAGTTACGCGTCTACGTCATTGCCGCACGTTTGTAAACCTTGATAAATTGTCACAGCCTACCAAAATATTAACTAATAATAGAATTTTAGTTTGCTTAAAATGAAATAAAAAGTATTCAATCCAATATTTTCAATATTCAGATAGAGAGCATATAAGTTTTCTTGACCGGTCAGGGTAAATCTGCAGCAGCTGCGAAATGTGTTGAAAGTTGTGCGTTGTAGTATGACGAAAAGTAAAACTATTTTCAAGCATACATAAGAGAGGCTTCTGTTCACGTCTCAATGCGACGATGACTGACATGGCATGTTAACTTTCGGGAAACACCTGTGTCCGGCGTTTATCCGGTCGCTGAGTTGCCCCGGAGCGGTCCGGCGCGGCACGCCCGGAAAGAATGTGCTTCACACAAACACTATACTCTGACAGCGTCTACTCACAGTTACTAACATTACTCAAAACGCACCAAAACGATTCTTGTCATCATCACGGTGTCATAAAAGAGAATAGCGGTTATTTTTAGTGTAAAATGAAATGGCGTGTTTATGCATCACGGATGTATGTAATGTACAAAACAAATAAATAAATAAATAAATAAAACAAAGTAACGTTATATTGTTGCAGACAATAAGTAGGTATGCCAACGTACAATAAACTGAGATATGCAAAGTTCACAGCCAGAGATATGGAGGCAGCTTAAATTTATTGTGTATGGAAATAGCAATGGCTCAGGCTGGGTACGTAACGTACACGGCTAGGGGTGTTTTGCATTTAACATCAACGAGACTAGTGCATTTGTCTGAAGATAACTGCACTGTTTCTACACTGACACACCACGGTTACATTTTACCTATGCCTTTAAACACCATATAGGTACTTGACATACATACATACATACATACACGCGTACATAGATATGTACCTCTTGTTTACACATCAATATATAACAGGCTTTTGTTTTTATTCAGTCACCATTACGTGCTCACAACATACAAACAATTTTAAACATTATAATAAATATCTACGGTTATTATCTTTTTATATATGGAAATGGACGTTAAATTATGTTTTCCGACATTAATTACTTATAAAATTATTTTATTCAAAAATGTAACGATGTATTGCTTATATATATATATATATATATATATATATATATATATATATATATATATATATATATATATATATATATATATATATATATATAAATGTATTTAATTCATTATATTTGACAATGCACCATTTTATATTAAATTAAAAACCATACAGTAATTAAACTCACTAAATGTAGTGAGACGTTTTTAAACTGTACAGAAACATTTTGATACGACGCTATAAGTAGAAAATTATGTATTTTTACAAACTGAGTCTGAATGTGTGACATTAATTTTTTAATGCCCTGTTCGTACAAACACTAAATTTAGTTGAAATACACACAAATATTTTCTGGATGGTAATCTAATATTTTCGTAATAATTTCCCTACAGAATGCCGTTCCGAAAATATTGATTTGTAAACAATACACCAGCGTGTGTGACAACATGTGATTTATGTGGTGTCATTTCAATTCCATTCATACACGCACGACTCTTCTTACTTTGCCTGTATAAGTTTTGAATAGTAGTTTAACAAAATGGCACATTTTTTATCTCTATTCAAACTCATTAGACAGTATTTTCAAATTTTATATTAAATCGATAAAGTTAATTTCATGTTTTTTTACAGTTGTTATTTTTATATTCGGCAGGTATATATTTATTATTTGTATTGCTTGTCAAATGTTTGAATTATTCGTACCTGAATTGACTTGTGATTTATTTTTAACTAATATTTATAATAAAAAAAATTATTTATTTTTATTTATTATATAATATTTATATGCTAAATAAATTTTAGTTGACAATTTGTAATTTATTAAAGTAGTCATATTTAGCTACATTGTTTTCAATTTGATTTGCTTTCGAATAATTAATCATACAAGTGCAGGTATCAAAAACAAGTGTGCTTGAACTACTAAAACAATATCGATTAAATATCCGGTTCGAATAATCCGAGTAACCGCTAAGGTCCTTTCGTAATGTCTTACGAAATGTCATTGGCAAAATGGCCAAGTTGGTACACAAAATGGCTAGCTGGCTGACGAGAGAGTTTAGAACATAAACCGATTCGCTATGTTTTGCACCGTCAACGAAAACAATTGTTTAACAAACGTACGTAATACAGGAAACTAAGTTCAAACCGGATGTGAGTTGGTATCTATATATATATATATATATATATATATACATATACAGAATACAGCACCGTTGTTTTGTCTTTGTTAATCTTAGCTGTGCCGAGTTCTAACGCCGTCTTATTTTCATTTAAATGCTAATCTAAAGCCGAAAGTTATTTTTTTTTAACAAATCGTTAACTTAACCAATTTTTTAACGCAATGGCACAAGTCTCAACTGGCCTTGATTACTAGACAATATAAATAGAAAACTGACATACCTATATACAAAATATATTTACTATGACTATAAATGCATTACCTAACTGTGAATATCTACATATGTGAAAATCAAAATGAGTTTATTTGATCTGAAAACTTATTAAAAATTCACCAATGTAATCCATGTTAATATTGGAGTGTCCAAATAGAGTTTTAATTAATTTCATAAAGCAAACACTTTTTGATAGTAGAAAACACTGGGGTTAAAAATTGACAGGCCCCAATTGAAATATTAATGAAATGTGTGTATTATCAACAGATTATTAAGGGCGGAGAGTTGATACGTTCGAGCAAATTATAACCAGTCCTAAATCGAATCTAATAACACTGATCGCGTTGACTGACGGTTCAACCGAAATTGATTGATTTAGGTGTATCAGCGTGTAATGAAATATTATTAACCATTAGGTATTGTTTTTAAATAACACATACAATTCGAAACGAAACCAATTTATCTTTAGAATTCAATTAGTCTTTCGATAACCAGAAACGCGGTTTTATTTTTAATTATTTCTCTCCGCTACACACTAGCAATAGTTCTAAATAATGAATCAACTTTGTCGGAACAAATTACAGGTATACGTTACGTTGCAATGTATATAACAGTCTTCTATGCTTGCAACGGAAGTTCCACTACAAAAAAATAACTCCCTATTCGCCAGAACGAAAAATCCCTAGAGTTACAAACGTTTATTTAGTGCAATACAATCTGCGTGGTCTCGGCCATAAAATAAATTACATCCCAATGTAACTCAACTTTCTATCCATTGGAAGTCAACTAAAGCATTGGTCTAAATATAGTTAAAGAATTTACTAAATAAAATTTAATAGCCTTCTAACATTTTAAAACAACATTTTCTTTAAACTTAGACAATTCAGAAACTTACAAGTTTCCATTGCGCGTTTCAGGACATGCAAGCTATAAAATCATATAATTTGCATTGGTGTACAACTGAGCCCTTATAAATCAAAATATATTTTTAAATATTTCGCTCCACCACAATAAATAATGTTGGTGATTTTATATGCGAGATTTTGTTGCTGAAAATTTGTAATAAAATAAAGATCCTTATTGCAGCCCTGTTACAAGACAAAGAGACTGTTAAGTTAGTAATAGTTTACAATTGCTTATTACATTTTATTCGTAATGTTTAATTAGACGTTTTATTACTTCAGATCTAATATTTAATTTAACTTAAATTAAGTTTTCAGTCATATTATGAATTTCTTGAAAGTGCTATACGCTGAAAGTTGATGGATCATCTAACTTAAATTTCAAATTACATAAGTTGTTCTTTTTAGAATTTTTAAGCGCTTAATATTAATAAATAATAATAAAAAAACACTTCTACTAAGTGTCTTTATAAAAAAAAAAAGTTGTTATTATTGTATAGTTAATATAAAGCTTAGCTTATATCTAGTTTTGTCCCAAATAATAAAGTTTGAGTCAATAAAGTAAGGAAAAGCTTAGCGGAGTGTTCATTGTCAAGAAGATGGTTCTACTGCACAATCATTTGGAAAGCTGTCAAGTAGTGGTAGTTGATGTCACCTTTTTGTAAGATAATGATCTATATCTACATGTGACGTCGTTTGAAAGCTCTATTATGTACAAAAAATATCTCATCTGATTTCCGCAAACTTACGAAAAGTTGAGCTCATACAAAAAAGTAGTCTAGTTTTGTAGATACAAGCTTTGTGTTTGCTTCACAAAAACATTGCTTTGATTGTTTCATCAAATAAATACGTATACCTACCAGTTGAAAAAGGTTAACGGAATTGTATATGTTTAGAAAATAAAGACAATAAATGTCTTTGAGCTTTACAAATGTTATGATATTAAATAGAATTTCCGCCCATCTTATGTTTGGGTATGTGTGGTATACCAGGTGAAATTATTTTGTGCAAGTCACAAACAAGCAAGGAACTAATTAGTTGAAATTCTTGTTTTGGTGAAAGCATGTGTCTAAGTTTGCTACCAAAAAGTTTAAATGTCTTTCTAGATCATACCGCAAATCACATATATGTATTCCTCACGTGCTTGTCACGAAGATTGCAACGCCTTACACACCCAAAGCAGTAATGCATTTTAAGGAAAACAAATTGACGATTGGTCTTTTGTCTGCACTTAATCTATTGTGAAAGTACACAATTACAATTTACAAAAGCGATATTCATTCCGATACGCCATCCATTTCCCATTTGTAAATGACAAAAACATTTACAAACGGCGCCTTATCGATTGTAATTAATAACAAAAGATAAAATAAAGTAAATATATGATGTTTGTATGTATTGCGTGTTTGAGCAATTTTAAACTTTAAACACGAAGACGTCGTTAGGAACGCGGTGGCTTTGAAAATCTTTAATACACAAGTCCAAAGCAGCTTATCTCACTGGAATAATCTTACACAGTTTAAACAAATGTTTACTGTATAGACAGAGAGTATTTAGTTAGAAGTTTCTATTAAGAACATCAAAATGTTTACTCTTTCTAAATGTAACACAGGACAAACAAACACGGCAGTTGTTTTGAAACTTTCAAGGACGATATGACCATCATAGACGTCCACTTCATCATTGTTCCCCTTCTATATACTTACGAAAAACAATCCATAATACATTTTTTTTAAAAAACATACTTTCAAAACCTCCTTAATATATTTAAATAATCTGAGAATTTTCGTTTCAAAAAGAGACAAACTGTTTCAGGATAACCGCATAAATGAAGTGGCAAATGACTTTTCTATCGTAGGTAAATTTAATTTTGTACATCTTCGGGGAGTACATTGGTATAAAAGTAATTATTCATGTTCTTTTCACTCTATTAATTATGTTGAGAGTAAGAATAGGTATGTACCTACAATATGAAATGTATATTCATATATTTTAGCAATTTCTAACGAGCACAACGAAAGGTCTTGAGAATTATAATCATAGTCTTCTTTTTGTAAGATGAAGAAATACGAAAACGTGCACACAACTTGTAAAACTTAAAACTAACAATAATGAATGCACAAGATAAATGTTTGACCAAGTGCACTGGCATACGCTAATTATAAAAAGACCAGACGTTATAAATCTTAAACTATTTCAATTTATTTTCTCTAGAATTTCTGAACTTAATTGAGTTCCATTTTATAATTTTACGTTTCAATGTCTGTTTTGGCGCGTGAATAAAAATTAATTAATTTTAAATGAGAAAATATAACTAGACTATCGGGCAGCGCAAGGACGCGTAAAGATCATGGTCAAATATAATTTATTTTATTATATAGGTACTTTAAACATGTTTAGAAACGTTTTATGCGGTCTGAAACATCTGGTAGTAAATAAAAATAAATGATGCGTCTCAAGTAGAGAAGGTTACAATATGTTAATTAATTTAAAATTATAATTCAAGCAGCCGTTCATGCCCCAACGTTTTTTCATAAACACCAAACTGTATATAACATCAAAGTAGCTCTTGTTGTAGGAATTTAATAAGTATGTATCCTGGCCTGTAAGAGCTCTTTGTTTGCCGACTCGACAGTGGCGTAGAAGAGCTAAGATTGCCAACATTATATTCAGAGTTTAATGGAATTCCGGTGCTATCAAATTAAAAGAACAGCGTTCACTAAAATGTATATATATATATATAATACAATATCAACCGGGTAGGGTACGGTAGGGCTGTCTTTTTTGTGTGAATTAACCCATTTTTAATTAAAGAATTAATGACATTAAGGACCTCACCACGCTCTATGAAATTCAGCCGTGTAATTTTGTTGTTTTTCGACGTTTTACTTCACAAATAATAACACAACAGATGCGTTCAAAACAAAATATTATCTGCTAACATAAAATACATTAATGTTATTTTAAAAGCTGTACAACATAAAAAAAATCGTTCGCTACTTCGACAAAGTGAATTTGAACCAACGTTACTAAAAGCTCAAGGGATTTTAGACGGCTGCTAAAATTGACGATAGTATTAAAACATTGGCATGTTTTGTAAATTATAACTCGCAACTAAAGAGTGGAGATTGTTTTATGTTTGTTGATTTAATGTTTACTTTGTAATAAACGTACTTGTGGTGTTTGAATTAAAAATCTAAGCAAACCACTCGCTCGAACGTTCTACTTCAGTCAAAACAATATATTGATTTTTGTTAAAATATTTTTTAACAGCACAATAAACTATATGGAATATTAGTTATACGATTTAATTTCCCTATAAGGTTGGTGTTTATACAATATAAAATAAATGGTCCAGTTGAATGATTCTGGAATAATCATTGTTTTTAAAATCAATGTTTCAAGCGGTTAACCGCTAATGGAAATTGTTCAAAAATCACGTTTTAACCGTATAACCATAAGTTATAAATTGTGTTTTTTTGTAATACAATCCCTAGTTATAAATGGAAATAGTATATTAATTCGTTTTAGAAACAATGTTGACATGTATATATTTTTAATAAAACAAAATTTAGTTACGCTAAGGGCGTAAGGTAGCATATATTTTGCATGAATAACAACGCTGACTTCACAATTTCCTATTGAATATATAATATTCAATGGTTGCTTAGATTATTGGATTTATGCTGGGTCACGAAGTCATCATTTCAACACCAAATATTAAATTGTTTACTTTGGACTGGAGAAGCTCGCATTCCAGTCCCCAACAGATTAAAGGTGAACGAAATATGACTCATCATTAAGATTACAGTGTAAAAATGAACTACAAAAGTGTGATGACACAATGAAACAGCGACCGAGCGAGCTTCCATTATTTATCCAAGTTTATGTCATGCGCAAAAAGTGACGAATTTCAACTTTCCCATCTATGATATAGCATACGATAAAAGTATGTAGTTATTTTTGTGAACGTAAACATTTTCTAGTAGATGAAATTGTATCCTTATTGACGCCAAGCCTTAAGGTGATTCTATGCAGCATAGAACGTAATGCAGTCCGTAATGTAATCGCCAACTGAAGTAATAAAAACGTTGATTCGATACTGGCGCCTGATGCATTCCATTTAAAAGTGTTCTTCTTTTTTTTTATTGCTGCAGACTAGCTGACGCTTACTACAGAAGGGTTTTGCAGAACTTGTTTAATTATCAATTAATGATGCATATAAAAGAATGTGCTTTTATTGAAATGAGAAGCGAAGAAGATATTTCAAAATAAGAACAAAAATTCTACATTTGCCCGAAGGGTCGATCTAAAACGATTGTCTGTGTTTATTTAGAGTTTTCACCAAGTAATTTTCCATCGTTGCATGGAAGAACGTTGTAATTTCCGTATGGTATAAACTATACATTGCTTAAGGTAATTTAGTGAAAAGTTTTTTATTTTAAATGAAATTACTAAATTCATTTTAAGAAAGCTACTTTAGTGATCGCGTCGCACTTGTGTAATATTATGTGTTTTTAAAAATAAATATCAACCGAGAAATCTTTAAAAATGTAACAAATACATTTTTAATTAATCCTCTCACACAGTTGATAATTAAATATTTAATCATGAAAAAAATCAACAAAATTATTCATAATTTAAAATTTGTTCTTTTAAGAATAAAGCATATTTCCTGTAAAAAAATTACCGAGAGAAATACGATATATATTTGAAATACTCTGTAATAAAAACCACCCGACACAGTTGCCCGCGATTGCCAACTGCACCCGCAGTGCCTAGGGTAATTTCATTATTTGAAACCAGATTTTAACCTACTTTCCACATTATACACTAATAAGATTTATATTAATACTGCTCTGTACCATACAATATAATGTTCTAAAAATATATATATATATATAAAATATACATTTAGGTATATTTAATAAAATATACATACTAGGTACAGCTAGTAAATGCTTCCGGCATAATTAACTGTAAAACGGCTCAACTAAATTAGTAACGATATAAATCATTGCACACGTATTATCTCTAAACCGCCCTGAATACAAAATTATAAATCAAATGTGATTTGTTTATAAGATACAATCACATTAGCAATACCTGTTTAGAGGTTTTACAAATACTTCCATTTATAATTCCGAACTTATAACTATATTTCAAGACAATTATAATTGTTTTAATATTTGATTTTTTATAAAGCAATTAAATTTGATCGAAAATTGTGCAAAAAATAAATGCTTGATTAATATTTCGTATTTTAGTAATTCAATTAAAAAGACAGCTAAATATAATAAGCCATATCGTTATTTCTTCAAATACAATATTTGGTATAAATGTCTGTTTGGGGATGCAAATTCCCACAGCTTTGCGTATATTTTCGAAGCCGGATATAGAAAATCTACGCCTGAATATGAGTATTAGAGGAAAGAAAACGGAATGATAATGTGAAAAGAAGACAAAGAGTCTATAAGGGAATATTTGACGGAAGGTATATATGTATGATAAATAAAATGTCAGAATCGGCGTGAAATATAAAATGTCAGAAGTCCCGGAAAGAGATGAAAGATTAAAAAGATATTCTTCAAGATATAAAAACACATAAGGCAAAAGAGACGAGCGCATAAATGTACGCGCTGAAAAATGAATATATATTTTATAACACAACAAATTGTATTGTTTATTGTTATTATCGATTACACCTATTTTAAATATACCAAAATATCTATTTATTGAAAAACAATTTATTATATTTATATTAAGTATCTTTTCTATATCAAAATAAATATACCTAACGACTCGTATAAAAAGAACCATTAGTGTAGGATAAATGTTTTTTTCTTTCTAATTGGTTCTATTTTCACACTTTCTCTTGTCATAAAAAATCCAACACTGGAACCGTGGTTTACCTAACCCTAGGTGGCTTGTAACCTTTTAAGTTCAGTGAACAACTAATGACCTTTGACATCAGATTTGAACACACGTTCCCAGTAGCAGTTCTAGTTTGAACTAGCGACCCCTTTAGAAAAGCTCCTGGTCGCCAACCATGTTTTTTTATTACCTCAACAGCGAAAGTGAATAGTTCATTTATTATATAGTTTGTGCCAGGATAATATATTGGCTATCTTTTATTTGAAAATTGAATAGGGTCAAAGCAACCAATGTCCTTAGGCCATGCATCCTGTCTGCGTATAAAGACAGGGAATCGATTGACCAAAGGCCTTAAGTGATCTTTTCAGGTAAAACGAATTTACCATCCAGTAGTGACGTGTAGACTCTCACACTATAGAGTAGTCTGCCTTATTAAAAGAAGGCAATCGATTCAGTATTGGCATTGTGAATTATCAAGCATATAAACAAAGTTGCCACGTTGAACACTTCTCAAAGTAAGTTAATAAATAAAATTAATAGATTATTATAGTTCTATTGTATATAGGTATATGCGTTCTAGAAAGTGAAAATTGTATAAGATAGAAATGATGACTCAATTGGGGTTAAAACCGAATGACAATGAGAGAAATTCAAGGAAAGAGAGAGTCTTTGTTCAAAGAACACCACAATTTAGCACAGCAAACTGTTATCGCATTTCCGGACAGAATAGAATTTATTTAGGGAATTTAAACCGAATACGACATACAAAGAGGGACTTTCTACGTATCTAAATTTAATTTACGTTCGGTGGGCTTCACGACCGTCAAATATACTATTTTATTCGTTCACACTAGAGCGACGTTATACTTTTAACCTACATTGTATATGTTAGACACCTTTGACAACATTTTAAACGGTTTTAAATTGAAACACCGGATTATTATTATCTATTCAATTATAAGACATATTTGTGTCAATCATAAACATTTATAGCACATATAGAGGCGTAAATATAGTTATTATGTAATCTCTATAAGTTAGAAGAGATGTTTAACAATATGATTTCATCTGAACAATAACATGAGTCATCTAAGGATTCTGGCAAAGAGCTTTTATTATTCGACATTATTGACTCATCAGAATCTGCGTTAGTTTCTATAGAAACTCAGTTGAAAAATAGGTAAAACGCATTGAGTTTGTTCTATAAATATTTTAATTTATCAAAATAATTTAAGACGTCTTAGTGTCTCATTCACTCTAGAGTTTATTTAATTCCCACTAGAGGAAAAAACTATTTTTAATTTAATTTTAATTTAATATGTTCTGAGATAAAAATATTTAATACAACTTTATAAACATTTAATATTAAATTACATTTAAATATTGCATAGCTAATTTAGGATTCTTGTTAAAGGTTATTAAATAGTTTTTAGAATAAAGGTATCATTTTACGTTTTACACTATAGTGTTTTATCGATGTCACTAAGTATTATTTTTGGTTTAAATGGATTTATGTATATAATAACAATAGTTATATTCATTTGAATTTAATTAACACGAACACATCAGATAAAATTTCAAAAACAGCAGGTGGTCCTTTTGTTCAAATAATCAATTTGTATTAATTAATAAACAACATTATCAATTTTATATAGGTTCCTATATAAATATACAATAATATATTATTATTATTAATCTTCTAAAACACATATTTCATTATTGCCGAATTCACATTGATCCCTCAATTGTTTTAAGGTACATGAAATGTAATTCCCAAACGCAAATACACAAATATCAAATAACTCTAAGCCGGTGATAATCTAAAATAGATCGTAAAGTTAAATATATATTTAAGTTACGCGAATTATAAAATGGTATAGACCACTCAAAATGTTTGTTTGTTGTTCTCAAATACGAGGAAATTTCAAATTAATCGCATCAATATCCGAAACCAATAATTGCAAAGCTATTTTATAATAGAACGAGATGAAATGCTTGTATGTATAATCAAATAACATTGGACCGCAACAAGGTTCAAGTGAAGAGCATAGCCTCATTTTCAACAACCGCATGTGGCTTCAGCAGTGACGGCCGCCACTGCGCCACAGTTTATATTTGCGTATTATTCATAGTTTTCGCTTTGACCCACCTAGCCTAACCTAACGGGCTACTTCATCTCTCTTAGACATCTATGTGTGTGTGTGTGTCAGATAGTTTAGGTTTAGGTGCATGGTCAATTTGGTTAAGAGGTTCCACATATAAAGAATTTAAGAAAACAACAGACGGTTGGCGCTGCCTGCATACGACACACGAACCACTCTATCCATCTGCAAGTCCTCGACGAAATTCTTTAGAGACCGTTGGGATTTTTGGTAGTTTTGCAAAAGAAGAAAAGCACTGGAAGCGACTTTTGTCATGCAGACTAACACGCGATTCTTTTTTCAACTTTTAACAGTTGTTGATAATACATAATAAAAAATTTAAAGTTGCTTCTAGTTAGCTTTAAAACTGTATTTATATAAATAAATGCACAATAGTGAAAATATTTGTTTTGTCAAAAATAAATCTGTTCAAAAGTATATTTTGATTAGGTACCTATAACAATTTCCACCATAGACAAATAGTATTAAAATGAAATGTTGTTTAATGTGTTTCGCTATATTTAAGCGTGCATCTTTTACCCGACTTCCATTAATTAACATTTCCGCCACGTTTTTCCGGTGTGTCGCTTGTGCATTAGTGTAAATAGTTCTTTATAAACCACAGTCAACAGGTTCCGAGGCTCAGAGGTGGATTGTTAACAATTTGTTATTTTTGTGTAAATAAATATTTTTTTCAAAAAAAAAAAATGACATTGTCTAGATCAAATCAAGCGTTGATTGCACAGGCGCATGAAATTTCCAAAGGGATTCTGTTTAATCTGTGGTATGGTAGGTATGACTGATTGCTAATACGAATGTGTGCTGTATATATGGGTTTGTTAGATTACCATACGTTGATCTGATTGTGTTCCAATTAATGACATATATGACTCGTGTAGCCATCTCGCGGGATCTGTATGTATAGTGGTGTGGTATCATTAACACTTAAATTATATATGCGCTATACGATGTACAATTTAGAGCTTGCTATAAATTATTTCCAGTCAAATTTACTAGTAATAGCATCCAATAATGGATATGTTTACCTCGGCATATTTAAACTGTACTAAATCAACGTGTAAAGAATGTTTCAATTGAAAATGCTTTAGTCGTTTTTTGGTCATTCCAAGATAACTCAAAAATAACAACACTTACAGAGGAAATGATGAGATTCAAAATGCGAGATATTCAAATTTCTAACAAGTTTTGTTTGAAAAGTTTTCTCGAAAAGAGTACCATTTGTAAATAAAATTGAATTTAAAATATATTCGTTACCGTAGTTGTCAAATCTATTGGTATACCACAACACGAAGCAATTGAATTAATTATTTATGACGATTGGCAGCTTGATTTATCAGTAAACATTTGACAATGATTAATAATTATCTATAACGTGATAACATTTATAATAATTGAAATAGTAAAATGAATAAATATCCATGAATCATTAAATTTTTATTTAAGTATTTTTCTATCTATGTTAACATATATTACACATATTTTAAAATGTAATTCCCCTAAGTAGCTTTAAAAGTTTTGCATAAATAAATATTAGAAAACCGTTGAAAAATAACGCGAAAAGTTTTTGTGGCTTTATTTTTATACAAAACCATTTTTTAATTTCCGCTCGAGAAATCAAAATCATCAATAACATTTTGTAAGAAAATGTTAATCTGCGACGTCATCTCGCGCGTTAAAGACATCATCATTCTGCGGTGCGCACTAATATATACGTATGTACGTATGTACATACATCGCGAACGTTAGTGCGCAGAATGAAATAAGCTAATCGAAACGCGCCCGGTCCATTCGACAAATTCATTTCTCCGACTGCGGACAAACAAACGCAAAGGAAATGCGGCTGTGTTCTAGTTGGTTTGGGATACTACTACATAGAGCTTCAATCGCAAACACATTTTTCATAATGATTGACGAGAGCCGCCGTACATGATAAATGGGACTGCATGTATTTAAGATGTGAACAAGTCATCTTATTCACAGCGTTGTAAAGATTTTTCTATATAAAATAGGGGAGTGGAATGTCTTTTCATAAATGCCGCATCTACAAGAATTTGAATGAGCATATCATATAGAGGAAAGGGAGTATCAAGTTGGCTTGCTTTGCGAGACGAATCAAAGTAAAATTTTGCTTTATTTACATTTATTTGACGTTGCCTGTCGATAAGAAAGTGCACATATTTGATTAAAGGCACCAAGAAAATCGCTATTTTACAAATATTAACTATAAGTATACGACACAGTATCAAAGAATTTTAAATTGTGACAATATATTAGAAGTTGAAGAACATATTGCGCAATTATGAGCGAAAATAGACTCTTTTTCCGAGTACACAATTAAAATCAAATATATATTGTTTAAAAGATAGAATCATATAAACAAATGTTTGTTTGGAAATTCCAATTTATATTTCTAAATGTCAAAAAATGCCTCCTAGAAAAGGAGCTGATAAACCGTCGAGTAGAAGGTGCTTTATTATATAAAAAATAAAATGTAGTAAATATTATTGAATATAATTTTGTATCAATTAGTTTAGTGAATATATAGAATGTGGTAAGATGTATGGAGTTAAAAAGAATATTGATAAAGTATGAATTGACTCTGGATTCGCTAGGAAATATAACAAACGAAAAAAACCGCACAAATCTCTCACGCGAAACCGTCAACGAGAGAGGGGAAAAAGAGAAATTGAAAAAAATAACAAAAATTGATTCTCTGTCTAGTGGGTGCACGTGGCGGTTCCCACGTGCCTACGAACGAAGCCAGGGGTATTTCAGTTACACGTATACATACCCATTCTCTGAAAACATTGACATGAAAACTTATACCTATGGCAATGTATATGTATGTGTGTATGCACATATATACATCGGAGTATCTTTTTGTGTATCGATTTTATGTTAAATTATATCTAGAAAGACGATAACAACTGGATATATGTAGGTATATCTTGCCAACTTTACGATATTTAGCACAAGATTGAACATTTGCAGAATATCAGTGGTGCCACATGTGGGCACGCACTAAAATTGTCATTTCCGAATTTCGGAGGGTGTCCCAATTATTTATTACATTACACCCAAAACTTCTACCAAAATATTATTTAATACAAAAAATTATAATTTATAATTTACGAAATCTAGATATAATAATAATAATAAACGATCAAACTTGACGTAGCATAAAGTATATTTTATATTTATAGTCCTATACGTGAATACATGTTGCATATCGACCTCTAAAATGGCTATATCAATAAAATCCAATACCCAAAAATAAACAACAATAACATAAATTATAAATCGTGTAGCACCGCAGCGAGCGTTTGATTATAATAATAATAATACCTGCAAAAGTGTTGAGAGCATGTTTATCTATAACATGCACGACTAGTTTCAATCGAAAATCATTGAACACCGATTCCTTATATTATTGTTTCTCTATCGTTACAGTACACAGCACCCCAATTGCCCTCCTACTACTTTATATTAGGTATTAATACTAAAATTACAGAGGTTGTACTAAAACAAACGTTAACTGTCTCATTTGAATGTGCTTCGTACTGAACACTCTGTGTTATCCTGGTAAACATGGCTAGAACTTTAGGTGTAATAGTTTCATGTTTAGATTATACTATATCGTAGCAACGGGCGCTTTTCAACATGGCCGTATAAGTGTTGCTATCATAAGATTCATTCCACTCATCATTTATTATTGTTTTATGTACTCTTTTAAGCTTTTATTAGTTGCATATATTCTTTTTACACAACGTATAGACAGGGACACAACATAAGTATCAACTGAGATGAGTTCTTGTGTAAAACTCTAAAAAAACACGTCATCCTCAGCCCCAAGTTGCATGTATGTATTGAACAAGCAAGTACTGCAGGAATATGCACATATGTGCAGGTTACTCGAAATAGCGAAGTGCGATATGCGCAGAAGACAAGAATATAAATTGTACAGTGGTGGTGGTAACAGTCATCAAGCTTAGACGCCCACCTTGATGCGTAGAGAAACTGTTACGCGTATATATGTATGTTTTCCTAATGCATTGTTAATTTCAATTAGTTGTGTATGTATAAATGTGCATATGCATGTGTTTATTAGAAACACGAATATAATATTCGGGAAATTGCTTTGCCGGTAGTGATTCACATTACAGTATGAGATTTGGAAAGCTGAAAACAGTTTTGCACGTCCAAAATATGCATTGAACCGTTGACACCAGCCGGCGCTTATTTACCAAAAATCTCTGGGGCATTTCTACATGATTCACCGTTTCCCGTTTCCGTCTGTGAGCCAGTGCTACGTACGCCCCCTTGGCCCCAGTTTTCTCGCCGCATGCTTCCGGGACTACGCACGCACGTATTGCGCATATTTTTCAAATATAACTTGATACATTTTTCACAAAAAAAAAAAACAATCGTGTGGTATTTTAACATTGCAATAAATAAAAACCTAAATAAACTAAGCTCAAAGTGTTTGAATAACAAAAAAAAACACCATGACAATTTTCAACAACTTCAAATTGGCTTACACAATATATACCTATATACTCACTTAAATATAGAATACGCGAATATATATATATATATATATATATATATATATATATATATATATATATATATATATATATATATATATATATATATATATATATATATATATATATATATATATATATGTAGGTACAAAGCGAATATGGCAGAAGAAAGAAAAGAAACAAAAAATGTACAAAATATAAAGGTTCAATCAGCGAGTCTCGGGGCTACACTGTTATTCTGTTACCACTTCGACAAGCACATAAAAAAAATTGAAACATCAAATTCCTCGCCAATAACGACAGAAGAACATATTTTACCAATGAAAAATACAAATCGAATTAGTGAAATATTATTTTTAAAAAATTGAATTAATTTCCATTGTTTTAGTTTTTATAATAAATTTAATTCGCCATATGTGTTGGCATAAACCAATTTAGTATATGAAATGCGGATATGATGAAGTTAAGTACAAGTTCATCATATGTTTAAATTATTAACGCGTAAAAAAATACGTAATTATGTTATTTATTTATTTGAATTGTTGTTTGCTAAATGATTCTTTATTTACGTAAATAATTTATGAAAATATTTATGTTTAGTTTTACAATTAGGTAATCACTTAAATAAATTATTATTCATATAAATAATGTACGTAATGCACTTAAAATTTAATACGTATATCAAAATAGGATTTTTTTTGCGCAAATTACTGAAATAGGAAAAAGCGAAAACTTCTAATGTAGTTTTGGAGTTTAAAGTTTCTCCTTTAGGAGTAAAAGATAAAAGGAAAACAGTTAAGCAGATTAAAGCAAGTGTAAGCAAATGGAAAAAAGCAAATAACACTCCAAATTATAATAATTATATTATCACATCTGCAGTGTATTGCACTGGA
>JADQWA010000481.1:0-95000 GCA_018344505.1 Nebria ingens riversi
GTTGCAATAACCGAACGCAGCTAATGTACAGCAATGACGTCATTATAATTTTAAAGGCAAATAATTATGGATTCTTGTGTTTTAAATTTCCTCCTTCCTCATTTTAGAATTAGATTTGAAATAAAAAAGGTATTTAAAAATGAATAAAAATCCTTGGAATTTTCTTTTTAATAAACAATAAACGTTACTCAGAAACTATTTATAATGATGTATATGTTATTTTCAACATATCAAAAGAATGAGTCATAGCAATTAAGAGATTTTTTAGAGATGTAAATTTTGGTGGAGTATAACACTTAAGTATATAAATGCGTATGCGTAATTGAACTTACCCGATACTGGTGCACTAGCTGCAGTACTAAGCAGACTACTTTTATTGAGATGTTTATTCGTGACATCATTTGCTACATCCGTATGATTTAGTAATGGATCTATACTATCCATACTAAGCGACTGATTATATGACTGATGGAGTGTTCGAGGTGTTGGTAATCGAACGACAAATGGTGATGTTGATACATAAGCTGCGTAAAAGAGTAGCGTAACGGCTACCAAACCTAGAAGAACTAGGTAACTGGGCCTAATGCACCCTGCAGGCATACCTTTAAAACAAAAAGGACATTCAATTGATATTTAATATTACTAAATGAAAACAAATTGTGGTAAATACCTGTTAATTATGTTAGAGGATATAGAGAAAGACTGTGTCGTCGTCGATTGTTCATTCGGAGAGTTGTACTCATATCTTCTTACTGTAAATAATAAGTGGTTAATAGCTATCGTTCTAGCATTAATAAAAAGCAATTATTCATTTATTATAGGTATCGTAGGTGTATAATAAAAATATGTTTGTGATAGCGAGTTTGTGTGTAAAATACCAATGTAGCGTTTAGAGGTTAAATGTTCGAACGATAAAATATATCATACGTGGTACGTAATAATGGTTGTTTTAATTAAAATTCACATATCATTTTATAAACATACCAGTCTTCATGTATCAAAAGAAAACAACCTTGACCAAAAATGTATCACCAGAAAGTTTCAATATATATTTTTTAATATAACTGGAAACTAATACCTTTGCTAGAGATTCAACTATTCAACATTTATTATCATTTCACATATTTAAAACTTATGTAGTGTAAAATGAGATTTGAAATGTTTGAAATACATAATAAACATATCTAAATATTGTAAATGAAGAAAATGTCAACTTCAAAGACGTCTGAACTGTCCCCACATAATACTTTTTGACAGATGTGATGTGTAGATACTATACTACTAGATACATTTAATTAAGAGGACTAGCCATATTACGTCACACTTAGTTCTTTGTTAGATCTCTTTCTAACACAGACAAAAATATACCTGTCTTTTTTTAACTTATAAGGAAGTGCTCATTTTACTACTGATACAATGTTTATTTATAAATAGTACGAACTTTCCACAATTTAAAAATAATTCAAAATATATTTGGAAATCCTGAAATTTCGTATCTTCAATAATCAAATATGTTTATTTTTATAGTAAATAAGATGTTTAAAAATGTGTATATTTGCCGTTATTGGGTTTTGTCGTCCTCTTCAGCATGTTTTTTAAATCATCTCGTTAGTTGTTAGTGGAAGATAGTAATAAACTTGATGACAACAGGTAAAACAAACCCCACCAAGGTAAATCCAGGGTATCCATCACCACAAAACCATTCCGACAAATCCGGAGTAATAATTGATAATGTTTTTATAGTATCATATCGCTGATTGGCCAGACGTACTGAACGCAAAATTGTTTGCAACTTAAAGAACGTCTACATGGTATAAATTCTTTTTTCATTTATAATGTCATAGAAGAAACGTGGTGCGAAATATAATAACGATTTTTAATTATTCAAAAACGGACTGTCAACTTATAAACTATAGTTACCTACTATTGTTAACAAATAAAGAAATAAGGTGAGTTTGTATTTCTATAAGTATTATATTAAATATTAATAAAATAGTTGATTTCTAAAATCCTTTATGTACGGTTTTGATCCACGTGTTTTCGGTACATTTTGGCACGTCAATTTAAATTCTTTATGAATTGCTTTTGGAAATTATTGATTTTTTTTTGAGATAATTACAATTCAATTTCAACAGATGGCTGGTATTTCACATAATGATGCTGAATTACTCCAGGACGGTCGCAGTGCATTCGATTTAATAAGTTCGGGCAATGGATTAACGTACAAGTAAGCATAGTTTTTTATTATAAAATTTACCTAAATCAAATGTAATATTTAAATTTATTTTCAGTGATTTTATAATCCTGCCTGGTTTCATTAATTTCTCGGCTGATGAAGTTGTACGTATACTAAATTCAGACACTATAGGGTTTCATTTAAATTATGTATGTGTATTTATTATAGGATTTAACATGTCAACTGACAAAAAATCTCACCTTAAGAGCACCACTTGTTTCTTCACCAATGGACACTGTCACCGAGGCAGATATGGCCATCGCCATGGCTGTAATTATTAAATTGTGCAATACAATATTAACTCTTATTAAATATTTCAATTAACAGCTCTGTGGTGGTATCGGCATCATCCACCATAATTGCCATCCAGAAGCTCAAGCAAATGAGGTATCGAAAGTGAAGAAATACAAACATGGATTCATCCATGATCCAGTCGTACTATGTCCAGATAACACCGTTTCCGATGTATTAGAAGTGAAAAAGGAACATGGTTTCTGCGGTATACCAATCACCGAAGACGGTAAATTGGGCGGCAAACTAGTCGGTATTGTTACATCGCGCGATATCGACTTTTTGGAGGAGAAAAATAATCTTAACATGAAACTTCGAAATGTAAATGTTCAGCGTCTAATTAGAATCTAGTAAAATTATATGTATTGGATTGTTTTTATTTAGGTAATGACTGAGCTTAGAGATCTAGTCACGGCGAAATCGGGCGTGACGCTACAAGAAGCAAATTCTATCTTAGAAAAAAGTAAAAAAGGCAAATTGCCGATTATAAACAACGAAGGAAATCTATTAGCGCTGATCGCGCGTACCGATTTGAAGAAGTCTCGAAATTATCCCAACGCGTCCAAAGATGAGAATAAGCAGCTTTTGGTAGGAGCTGCAATTGGTACTCGGGATGAAGATAAGCGTCGATTAGCCCTGCTGGCTCAAGCTGGGGTCGATGTTGTTGTTCTGGTAAATATATATATTTTTATATATATATATATATATATATATATATATATATATATATATATATATATATATATATATATATATATATATATATATATATATATATATATATATATATAAATATTCCATATCTCGTTAATATACGTTTTTATCTATTGGATTACTCTCGGAAATAGTTAGCTCCCAACGATACTTCATCATATGTATGTACCGAGCTGACTGATTTTAATAATACGCCTTATTATATGTTAATTAGAATTTTAAAATGCATGTTGCATAATTACAATAGTTTCACACGTATTAAATAATAACATACATATATTTAAAATACTGAAAGTATAAAGCTGATTTTAGAAATAAAATGCTAATAGGTAATTTTTATTCATTTAATTTTATATATTACATAATATGAGTAGCATCCGGTCACGATTTGCATTATTTATTATTTTTGATAGGTTTGCAATTAAAAAAAAAGTAAAACATCAAATTATTGTAAATGCTTCCATTTAAATTCAACCTTGAAATTAATTTTCCACCTGCATATGCAATAACGCAGAAAGCTGAACAGCAATTTACTTCATACATTAATAATATATTTGATTATATAAATAATTGTTTTCTATATAAAAAACCAAGTTATAAAACGCCACTCCTTTCCAATTTAAAAACTTGTAGTTAATTTTTAAACAATGTAAACTATAGATAAATTATTTTTTTACTTTAGGATTCATCTCAAGGCAACTCAATATATCAAATAGATATGATTAAATTCATCAAAAAAACATATCCCAGACTACAAATTATCGGTGGAAACGGTATGATTACTACTGTTTGTATCCCATAAACTGTTCTTGAAACACTTTTATTGCTTAGTTGTGACCATTCGACAAGCTAAGAACTTGATAGAAGCCGGTTGTGATGCGCTTAGAGTCGGCATGGGCAGTGGTAGCATATGCATCACCCAGGAAGTAATGGCGGTAGGTCGTGCTCAGGCTACAGCGGTCTACAAAGTCGCTGAATACGCGCGACGTTCCGGTGTCCCGGTTATCGCGGACGGTGGTATCCAGTCAATAGGACACATAATCAAAGCGCTCGCGTTAGGCGCGTCCACTGTAATGATGGGGTCACTACTAGCGGGTACATCTGAAGCACCCGGCGAATACTTTTTCTCCGATGGTGTTCGATTAAAAAAATATCGTGGTATGGGCAGCTTAGAAGCCATGGACCGCAAAGATGCCAAAGGATCTGCTATGGATCGATATTTCCATAAGTAAGTGGCAAAAAATAAAAAATGGGTGACTGCTGGAGGAATGTATGAGATTGGAAAACTATACTAGAAATATTATTGTTAGACATCACTGCTCTTTAGCTAAATGACAGACGTATAGGCTACTCGGAACAGCTTGGATCGCGACCTTGATGCCGCTCACTCTGCGCATATCGCTGTTTGAGCTATTCCGAGTAGCCTGTATGTCTGTTTCATATAAATTGTGTAAGTGCAAAGAAGATAAAAAATTGTCTCAATAGCGGTTTGGTGTCTACTTTCATTATTTCTAATATAGATGAAAATGTGATTACAATTATGGTATTTCCTGTTAGGATAAGTGTTAATAATTAGTTTTTATATAATTCTAAAAGTCTTCTTTTCTTTAGTGAGATGGATAAAATGAAAGTAGCTCAGGGTGTCAGTGGTTCGATAGTAGATAAAGGTTCAGTATTGCGATTCGTACCATATTTGCAATGTGGTCTTCGACATGGTTGTCAAGATATTGGCACACGTTCGCTTGAACAACTCAGGTAATAATTGCAAATTATCTAAAAATCGACACACAAAATCAATTTTTATTCATTAGGACAATGATGTATTCTGGGGAACTTAAGTTTGAAATGAGATCCTATTCGGCTCAACTGGAAGGCAACGTACACGGTTTATTTTCATACGAAAAACGTTTATTTTAAAAACATCATTCCAAAAAAAAACTAAACAAAACCACATACCCTAGTTCCCATATTTTTTAATATTTGTATTTTCGAGTATTTGAAGGAAAAATTTATAAGATCTTTTATAATAAAAACAGGAAAATTTATGGATAATTTAATATTCAAGTACTATACTGAAGACGAGTTTTGTCTGAGATAATTCGTAATTTTATCGCTTTTAATGGAGATATGTTGTAATTTTATGTGCGCATAGTTTTTGTATAGAAAATCTGTTTCACAATAGTTTATTTAATTCCCAACTTTTTTGATGATATTTGTTCTCAATGTCTGATTTGTAAAAGATGTCAAACAGTATTTTTTTGAAATGATTTCCTTAATTGCGAAAAATATATTTTATATAAATGTTATCCTATATAATACAATTATATAAATGGGAAAAATTGTATATATGTATTTGCATTGTCTAAGGTGTTTTAATTTATTATTATTATTCAGCCACGCTCTTTAGTTACTACTTATACTTAAATCCACGTAGAACGTGCAGTGGCGAATTGACTTTTGAATTGTTGAACATTAAATGTGCCCAATGGCTCTGTATCTTACACGCTGCATATATGTGAAGTTGTATATGTTTGGCGTAAGTTGAAAACAAAAACCAATGACTAATAAAAATCTATATCTCATTAATTTTTTAAATTATTGTGCCCATATCAATCTGATAATTTTACAGCCATAAGCTCATATTTAAATTTCTAATAAATAAAACAAAAGCAATACACCACATCATATAATGCTGTAGTTAGTATATTGCAGAGTTCGCATCGTTACTCAAAAATTAATACGCAGTACAATTTAGTTTAAACGCGTTAATCATTATAAAACTAGATAATTACAATTATTACGTAGTGAAGATTCATCATAATTCCTGGGACTATTTGAAATGATTTTTAGGTAGTATAAGTTATTTGTTTTATAACGTATATATTCGTTGAAATGTCAAACGTAATAAATATTTGTAAGATATTTAAAGGTCATGGATATAAGAAAAGGTAATTGAGTATCGTAAATGAAAATGGTGTAACAGCACGATATCAAATCAAATAAATATCATTTAATTTTCCATTCTCTTGTAACAATTTACCACAGATGTAAATATAAAAGTTAATATATATACAACTCACAAACACACTGGCAACCATTCATTCTAAATGAATACACAGTGTTAGCGTCCAAAATATGTACACTACATATTATAATTATTCACTCATACTACTTAAAAATACGGCATATTTCTTAAGAGATAGTAACAAAAATCATTAAAAATCGTTCGTAACAAATCAATTTGAGCCGATGTCATTCTTTTATACAAAAATGTTCACTTGTCATTTGTTGAAACAGAACTATACTCCATTCGTCGAGTATCGACGCTTGTGCCGGCAGAAAACGAATTCAGTTCAGTCCATACACCTACTCGCCAACATCGGTGTCCGATAATGAGCCAGTTAAATGGCACAACAGGTTTCCTAGTTACCTACTAAAGATTAAAATGGCTACAGTATTATTCATTATTCACTAATGTAGCCATTTTAAATTCTACTGAATATCAATTAGTAAATAGAAAACGACAGTGATCTGTGAGGCTAGAGGTCGTGTCGACGAACGAAGTATGGTTTGATTAGTTCAAAATGTAAATAAAAATTGAGTTTATGTTTCACTTACTTCTTGTATTTTTGTTGTTGCTACTTTCTATTCGAAGCTCGAAAAGAAAGTATCTACAATAAATAAGAAAAACGAAAGCAATATAATTGATATTTACAATTAAAATAATCGTGTAACTTGTGCGTCTATCGCAATCGTGATCAAATCAAAATAATATATATATATTCACGCTCTTTGGTAGACGTTCAAGTTACGAAATATGAACAATACATGCGTTACTATTAACATTTGTAGATATAGAAAACCACAGACTTCTAATATAATAGTAATCATTTAAAAAATGCATCAATAACTATTAGAAAAATTAATACTGCTTCATATTTTTAAATTTGTATTTCAAGTATTATGATCATGTCGGTTCCGTGCTTAAAACAAAAATCTGTGGTTCACACACATCATATAATCTTCGCATCAACAAAAATCTCGTTGTTTTCAATTTGTTAAACTATAAACACAAATACGTTTTCATTATCGAACTAATAAAAAAAAGGGAATAACATAAGTCTAAATAGTGCGAAAGAGTGACAAGAGGCAAACATGAGTATATAAATTCACTTACTCAATTATTTCCGATAAAAATGTTTGCAATAATAAAATATCATAACAAGCATGCACGGAAGAAAACATAAAACAAACAAACAAAGAAAAAATCATCATCATATACAAATTGGCTTACAAGTTATAAGTACATTACACATGGAAGTTCGTAACGTACACTTCTGTTTATAAGTAATTATTTTGTACAAAAACAAAACTATCTACTAACCATTCTATAATGGAGCAACTATACTTTGTTCAATTGAGCAAATAATTATTGTAGTTCCGCAACATGCGCGACATCTTTATATATAAATATATATATATATATATATATATATATATATATATATATATATATATATATATATATATATATATATATCATTTAAAATAAAATAAAAATACGCTCTATCAATATTTGTTTAATGTACTTGCTCAGGTTTCGAACTGAAATCATTTGTCAATCATCAGTCAATTGTTTGATTTATAAATATACAAGTGATCTAAAAAATTAACAAAATAAAACACAAAAGATATACTAGTTAGTTCGAAAACAAGCGCAGTAGTTCTGAGATGAGATGTGAAAGATGGCACACACGTTGCGGCGCCACTAGAGATATTCATCACCGAGGATGTGTGGAGAATTACTTATAAAGAGCAGTGTACATAATATTAGAGGTACACTTTAATAATGTGTTGTGCATGGCCAGCAATGAAAAGAATATGGTTTCAAACGTAACAGATAAAAAAAAAATATATATATAAGCAAAATGATTAAAAAATAAACACACCACGTGCACTACTTCACAAGAAACACCATTTAAAAATTGAAAGTCATGTGATTCAATATTAAATAGCAAATGATGATAGCAACATAAGAATGCATGTATGCCGCGATGGAAGATTGCACTTGCAAAAATGGAACTCTGTTAATGAAACATCGCTCAGTAGATGCTTAGTAATGTAATGCAGAGTAAGTGGATACAAAACATGCACGAGATTTACATTCATATATCACAGATCGGGTCGAGTCAACTGATTTGCAATCGAATTTTATTATATAATTACGGGTGCTTTTGTGTTTCGATTGATTGCGTATGTATTTAATTTAGCGTTCGTTCATATAATATTGTCTATATAGGGGTTAGGAATTTTTAGGGTTTAAATTTAACAAGGGGTATATTTTTTGACGTTAGGCACTTGTCACACGCCCATTCGGCGTACACTTCCGCTGTAAGCAGTTGGAACGCTGCTTCTGTAAGTCCCGTGCATCCTCTGTGAAACCAGAAGTTACAACCACTCTCGCACAGTATTGCTTGATCATTGTCGTGCACCTCCTTGTGACAGACCCCGCACGGGTAGATCGGCGGCGCATTTGGATTCTGCGAATTGAACACCATTGGCTGGTCGGCAGGGTACACTTTGCCCGCGCTCACTGGCATCGGTTTCGGGTAGAGTGCACCCATCGGCACCATCATGAAGTTATTGTTCATAGGTGAACCGTGCGGGTGTGAACCGTGCGGATGTGAACCGTGAGGATGTGAACCGTGAGGATGCGAACCTATATAATATTTATTTATTTATTACTTGCATACATCTATATTATTATTATTATTATCATCTATTCATTCAGACTATTAGAAAAGCATTTAAGTTTTTTGGGTAGTAGGGGTCCAATAACACCCGAGTAACTAGTTTATCAACAAATTTGTTCACCTTCAGAAATACGTCGATGGAATTTGATCTTTTAATTGAAATATACTCGACCAAAACAGATTGTTACTCTACTCCTTTTTAGTGTCACTTATTCGCGCGCTTTAATTCATTTGAAGTTAATTGCTCAAAAACAACCCATATTATTTACAATATTTATTTTAACATTTTATTTATTAGTTATTTGTTAATTGTATATTTTCAAAACTGTATTTTCGTTCTAATTTTTTAATTCCAAAGCATAGAGTGTAGTATAATTATACAACTAGGCAAAATGTAGTATTCGATTTATATTTACTCTATAATGTTCGGGTTATCAGCATAATATTATAGACACCGTAAGATGGACATGGCGATGGCGGGTGGAAATTATTGGATCATGCTTGAGTAAATTATTTTCGACAAAAACGATATACAGTGTGCCAGGAAGAAGAAAGATATGCAACAATATGTAGGAGTAATTTTAATTTAAAAAAAAAACATCAACACTTACCCATTGGTCCACCTGCGTTGGAACTCATCCCCATTGGGTTTCCCATGGGCCCGTTCATTTGTTGATTCATGCTCATCGGAGGTGGTCCTTGTCCCGGTGGTCCCTGTCCCATTCCGTTCATTCCATTCACTTCGTACTTCATCACACCGGGACCCATTTGACTCTGCATATTCGAGCTTTGGTTCATAGACATTGGACCACCGTTCATTCCGGGACCAAGCGGACTGTTCATGGAATTCATATGCATCGGACTGCCCATCGGACCATTAATATTCATACTCATGTTTGGGCTATTCATCATAGGCGGCCCGTTCATATGACCATGGCCGCCCATGTGTCCGTGTCCCCCCATCGAACCTGGTGGTGGTGGTCCAGGATTCATCCTGGGGCCGTTCATCATCATCGACTGGCTCATCATGTGCCCGTGTCCACCGTGGCCGTGACTACTGTGCCCATGGCCATGGCCTCCGTGTCCGTGACTATTTTGCATACCGTTTGGACTGTGCATCATCGGCGAACCCATGGTCAACGGCGATCCCATGCCACTCATCGGGCGACACATACTCATATGGGGCATGCCACCGCCGCCACCCCCACCGCTCATGCCATTCAGTCCGGGGCCTGGGTGGCCAGGTACACCCATATGTCCTAAACCCATATTCGACTGGTTTCTCCCCATGTTCACCGAACTCATTGTACTTGGACAGTCGTCGAATGGATTTGATGCTACTATCGTATCGCCGTATCCTGATAGTGGTGGTGGTAATAGATCTTGCATGATCGAAGCCGTCTGTATTGGAGCTTGGGCATTTTTTCTCCGTTTTTTTGGATTCGAACTTGTTGTTGACAATTCATTATTGAGGTTGGGTGCTGATAACCGAAACGGTGACAAGTGACTCATTTCACTAGTTAAATAAATGTTTTAAAATACACAATGCAAAATTAACTGTTCACACATCAGTCTTTCTGTCTTTAAGACCACAGATTTGTTTTGCTTTTATATATCAATGCTGAACAACACTTCATGTCAAAATACAGAGCACTCACACTTTTTGACATTCGACGACTTCGCTGCTGGTTATACTTGTTATTTTTCAGTAAATATGAGTTTTCTCATTCTGAAATGTTAACCAATGTTCGAATGTAACTACCTACACATTTTAAATGTTGAACTAATTTATAAAAATTGAGACAATACCTCTAGAAATATGAACGTTGAAAATATGTTGTACAATAACACGTTTTCTGTCACATTTCATGGTAAAAATTTGTGATGCTTCCAAAATAAATAAACTGTCATTCATTAACTTTACATTACACAAGTTTTAACAATTAACAGAAACGAAGATAGGTGTATTTGGTGCAAGCATGAAACACGCATATCTCGACACCATCTTGTAATTTCAACTTCATTCATATTTTCTTTTCATTTCAAAATAAAGCGGGCAAACTTTTTGGTGAATCATATTTTAATAAGATTATATTGTACATAAATAATAGGTAATATTTACATGTTAACATTATACAAAATACAATTTTGAATACTCTTTTAAATAGAAAAATAAAGCTGCACAGTTTTAGTCCTATGAATATTCAGCTGCTATTGAAAATGTATTCTTTTCTATCATGGTTGTTCTTAAATAACTTAAGAAAATATACAATAAACTCGAGTATTTTAATTATAATATCACAAACAAATGTTGAATAACATAATGAATAAATAGAAATAATACTCAGTATAAATTGTATGAAAGCTCTTTGTTGTTAACAATTTTAATAAATCAATTTAAATTTTACTGCCACGCACTTCATAAAATCAATATTGCATTTTTTTTTTAAATTATGTGATGTCCGTATGCATATACCAACTATGTATTGCCATTGTCATATCTATTTTTATTTCTTTTTATCAAAAATGGAGTTTTATCATGTATCATTACCTGAAAATTAATTATAATCTACTATACAGTAATTTAGATATAAAAACTCAAATCTTAATTTAATCATTTCTTCTTGGGAATCTAACAAATTTGAAAAACAAATATGATTTGGCACCATTAATATTTCTTTTATATTTCAAAATACACTCTAGCAGCAAATTAGTAAAAAAAAACAAACAAACAAATTGTTATCGGCTCTGCAACAAGGCACAAATTTAAACGCAGGCACTTGAGCTATAAAATAACTATTATTATATCACTGGACAGAACACGATCCGCGCTAACAAAATTAATATACATATACTTTTTTTTTGCTTTAACTAAATAAAATAACAGAATTTCGGTTAGACTAGAGAACAAAATCTATCTAAGTACAAAACAAAAAATAAACATCAAATAAATAATTTGCCCAAACAAGGCGTTCGACATCATTAATTAATAAACACTCTACACTTCGCGAGTGCACTAGTGTTTGGAATAAGAGGCAGTAAAAGCGCATTCAGTGCGTACTCTCACCCTGATATGACCGTTATCCGTTATCGGAATAAGGACACTCATACCATCAAAAGGATACACGATTATAATGATTTGTATTAGCGTTATATATTTATTTATTTTATTTATATATATTATATATATATATATATATATATATATATATATATATATATATATATATATGAGGGAGGATTATATTAAGTTGTTCATGTAACATGTCATGGCCTTGAAAAAAATTCAATGAATGATTTTATATGACAATGCCAGCAACTTTTCTTTCTTTATTGCATTTCGTGCAATAGAAATCGGTATGAATAGATGCGAGATTTGTACAATGATTTGTTTTACAATGCTGTAATGTCCCGCAGTCAGATAGTGTCCTCTGTATTTCAGATGCTCTTAAAGGCGTATCATTAGTTGTAGCTAACTCATATTCAGGATATTTTCTTGATAAATTGTAGCTGACATCCATATCAGGACATTTTTCGTAATTGGTAACGTGAATGGCCTTACGCGCGCACTTGAGGTCACCATTTCTATTTTGATTTTCATTTAAATCGTGCGCACTACTAACCAATTGATTATTAATGCCAAAATTATCTTTATTGCTTTTATTGTTCAGTGACGTAACGTTGTGGGACACGTTCTGTGTATCTTTCATAAGCTGTTCTTTAATTTTCTTTTTATTGAGAAAAAAATCCAAACTACCTGTTATCTGGTTATTTATGCCACTAGGCGATTGTTCGTTTGTATCTAAATCAGGATTTGATAATGAAATGATTGCTTTCTTTTTGTTATTATCTTGTAAATCAATATTTAAATTTTGATCAATATCGCCGAAATCAAACTTAGAAATATGTCGGTCGCTAATTTCAGCATTGTGGTTTTTTACGAATCCATCATTATTAATATTATGGATAGGAGTGGACGAATTTTCGGTAACGCAAGCCAATTTATTCTTAACCGTACTTTGGTCCTCAGCTGCAGTATCAAATAAGGAACCAGTATCATAATAGAATGTACTTTTCGACAAGTACAACGTACGATCTTTATTAATATTTGGCTTAGAAACTGTTACATTTTTAACAGCATCATAACTATCCAAATCCGGATCGCGATAGAATTTTGATCTACCTGCTACGAATCTGGGATCAGTGTTTATTTTGGAGAGCTCCTCATTTCGTTGCGTTTCGTAACATTTATCGCACATATAACTAGTAAGAACCGTACCAAATGAATCACAATTTGCATTGATACATTTAAACGGTCCTTCAAGCATCGCTTGTTCATGCAGACGCAAACTTTCTGGGTCTTTATCAGGGAATTTATGTTTTTGTTCTTGAAGAAAACGTTTCTGCGCAAATAACAAATAATTCTTGATCATCTCTTCTTGGTATTCATGTCGCTTGGTATGAATTTCAGCGCTAAGAATACGACACCTTAGACTATCATTCTTCTTAACTTTGGTTACTTTAGTAATGGAACCAAAATTCTTTTTTATTTTCTTACTCATTGATTTCCCGATGCTGCCAAATTGTCTCGCAACCTGTTGAAGTTGTTTAGCTGCACGATTTTTGTTGCCGAATAACGTATTATCACCATCTGTGAGGTCTGTAACTTCAGCGAAACGTTTCTCGATTTCATCTTCCGAGTCTAGTTCGGGACTGACTGAAGTAGTCGAGTTGTCTGATAAATCGATGAGATCTAGATATTCCTTCAACATGTTAATCTGTTCTTTTTCGGTTGGTATCATGCTATTAATAAAGCTCTGATCATGTGTTTCAGTCCAGATATGAGTTGAACCTGGGTCTACGGAGAATTGGAGCGGTAACAAGACACCATCTGAATCGGTTAACGGGATGACAGCAGAAGGTTTATCATTTTTTTCTTTTTGTGAATTCTCCATGACGACTAAAGCGGAAAAGTGTGCCATATCGTAAGTGAGCAGAAGTGGTGAACGATGGCATTCTTTTGGTGAGCATTCTTGTGGAAGATACACACCACCGAATGGTATTGGTGCAAATGGTTCATTGTTCATATCTCGTAGCATTACATCGGCGACGACTAAAATTGGCCGTCGCAACACATGTGCAAGTGCAAGCACATGGATTTCTTCTAGACTTTCGTAAGTGCTCGCTGATGTCGGTAGAACGTTTGCGCCGGCATCTACAGTTGTCGCGCCGCCTCCGTACCGTTCGGCCACACCTGTACAGCCATTTCTACGAGGCTCCGTCGACGCCATACTCACGATATTCTGCCATTCTTTCGTCCATTCGGATTCCGAGTAAACGAAACCGGATTGTTCGTTTAATTTCGTTTGCTGCCAGCGCCATCTCCGATACAATGGTATCCTGTGCTCACTACATTCCAAATAAGTGTGCAATGCTTTACGTAGCGTCAATAAACGATCATGGAAGCCCCACATAGCTAGTGATGCAGCATGCAACAAACAATTACCATCGCCTGTTGTTGCTAACGGCCACAGTCTCTGGCAAAGACTATGTCCGTTTCCATTTTCAGTCCACCAATTTAATCTTCCAGACTGCTCTAGAGATACCAGCGTAGAATTCTCGATAAGATCTTTTTCTAAAAATTTTCTAAACTCATTGCCGTACATATTTAAATCAGGCAATGTGAATGTGAACTCCAAGGTGTCGATAAAGAAACGGTCCATTTTATAACATGGATTTTGTTTAAATTTTTTGGCGAATTCACATCTGGCGCGAGACACAAGATTCACATTATCTGTAGCTCTTGAGATGCCTCTGGATAATTTCTTAACTGTAAAATAAATCTATTCACTTATCAATGTATGGTATTATATTATTGTAGCACATACCATCATAGCGATCTTGGCCTTCTAGATCAAAAGGTGTCTGATCTTGTTCCGCAAGCTCTTCGCTGGTCAACGTTTGCAGATATCGCCAAGATTCGATTGCTGCATTGATATCCCAACAATTTGATTGTAAATATGAATAGGCGGTTTCTACGTCGCAATGAGTTTCATTCATAAACGCTAACACAAGGTTGGATTCCATACTTAATCTAAATGCAAACGTGATATACTCATTAAATTCCGAATAATTATAATGTAATCTAGGTAACTTAATAGTATCTAGATGAATCAACTTTTCCTTGGTGACTTACCAAATTTGTTATTGAAGATAAATCATTCAAGGTTAAATAGTATTAACAGTTTTGACAGTGCAGTCAAATAAGTAATAATACTGGCAATAATTACTTTTTAATAATTACACATAAATAATCCCATTTTGCAATGTTTACATTCAAATCACATTCGATTATCAATATAAAAAATAATAACTATGGCCTTCGAGGCTTCAAGCAGCTGATTTTACTTTATGATTTACACAAATTTACATTTACAATAGAATGAAACCCGTTTAGAGACTAGGAGGCTACTGATAGCATGAGCAATAGTGCGCACTACGCAATTTATTGCACTCAGTGTAAGAAATAGCCAGGGAGTTTTGGCGCTTACCCATACTTGCACTGAGTGCAAAGTAGAAAATAATATTTATCTACTGATTAACAATATTTAATAGTTATAATAAATTATCTCGTATACAAAGTACGTAATTAATAATCGTCACGCATTATAATAAAGTTGTATATGTTAAAATAATGGGTTCTCTTTTCCGCTCAACAGCAAGAGTAGCAAAGTTGTTGAGTTATAGAAGTGCGCACTGAATGTTGTAAATGCAGCAGCGCTTCGCAGCGCGCACTCTTCAAACATATGTCAGAAGAGTTGTGTGCCTTTAGTTTTTATAAACAGACAATATGAAATCAGGAAATAAATCTAACAATACGGTAATGAGTAGTATTGTTGGTAATTACTTCTTAGTTTCTATTTAGTAAACAATTGTTTTTTAATAGCAGAAATGACAAACAAATTCAAGCTATGAAGATCAGTAGAAAAATAGCAAGTAGAAAAATTCGCCCGCAGAATATAGTACATCGGTTGATAGACCGTGAAATTTTCGGTTATAAGAAACCTGGTACGCACTTTCATGTAGCTAGACAATTTTACACAAACGTATGCCCGAATCTAACTGTGATCAACGTAGAAAAACCGCCTTGCTTTTTACGGAAATTTAGTCCAGATGGCAAACATTTTATCGCATTCTCTGCTGACCAAACATCGCTGGAGATTTATTTATATAATGGCCCATCGGCTGCCGGCGACTTACTCGATGATATCGTTTGTGAACATATACCGAATACATTTGACAAGAACACAGATGTAATTCGTAGCCAAGTATTTGATAGATTTTTTAAGGTATGAGGAGTGAAGTTGTATTTTTTGCTTTTTATATATAATAATAATAATAAAAGGGTATTTTAGGCAAAATTCACTATAAATGTTTGTCAGAGTATGGAACAATTGAATCGAGAGTGTAGCTTATTTAGTGATGATGGACGATATGTGATAATAGGTTCAGCTGCTTATATTCCGGATGATCTAAGACCGCATTTCTATCAGATTTACACGAACAACGAAGCGGTTTGTCCGAATCCTAGGTGAATATATTACATATTAATACACAGGTTTGATACGAATTAAATAAACATTTGTATTTAGATCCCCACTAGAAGATTATTCATTGCATCTAGTCGATTTGCACGCTGGGCGATTATGTGATACTCGACAATTTAAAGTAGACAAAATATTCTTATCTCACAATCAAGGACTGTATTTGTACAAAGATATTTTAGCAGTGCTATCAGTGCAACATCAAATTATTCATATTTTCCAGATACTAGATGGAATGTTTCTAGGTGAGTTCGTATAAGAAACAAAAGCTTCAACAAAGAAAGTTAATTATTATTGTTTTATAGATGTAAGAAAAATCGGACGTTTTTGTTTCGAAGACGATTCCTACTTTATAAATTCGGTCTTTCCTTCCGAACGTCCGTTTCGAGACACACAAATCAACTCGTTAAAACATCGGTTTCTCGTGTTTCTTTATAAACGAGCACACAGACTTAGTACAAACACAAATAGCCCAGCAGAATTGCGTGGTTTCTATAAACATTTCGATCATTTCAAAGCGTTGCGCTTATGGAAAATGCAGCTATTAGATGAGAACCATCTATTGATTAAGTATGCCAGCGAAGAAGTGGTGACGCTTAAATCAAACGAGCCAAATAGTCAACCATCATTTTTCGTTATTTACAATATGGCCGAGGGTAAAGTACTCGCCATTTACGATAATATGTCGAAAGATTTACTTGCGTTATTTGAGAATTTTTGTGATTCATTTCGGAATGCTGGGATTCATATGGAATCACAGTTTACTTGTTCGCCGTCGAATAATTTACATGCGAGGCTCATACAACAAAGGTTTGTTTATTTACTACTTTGTCATCCATAAAACGAGGAATACGAATTCCGGAATTAAACTAACTCAACCGCTTACAAATTTGCATCATGAACATTTATCGAAAATTGATATTTTGCATGAAACCGGTTGCGCTGGGTACACTTAATATGTGCAAGTTTCAAGATGGAGTAAATCTAGCAACGACGTCATTCAGCGCCATATTGCATAACAAAAACATTGATTTATACATATATAGAGACTATAATACAAGTATTTTTGCAGATGTAAACAAACTATTGTAAGTGCGAAATTCGGGGGTAAAACTGAAGCGTCCAAACGGTTATTAGCACAATTACCAATCAGTGCGCAGTCGTACAGTAGTTCACCATACCTAGATCTATCATTATTTAGCTACGATGATAAATGGGTATCGGCTTTGGAGCGACCAAAATCTTGCGGCGAATTCCCGATTCGTTTTTTCGCACGGGATTCTGGGTTGCTAAAGTTTCGTATCTACGCAGGGTTACTAGGAAAAACGGTACCGCCTACAGCTAGACGGTTAGTTGCATTTACATTTCATCCAACCGACCCGTTTGCGATTTCTGTTCAGCGGACAAACGCCGAATATATTGTGAACTTTCATATTTGGCATCCGTCTGCTGAACCACCGCGGCCTGAAAATAATTTTCGCGCTAATACATATTCATTATCATAGCAGTTTTTTTTACAAATGGTATTACTAGCGCACAAGTATCTTTGATTTTTAAGCAATATTTAGCATATTATAGAGTTTTTTTATATTTATTTTTTATCTTGATAATCAAAACGAAAATGTCCTCTTTGCCTTTATCATACACCATATAAGTGTGAGTTGTGAACTATGTATACATTGGTACTGGAAGTAAACATTGAACATGTGTTCGTAATTTCTTTTCTTTTTTTTAATAACACATACTTTTATTATATAAGTTTATTTAGCACATGTTGGGCAAGATTTTGTCAAAGAACAATAGTATAAAAATAGTATAAATTTACTCTGTTATATCTTATAAAAATAAAATAACTTTTTCTATGTACATACATACAACAAATGCACACTCGTTCACACAAAAGTCGCATTTAATAAATACATACAAGATTATAATTTATACGTCGCTGGTATGTTAAATATTTATATACAAAATTGACGAATAAGTAAAACACACGACTTATAACTAATTCTAACCGAGACGACCTGGCGGTGAACCAACAAACATCGCATAGATGGCACCAATATATCTGAATTTTTATTTATAAATATATTAAAGTATTTTTGCCGTCACGATCAGAACGATAATAGCCTTGAACTTTTCAATATTATGATTAACACACACACATACATACAAACAAACAAAAAATAAGGCAGGAAAAATGGCAGGCAAGTAGACACATTTGTGTTTGTGTGTGTGTTTTTTGCACTTCATAATTTGAGTGAATTTGTACTTGAAAAAAATTGAATAACACTGGAGGCAGGAAGCTGTCGTTCTAATACAACTAGACAAGAGTTGAGAGCTCGTGAGGTGAATTCGTAGTGGCAACACTGCTCAAATCTAACGTCTGATTTGGCATCCCCGGACTAACACTGCCACTCGCTTCTCTGGGATGTGAATGGGATAATTTGGCGAGACTGTCGCCCGTTGGCGGCGTTGTCGTCGATGGTCGGCCGATGTACGGTGTCGCCGCTGCGGCCGAACTATGCAACTGACTCGTTGGGGAATGTATAAAACTGTGATTATAACTCACGTGAGACTGATTGTTATTGATAATACTGCCGTTTCCGTTGCCATTCATGATGGCGCCGGATGAAATAGGACTAAGTCCACTAACCACTGAGTTATTTATTGGGCTCATCGCTGCTGTAACTGCCGCGATACTATTATGCGAACTAAAATGCTGTTGCTGCACACTATGTTCGTGCTGTTGCTGCATTGCTAACTCTTTGACTGCATTGGTTTTTTCGCGCTGCCATATGAACACATTATGCACCATTGCACAACCACAAAATATGATACCCAAACCTATGAATACACTGGTCACTATTGCTGGTGTTGAATGGAATTGGATAAACGTATATAAAATAATTCCTGTAAAATTGAAACATAAACATATATTACAAAACAAATACATATATATATATATATATATATATATATATATATATATATATATATATTTATATTTATATATATATATATATATATATATATATATATATATATTTATATATATATATATATATATATATATATATATATATACTATATATATACATAAATTGTAATGTGGTTTACCTGTTAAAAACACTGGAATTGATATAAAGAAACCTCCAACTGCACATACTCGACTTACAGATGATTTCTGTAGGTATTTGCTTGTTCTATAAACATGTTATTTATATAGAATTAGCACACATTCACACTGTAGTGTAAATATTTTTTTAAAAAGTTGACCTTACGATGCATACCTATCGCTTCCACCGTGAGGACTCTTGACTAGCTTAACAGCAAAGAGGAATTGTATCGCACACACGAGTAAACAACATAAATTCAGCGATAATGTTAAGGCACACAGGGCCAATGTCACTTCGTACACTACAGCGTACTCTTCAGCGGTAATCACCGTAAGTTGTTCCGCTCGCAATAACTCCCTAATATCATTCGCCGTCACTGGTGATATCTTCAGTAGGAAAATGAGCGAAAGCAATGCCAGCAACAGACTGACCAAACACAACAAGCCCAAACTGATGAGCATTTCTTTCACACCGATTTGTTTACCGACCCGCACGACCATACTGTTATTTTTACCGCACATACTACCACTGAATGTCGCACTGCCGAGTTGGTTTCGTGTTCGTGATATGTTTAAACCGCCGTTTATCGATTTGCCCAAGACGGGGCCGCCACACAACGAATGTTTGGACGAGTTCAGATTGGACGCGTTCAGCGGGAACTGTTGCTGCATCCTGGCAGCTGATGTACTGTTTCCCATTTGTTGGCGATACCTATTTTGGTCGACGCGCGATTCCATCACCATTGAGCTATCGGGACGTGGTGCACGATTCCCAATACCACCATTTGATGTTGCCAGCATGTGTTTTAGCATGGCGGAATGTTGCAGGCATTTGTACTGTTTCCTACTGGGTCTGAGGCGCACGTTTACGATTTGATCTATTCACAAATTGATGCTGCACACTGCCAACGAACGAATCAATGGGTACCTGTACCGGTGATTGGTGTCTCGCACATAATTTTTCCACATGCTTTTCGATCATTATTACTGTCTACATCGTTTATTTTGAATTTATTCTTATGGTAATATTTATATGTTATACTCATTTCTTAATTTCATAACTTATATTGAAATCGCCGGCAGATCGCGGAAGAAATTACAGTTGGCTGTAGTAGATCCTAAAATGAAACAGTTGACAAGACAATTAATTGATTCCCCTTCTAGTACTTTCAAATAACAGGTGTATTATGCGAGCGCGATAGGGAAGCCTTTTGACCGTTAACGAGGCTTCGGTATGCGCGAGGTAACATTTTTTATATCCTTACAGGAAATATTGCAAAAACTATTGAAATATTATATTACGTAATATTAATTATATATATATATATATATATATATATTTATATTTTTTAGTATACCTAATGAAAAAAGCGCGCCTAACATGTGGTAATGAAGGGAATAATAACAGCAGTTACGCACCTGACTTCGGCAAGTTCTCTCTTGTACACCTGCTATCACATACGGTCGTTCTTTAATTTTTAAGAACGGTAGGAATAATTAGGTGATTTCTGAAAGAAGAATTAGTTTCTATATTGAACATTCGTTTTGCATAACAGCGATTACGCATATTGTTATAAACATTCCACAATGTTTTTGTTTGTACTTTCACATACGAGTTAAATAACGGGAATATCCAAGTTCAGTTTTTTTTTCTTAGAAAAAGAAATTCATATTTATGCATGCAATTTACTACAACAAAATATACCACATGGTATATTAAAACTTTTTTAAAAGACATTCAACAAAAAAAAAAATTTAAATGTCAAAGTATTATTTAAATATCACATAAAAAACAATTTTCTTCAAGGAAATAACTGTTCTGCCTGAAGTATATAAGCACAAATGGAATATATTATTTTTAATTTACTAAAACTATTAACGTAGAAGAGGATATTTAAACAAATTACATAAAGTATTAACGCAAAAATGAAATGCCATTCTGCTATGGCATTCTTGAAGGTTATAGTTAAACAATGTTTTCAACCATTTACATATTTTGACATTGGAATTAATTAGTCTCTAGGAGTGACCAAATAAACATTATTAAGAAACAATAATTTATTGGGAAAGATTGACGTTAATTTCCTATAGGTACGTGGCTCCTATAGTTTATAAATGAATAAACATGTATGAAAAACGTATATGTTACTTACCGTTAACACAATAGCTAGTGCCCATACTTGCAATTCACTAAAACCACATTTAACATTTTAAATGAATGTTACATTCGATTTTTAATTTAAAATAAATAACGTTAAAATGCTGCGCCGATGAACTTGGACATTTTTTAACGGGGCGCTGCGGGGATACAGGTATTATTGCAGCGCCGCACATTGCAAACTATTTCAACTAACACCTCGTATCGTCATAATGCGTACTTCAAATAAAAACCCATTCAAATATTTACAAACATTAAAATATGAGTAATAATAATAATAATAATATACCACAGAAATCCATCATATCAGTTTAAATCATTTTTTAGTAGTTAAATAATAGGTCAAGGTAACTTTATTCGCATTCCCAAAAATACGTCCCGGACGCGTTTTAAAGATTCACATCACATAAAAATGAACGAATATCTTAGAATGAAGCTACAGTTATGAAACTGAATAATTTTTTAAAGGGCATTTAGATTTGTCAACTGAGAATTAAAATGTAGATGTTGGATAGAAACATGAAAAATTAAATATTTTAAATTAGTGTTTACTTTAAAGTATCAGAGGTATCGATATCGTAGATATTTTAAAGTATAACTATTTTATTATAAATATGTATTTTTTCAATATACTCTTTAGATGTACGCAATAAAAAAATTAGATCTATATACAAAAAAAATCTTGAATTTTAAATTATTACTAAAACTATAATATATATATATTTCTATATACAAAGTATGTAATACATACAGTACTGAAAGACCACAACTCTAAACCACGTTGTCTTAATAAGATAATAGGAATATAAATTAATATTTGTAAAAAGTTTCAGGCATACAAGTAAAATAATCTATTAAATTCAACATTTTGCATACATGAAACACCTTTACAATATTAATCTAGCCTAGAGTGCTTATTTCGATTAAAAATTGTTATTATATATTTTTTTGATGAATTGATAAACACAAAAAATTGATTTGACTTTAGTTATAATTGTAATACCTGCAGAATTAAATGTCGGTTCATTGTCGCCATTGAAGATTGTATTTTTAGTTATTGATCGTCCAAATAACACAAACAAACTTATTATAATGCAATATAATTAACATAAAATAAAACAAATATCTGTGAATCACAAAATCTTTTTATCCAGAGTGCCAATGCGGCACATTCGTTTGTACTTTATACTTGTTAGTTCTCTTTACAATGTACATAACTCATTTACATTTCTTGTGTAACTCATATTTGAATTACTAATAAAACTCTAAGTACATGTACAATTTGCAATGATATAGGCAACTATTCTTTTAGTACATAAAATTAGTAGTACTATTGCATGAAATTCATAGTACGGTGAAATAAATCAAATAACATATTTTTGGTAATAAATATTCTAATATTTGTTTATATCACGAAAAAAAAAAAACATATTTAATTTGGGAAATTATTTATGCTAACTTAATTCGAATATGTCCTTAAATTAATAATATCAATACGGGTGCTTAAAGTACAATTGAGAGGAAATTGCTAATAAAATAGTTGAGATCATTTCTAGCAATAAATAAATAAATTTACGGCAAGTTATACGACATTTCCTACGTGTTAGAATCGAGTACATTCAATGTTATATCCTATATTCCCTTTTTACAGTACTTGTATTGATAACTAACAAGTTACATGGGAGTATTATGTACTAGTATGACAGACCAAAAAAAAAACCATGTTATTTGAAGGATGTTATAATATCACTATAAAGAATCTTTTAAAATATAACAATTCAAACTTTTTATACACTACAAACGAACGGGTACTCTGTACAAGAACCGTCAACAAATAAACAATCAACAGTCAGAGAAATAATATTACAGCCAAATAAACTATTTCACACTTACATAGTGTGGATAGTACTAAAATAAATACACTAATCATCTCATCCAGAGATATATTTGTGTAATTATCTTTTCTTTTATTAACTCATTTACTAAACAAGTCTAATTCGAAACACCATCGATCTACTCATTCTCATAAACAATTTGAGAATAAGTTTTTTTAAATGGTAGTAAACAAAAAGAAACATATCTTAAAATTAAGGTTGCGTAAAAAGTTTGATTAATATTATTATTTATATAGAGCAATCTGCAAATTACATTTATGCTAGTTGTTCAATACATTTTCAGTACTTGAGCTGTTTTTGAGATAAATATGAGGTCTGATGTACAACATTTTTGTTTTACGCAACCTTAAATTGTTAGATTATTTGATGTTCATGAAGTGACAAGATTTTGGAACGATCATATAGAAGTAGATGTGCTCTAACCCTACTATCTCGTGGAAGCCAAAGTATTTTCTTAAGTTCGGAGCACTGATCAGTGTCCAACAATATTTACTATTAGCGAATACCCGCAAATATTACGAAAACACTGCAACAACTCCTTAATAACTACATTTTTGGGCAATTTTCGCTTTACTTCTTACAATACAATTTTATGTTTACATGGTTTACCATTAATAATATATTGAGTTATAAATTATTTGCACAATTTACAGATTCAATCAATCAATTTCAATAACAGAAATTATATTATAGATGGTAAACCATGTAACTGACATCCATTTATGGTGTGTGTGTGCCTCTTGATTTATTTTATGCATATATTTAAATTTTATAATTATAATTCGAATAGTTATGTTCTAGTAATAAATTTCCAAAAGTTCACAGCCTAAGAAAATTTGGTTTCTGCGAAATAAAGTAAGGTGTACACGCCATCTATTAAGAATTTACTGAAATACTAAATCGGATTCAAAGAAATTAAGCATTTATTAGTACGAGTGCCTGTTCAGCAAACCGAATATGTTGTGTCTTATGATGTATTTTATTTTTCAATAATTAATATTATTAACTAGTTTTTTTTTTTTAATAAAATACATCATACACCAGTTTAAACAATCAACAATAACAACTTCTTAATAAACTTGGATCCGTGCTTACACAGAAATATATCAATGCATTATATATTAACTATAAACGTAAAGACAATTATTTTATATTTTCAAAGAAAATGGTGGTAGTTTTTTTTTAAAAAGAAAACACATTTAAAATATTTTTTAGATTAATATCATGTAGCAAAACAATCAAACTTTTTGATGTTTATACAATCGTTTCCTATATAAAAAAAAATGCGTTATGATTTGCACACATGTCCAAAGATAACAAGCAGGCAGATAAGACCGGGTGTAACCGCCGTTTCGTTATTTTGAACGAAGATCGATGAGCATATTAAATAATATGTAAATTGTGTGTGTGTGTGTTTCAGTGTTTTCGTTTTTTTTTTCTTTGTTATTCTTATTCCTTTAGATAATTAGCATTTTTTTAAAACCACATTCGCTAAAGTTTATCTGAAACTAGTCCGTATAATCCCACCACTCTTTTTCGTAACCTTCGTGCACATGTTCTAACAGCACTTTTCGTCGACTATCGCAGTATCTGGAAGAGAAACAACGATGTAGTAAACAGTAGACATTAACGTCCGTCGACACTGGTATATAATATTGAGGGATTCTCAATATTTTCCCCTCCACCACAAACCAGTGTGCCACGACGGTACTTGAGAAACAGTACTAGTTATTGCTATGTACCTAAGTGGAACGATTCTAGTAAATGTATTGCTATGTCCAATAAAGCCGAAATGTGGTCATACTGAGTGAATTTTGTAAGTTTATATGTAATCCACCAAGGTCAAACCACTATTTAAATTGTTAAGATAGAGTTGAATGGCGAAATATTGTCAAGATGTGAATGGATGTAAAGGGTTTTCTGCCACCCCATTTGATGAGAATAGGAATGAAGTTATGTATGTATAATTACTCTAATAAATTGTCGTTTGGACAGGGCATAGATAATATTAGCATAAACTAGACTTTTTTAAAGTTAACAATTGAAAAAACTATATAAATATATATATATTATTTATGCAGAAATGAATGAAAAATAAATATGAATCGCAAAAACTAGCGGTAACTGAGTTTGATGTAATGATCTACCTGTATTTATCTTGAACTTTCTGTTTGATATCTGCTAAATTCTCCGACGTAATATCCCGTTCTAAATACTCTGATAACGTTTCCGTAGCACTTTCCAGATCTTTTTGGTTATCTTCAAAAATCACAGACTGATTGTTTTTGCAAAGGTAGTAAGCGAACACGTACGTGTACATTAACGTCTGTCGACACTGGCATAGAATATCGACAGCTTTCTTTAGGAACTGTACTTCGATCCAACTCATGTTGTGCTGTTGCATCTCTTCCATTTTCTCCTTGACAGACGCGTACAATTTATGTTCAAACTTGAGTGATTGCATATGATTCATATATCTGTTACAGTAGAATAAGTAACGCTGGAGAGCACTGCGAGATTTCTCTTGCGCATCCCTTGCTGCCTTTGCTTCGTCTTCATCGTACCGGTTACAGTTGTACCACGACGAACCATGGGGTTCCCATGGACCCAGGCATACCCAACAGAAATCGGCTTTGCAATTTTGGTTTTTGCATATCTAATATAAACATTACAACTTAATATGCTTTTTATTTCATAATTTATAAATGATGGTAAATCTTTACCATATGATTACAGCCTCCATCTTTCTCAATCGTCACGTTGCACCGTGGACATTCTTTTGTGTTCGCCGCTATCCAGTTAGACGTTTCCGAGTCATCATCGCATTTTTTAATCCATTTGCGTAACAAATGACATTTTACAGGATCGTGCCAGTTTTCGCCACATGAGAAACAAAAAGTGTGATTGCATTTACAAGTAACCGGATGCGGCTCCACATACTGAACTTTGATCGCGTTGTTGCAATCAGGGGATGGACACCAGCGCAATAAACGATTACACTGCAAGTTGCAATGATACAAAATTATTAGATATGGGCGATTAAGCGTTGCTAAGTTCACGTGCCTCTACGAAACTGTTCGTTATCAAATGTTGGTATTTTAATTTTACTTTGGAATCTCTGACTAAGCGCATGACAGTGGCATCATCCACCAGGATATCACAACCATGTGCGGCACATGCAATTGTTTGACCTACACCTTCTTCCATTATTTTAGTCGTTAAATATTCGCCCCAACAGTGTGTACAAAACCGGTGGCCGCATTCCAGTCCCGTCATCAACTATATGATAAATATGATCAGAAAATTGTATTGGCTTAAATGTTATTTTAACACTTCACTTAAAATTTATATAAATACATATACAATTAATTATCTTACCGATGAAGGAAGAACCATAAAACATATTTCGCATTCTTCAGTGCCTGTGCTACCTGTCCTTCTCGGTGCCTGTAACAAAAGACGAGAGCGTTTCAAATTTATTTAATATATTCGATAAACACTGCGATTTGCAGAAAGTTCATCGTACTTCAAAAGTACAGTATTAATTTGACGGACCTTGGGTCTGACAATGATAGCAGTTTTTCGAAAAGGATTTATAACACGAGCTTCTGTAAATAATTGTTCCTGATCCCCATCGTAGAAACGTTCCATTAGTTTCTCTTTGTCCCATTTAAAATGATTTAATAAGATTCTTGTTGTTGTTGCTGGGATCTAAGTAACGTATCACAGAACTTGTACAAATGTTGTTAGATTTGTTAGAAATTATTTTTTAAGATACCTCGACAACGGTGTTTACGTCCTTGATGCAGTCCACCATGTGTTGCACAATTTCTTCAGTTGTCAGCACCTCAAAGGGATAATCGTCAGTGTCATTTTGTCTATCTCTGTTGGCCGCAGACTCCACTTCCATGGCAAAATCAACATCGTCACCACTAGATTCGTTACCAGAATCATTTTCGTTGTCATCGTACAACGTTTCTTCTTCAGAATCCATAATTATTTATTTATAACAATAATGAAAAAAAAAAGACTTTGTTCAGTAATCACTGGTCTGACGAACAAAATATCCAAAATTTTGCACACCTACACACAATTTACTATTCTTACGATATGCGCACGCGCAATCGCATTTCTTCAGTCTCTTCAACATATGATGCGTGACGTCACATCACAACTAATTGTTCCAATGCATTATGGATCTTGCAGCTTAACTCAGAGTATTCTTTCAAATGGTGAATATTTTCGACAAATCTCAAATTTCTATTCTCTTTTATAATTTTAATTATATATTTGAAGAAACTAGTGACCATTTACACGTAATTGCTTTTATTTCTTTAAATATAATTTTCAACCATAAATCGCGTATAATATTCTTTTATTTGATTACTTATAAAACAATATTTGCAACAATGACCGCAATCAAGTTTCAATTACAATCAAATTTGTATTTGGAATTTTCAATCGGTATAAATAATATATAAATTGTCAACAATCAATTGTTCATTTATGACTTATAAAAAGATATTCAAAATTTTGCAAATCTACACAATTTACTATTCTTACAATGCGCACGCGGAACCGTGTTATCTCGTCAATGTCGTCAACATATGATATATGACGTCACGTTATACTTAAATGTTCCAATGCATTGTGGTTATTGCAGCAACTTCACTTTGGAGTACCATTTCAAATGGTGAATATATTCTGCAAATCTCTGTTCTGTTCTTTGCAAAATTTAAGATATTTGAAGAATCTAGTGACCATTTACAAGTAAGTGTTTTTATTTCTTTAAATATAAACCTAAACCATAAGTCGCGTATAAAATTCTTTTATTTGATTACTTTTATGTGCAACAATTAAAATAAGAAAATATGCAGTCAAGTTTCTTCAATTAAATTTGTATTTTGTACTTTCAATCATTATAAATTAGTATTGTTAAGAACCAAAGATTCTTAGATCCGGTTCCAAGTCTATCCGGGTACTCGAATAACCGATATCCGGCGAAATTTGTATCAAATTCTTCGACGAATCGTTTTTGGGATCCGAATTTTGGACTCGGTTCGAGGATCCAGATCTTAGACTTGATTCTAAGAACCGAATAATGAACTCGGTTTAAAGAACCGGATCTTGGACTTGGTTTACGGTACTTGAACTCAGTTCTAGAATCAGGATCTTATAGTCGGTCCTGACTTGATGTTCATGAAACGTGTTTTGTGTAACGAAAATAGAAGCGCCGCTATTTCCATCGTACAGAATCATACCAAACACTTGTTGCTGGTTCCCGACGATTGGTGTGACGTTTTATATAGTTTGAGCGAAACAGTAAATATCTGTTGTTATATTTGTTTCTTTTAGCAAAACAAAAATATTTTCGTAAAATAATTTTTCTAAGCGGTATTTCAAAATGAGATATTTAAAATGCTGCGTTAAAAGTAGTGTGAAGTTGTGCCTAGTACAGAATAATCAGAAGAATACAACAGTTTCATATGATTTGTGTTGTACCAGTGTGACACCAGTTGTACACTTTTCGTAATACAAAATAGGTTTCAAGATACATCGAACAGAATTGAACAGAATCATGTTGATGTGACATAGGCATAATGTGAGATCCAAATCCAGGAAATTGGGCGCCATGAGCCACAAAGGGTCGCACTTGTGTCGCTGAGTATAACCAGTCAGGCACCAACGGCTATCTTTATAATATATTAAATTTATATTTTTGAAGACGTCAGCATATATTTTATAATTTGCCAATTATATTAGTAATAATTAAAAAGATTTTTTTTCAAAATAGTGCATATCTAGTCTTTTTAATTTAAAGATAAGTCTACAATTAAAAACAAGATATGATGTCGTTAATGCGCCGAACTCGCATTTAATTTAATTTATAAACAATCAATACAATAAGCATATAAATATAGAAATTTTCGGTTTCTTGAAAGCGACTTGGAATCAAATTCTTCGATGATTCTTTAATATCGGGTCTTGAAATTTTGAACCGTTTCTAGGAGCCGGATTCTTAAATTTGGTTCTGGAAGCCGGATATATGCTTCAAATCTTGGACCCGGTTCTTGTAATCGGTTTTGGGATCCTGATCTAAAAATCGGTATCCGTTTCTTGGCTAATATTACTTTAGGTGCATTCCGATTTGTGGTGCTGCAATCGTATAACATCCGGTTTTGTGACCTTGATTACTACTAGATGTAGGAAGGGGAAAACGGAGGAAATATAACAGTATAAGCAACAAACGAGTTTGTTGTTGCGCATAAGCTTATTATCGTCTTCGCGCAAGTATCTAGAAGCAAATTGCAGCGACCAAAAATTGTTTAAAGTGACATAATGTTACTGGACTTTTTTTTTGTAAAAAATTAAAAAGATTTTAAATAGATGTAGCACATATTATTGTTTTTTTTTTATTGTAAAATTGTCTTGGAGGTTGTAGTTGCGATTCTTAAGTTTAAACCCGCCGCGCAAACTTCATGCGTTCGGTCGCAATCATCTGTTGAGTTGCTTAGTGAGCGGTTAAATACCTCCTCTCTTTTTAGTATTGAGCAATGAATTCACCGTATTTGAAATGTATGTCAACGCACTAATATGCAAAATGATATAATGAATTGAAGGGCTCTTTAGATTTATGTTCAAACGCTTTCAATACCGCGATTTTTAAAATTAACTCAACCGCTGAGTGTGACTGAGTGCGGCCATTGATGTCATCGACTTTTGTTGAATTAGAGAATAATTTCTTTTAGTATGAGTTCGTATACTTAATGACTTTCTCCTTAAAATAGTAACTGCATAAAATATGATGATTTTACATATGGCGTAACTGGGTATAACCTGGGTATAACGGTAGAGAATAACAAATTTTTGAAAGAACTGTACCAGAAATACCGCGAGACCTTGGGAACAATAATGCATAGCCTCTAAACAGGTACTCTTACGTCATCAAATTGATGTCGTAATTGTGATGTAACAGTACAACTATGCTTAGGATTGGTCCGAATCCTAGATTGACGGCCATCTTGTCATTTAAACTAAAAACTGGATGGAAATCCGAATCTATGTAAATGTACCCATAGTTGAGGCTAACCAAACGTTTCCCTAGCCTGGTTTTGAAATTCCTCAAATGATCATGGTGGCTTTTGTAATTGTCAAACATTCGAATTAGTAAATAATAATTTCTGGTGTTATAAATGTAATTGTGCATCATTCTTGTGTTAACTAAACAGTAGTTTGGTATTTTTCACGTCTTTCTGTGAATATTGACTGTGTTCGACTTCAATAATGGCGAGGTGCTACGATTAGAGCACAGTATGGCCGCTAACTTTGGTCATAGCAAAATATAAGTTGACTCGCCTAACCTCATTTAGTTATATACGTTAGTATGTTTAGTTTATGTGTGAATCTGGTTTGTCTAAATACAAGAGTATGAAGACTAAACATGTGGATGCCGTGATTGTGTATTCGTTCGATCAAACATTGTGAACGACCGTATATTCGGGTATATTGTACTTGTTGACAATTTGTTCCAGCGCGCTTCGGTAGAGAATTGGTAAGATGTCTTCCAATTTAATTAAAGAAGAGCGGCAAGATGAAGCTGAAATCCGAGAACTGGCGGCGAAATTGGTTGAGGCTAACAAATCCAAAGTTGCTTCTACCCTGGCAAGACAACCAGCACAACAATTGGGGGTTCTTGGGTATATGCCCAAAAAGAATGATCGCCGTCAGACGCCACAATCCCCGGAAGACAAAAAAACCGACGACGAATCAGTGCGCGGTCGGTTCGGTTGGGTGCAACTCGGCAAATGCCATATTCCGTATATTTTTCGTACCGGAGAAAAGTACTGTGCAGTTCGGATGGTTGAAATGAAGTTATTGAATAAGTATCTGAACTATTTACATCAGGACATTTACAGTTGCACCTGTATCAGGAGCTACTATATTACGGACGCGGAGAGTCGATTACTTAACGAAATCAATATAAAACATTGCGATTATCAGTTCGGCCGTGATATGTTTACGACGCGAGACCTTATTGTGAGACTAAGTGATGCGAATGAGTTTTACAACTTCCTTGACGTTTGTTATTCTAAGTTGATACAAGGAAGCTGTAATCCGAAGGACCGCTGTGGCTTCATACGAATAAACAAAGAGTCGGTAGTGCCCTATACTGTCAAAAACGACAATAAGTACGTTCCTCTGTTCTATTTCGAAGGAGAAACCGAAAATCTTAAAATGAAAGCAGACCAACTAGAGGGTTGGGATTTATCCTATTTGAAATTTTGCTGCAAGGTACAAGGCATTCGCAACGAACTGTTTGCACATGATTCGTGCGCGGTTATTAGTCTTAATGCTATTAAAAGTTATTTCCCGCCTGGTACTGGCTTCGAGGATTACTGGCCGAGTAAAGTGGTTGATTCCCAGTTATTATTGAATGGCAAAAATTCAACGCAAGTTGGCCAATGGACAAGGCAACCTCCTACACCACCCGTAGTCCATAAATGCGCACCGCAACCTAAAACAAACCATAACTCGCATCACCAAAGTCAGATGCTCACTTCACATCAACAACAACAGCAGCAGCAGCAACAACAACAGCAGCAGCAACAACAACAACAGCAGCAGCAGCAACAACAACAACAGCAGCAGCAGCAACAACAACAGCAGCAACAACAACAGCAGCAACAACAACAACAACAGCAGCAGCAACAACAACAGCAGCAACAACAACAGCAACAACAACAGTCACAACAGCAAGCTCAGCAAACGACAGCTGTGCAAGCGATGTATGGTAGTTACGCTGGTTTGACTGGAGGACAAACGCCGTTTCAAACGTAGCTGCCAGTCAGACAAATAGCCAGATTGCGCGAATGGCTCAGAGCCCTGCTAGAGCAACATACCAGGGTGCTTCGCCATCGTCACCTCGTCCCGGCCAAAGACAACACTACTATCCACCACCACCACTTACACAAGCACCACCACCCTTAGTACGAAGCGCCGTGCCACCAACTACTGGGTAAGCATTATCTGCGCTGTCACAAACAAAAAGTCAGGGATGTGATGTACCTCCCCAAAATTCATTATTACTTGTCTTGATAAACGTTATAAAGATTCATTACAGACGATACGATTGTATTTTAATATGCATTGTTTTTTTAACTGTATACAGTTATCCTTATGGAAAGGATGAATGGTAAGTGGTTGTGGTTTGTGTCACATCCCCGTATTCATTCTTCATTATTGTTTTGTATTTTTGTACTCGCGAAAAAAATCGATCTGGCAGTCAAATTATTAACTTCCTAATAGAAAAATCAAACATGACAGTGTGTTGTATGGATGAAGCATTATTTTTGTGATTATTTTTAGTAACAAAACGTACATACATTTTTTTTGCATGATTTTGTATATTGTTTGTGTGAAACTGAAAATTTGAGAGAAAGAAGTGTTTTACACAGAAAAATAAAAATAAAAAAATATATATATATAAATTATATGACTTTTTATAATATTTTATATACTCCATTCGAAATCCATTTACGATACTTTATCAAACTATACATTTTGTTTATTTAAATCCTAAAAGTAAAACTATATTTCATTAGATATTGTTTAAATATCATATAGCATTTAAACAATATGTAAATTGATATGTAACAACATCCTTATCGTTTCAATTCGACACCAATAATTAAATATAATCGGAAAAATGATTTTATTATTCAATTCTGACGAATCTCTTTTTATTTGTAATATCAAATCATATAATATTGAAGCGAAGTTTTTATTGGAGTCAGAATAATGTATAATGTCTCCAAATTCTCAATTTTTTGGTGGAATATTGAAAAGTAATACAGAATGAATGTCGCACGGTTAAATGAAAGTTCTATAAGCTCGACAGCTAATTATAAGATAGAAGTTTATATTTCAGGACGCCTACGACGTACACGTCGCCAACATTAACACCGTCGAATCAAAATGTGATGATGATGAACATCACACCGCAAGCTGCCAATCCGTACGAGGCAGCTGCCCGTACGAATGTAGCAATACCTCAACGATATCCACCACCGTTGATACCAGTGAGAAATGTAAACGGATCACAGAGGTTCCATCCGTATCCTAATAACACAGGCGACGCAGTTGATTTGTCACGGTACTTATTGATCAAAACCCTTATCTATGTCCGCATTTAAATTTTGCCCGTTCCTATATTGTTTTAAATCTGAATGATTGCATGACGTAATAGTTTTTTAACAGTACGGATCTAAAAAAAAATCCACTCATAAAATGCGTTCAATTGTTGTCCAGTATATCCTATTAGTTCCAGTACGAAAAAAATCATTATTTACAACTAAAAGATCTTTATTACTGAATTCAATTTGTTTTCTATGTTTGTTATTATCATTCAGTGGAATCTTGTATTAGATAAGTTTTACAGTAATTGTATATACCGATAATGATCTATTGATAAATATGAACTATTCGAGTAACGTCAACTTGAGATGCATTGGTATTTTTTGCCGAAAGAAAACTTAGTTTGAATCGACAATTTTGATTTATTTCGTTTTTATTTTATTCTAAGCGTTGAAACGAGTTTAATTCAATTGTAACAACTCATATTAACATTTTCATAAATGCTTAATATAATCATGAATTTAGCAATGAATGCGTTAATACAATTATTGGAAATCATTATTTATATCTGCATCTATGCTTCATTGCTATAATATCATTTGAGTTAGATATGTGTGTCGTCTTATGGTACTATTCTGTATGACGCGCTATAACCTTAATTTTGTATTTGTTTATAGTTCTATAGAATCTATAGAATATCGCATGCTTGTATGATTTAATTTTAATTTTCTCGTTTTGTTTTATTTTATTGTTTTCATTATTGCATCAACATGAGCAGTCGCATACTTTTTTGCTTTTGTGAAGAATGCATGTTAACAAAGAACCGACCTGGGTTGGTTCCTTATCCTTACTACGGCCCGCACTTTGGACTTTTTAAGTTTTGGTTGGTCATGGCGATTTAACTTTTAATTATTATTAAACTTCAATGTTTCCTATAATTAATATCGTACGTAACCGGTTACGTATTTACTTAGCACCCTTGAATGAAACCTAGTGCATTTTTTCCTAAATCGGTTACGTGGATATAATCTAATTACGGGATACATATTTGGTGCCTTCGAAAACGTAACCATTCATGGCATAAGTACTGTTAAACGATATTTTTAAATCATGTCACCAAATAGATTAGACAAACGAAATACAATTAATTTTAACAAAAATATGAAGTTACGTTTTTGAACACACAAAAAAATATTAACAAATCAGGCGGAAATTGTTTAACATGAATTTAGATGGGAGGGGGTTGGTAATCGAATCAAAACTTTTTATTCATTCAACACAATCAAGGAAATTTTGGAATATCTGGAAATCTTCCATAAAATGTATTTAAATCTACTTAAAACCTAACAAATTAAATCATAATAATCTTTTTTTTTTTTTGAAAACCATATGTTTTGAGTTTTGGCCATTTGCTTTGCTTATAAGCTTCAGCTTAATATAACTTGAAATATATTTCGATCGTAACTATTTATTTCTCATTAGAATTATCAATTATTTAAGTTTGATAAACGAGCATCATTGTATAATTTTTACTTCGTTAAATAATTTCTACTTTTATTAACATAATATTAAGTAGAATTGTTTACTAATTACCCAAATCCTTTGTTGCACTAACCTCAGTAATTTTGCATGCAATTGTATAAGGTCGCCAATCAATTGAAAAATATAACTGTTTTAATTAAATTATAACCGGAAATGGTTTTTCTACCTTAGATAATTTATTAAAAACTAAAATAGTTTGAACGGTTCTGGTGACATCGGTGTAGTTAGAAAGGTTTTTAATGTGCATGTTTAATGTAAATATCGCGTTGGTTAAGGTATACATATTTGATTGTTAGCGAATGTATGTATTATTGGCAAGATTTTTTAGTTGAACGGTGGCCTTTAAACAAATTACATTTGTGTAGTGAATTACCTCTTAACAAAATTAAGGCTCTGTTCGAAATCTTACAGAACTTGTAGTTTACACAAATAATAATTAATTTATGTTATAGTTAAATAATAAAATTATTATATTCGATCCTAAACACAACTTTTATTGTTGATTTCACATATTTTATTTCGTTTGTTTTTTAACATAAAATGCGTATTTCTATAAACTAGAAAATTTCAAACAGACCTTTTTACAGAAATCACATTTTACACTCAAATGAATAGGGTTGTAGATTATTTGATTAATAAAATATAAAAAGAGCACACCCGCGCCGTGATTATACTTTTGTTTACTAGAATTTTGCTTGGCCATTTTTTTAAAATTATCGTCGTGACAATTGTACAAATAAATTGTTTTTTAAAACCATTTTTTCTGGGTTTGTGCTATCGTTTTGGAAATCGTCATAATATTCGTGGTAATATATATATATATATTTTGTTCTCGTTCCAGTTTTGACCATATTAATAGCTATTTATACTAAAACAAAATCCACATATCGCATAGACACAAGAATGAAATGTGCTATGTACTAAAATATGTTATCCTACAGATCTCAGCTACGCGCAGAGGACAACAACCATATGAATATTACAAATGGCCGTACATCTGTCGAATTAGGTAAAAAATTAACTCCGATTGCAGAAACACCTACATCGGGATCACACATTCCGTATAAAATACAAAAAGCTCTTGTGGAAGGCAAAATGATTCCATGTATAAACATGAAACCATATGTCTGGACTGAATTACTTGTTACTTTACCCGACATTGTTCACCATTTTTTTAATGCTGTACCGTTATCCAGTTGCCGAAGGGTAATGGACGTACTTGGTATTGAATTATACCGTGGAAACAGGTTAGTAATCATTTAAAAAAAAAATGCTTTTCTATTGCAAGTAATAGACCCTGCGGTAGTAAAAAAAAGTTCTAATTCTTGATAACAATTTTTGTATCTAGTGCAACTATTCCATTTTTAACAATATTTTAAATAACTTTTATTAATACATTTTATATATTTTGTTACAAATGTTCATTTTAACCATTTTATTGTTACCAAACATACTTTATTTTCATTGTCAAAATTGTTTCTTCCAACCAAGCGGTTGACTTTGAGGAGCAAACTAATGGTTCAAATGTATTTGATTTAAATATGTGTTATTTGTCATAGACAACAAATGCAGATCCTACAGGAATCCGGTAAATGTCAAACAACAAACGATAACCTGCCGTTGGTTCAGGTTCATGATGTAATAAAGTATATGCCCCAAATGAAGTACATGCTAAGCGGTTTGCTGAACGAACCATTATCGAAACGACAACGGACCAGCTAGGAGTGGGCCCCCTGTGCAGTTATGCCACATTGGCAACAGTATAGTAATTTATATCATTCGTAATACATAATGTGATTTCATTTGGATTTCGACAACCAGGAACGATCATACTGTGTTATTAAAACAAAAAGTGGTTCGGGAGTGAAACGGGTTCGTTTGAGTTTAAACAATTTCTCTGAAAAAAAACACAATAAGAATAATATACTCGCTTTACTTGCTTATAAACATGCGTACATACATTTCGATAAAAAAAAAAACAAAACAAAAAATACAAAAAATAAAACGCATGTATGACACAAATCTTTATTCGACCGGTGTTACGTACCATTTATTTTATGTTTATAATAGTAGTTAAGTTCTTGTTTTCATTTTTTATTTTTGTCACGCGTGCCGAAGGAACTCAAATCATTCCGTTTTTGTTTTTTAAATTTATATTCAATAGATCTGAGGGGACGAACAATACGAAAGTACTTACAACAAATTTATAAAAAGTATTATTACAATATTAACTGTACATATAAAACTTACATTGTTCTATTTAATACTACGCTTCGTTACTGTTCTTAAAGAGGTGCAAATATCTACTAGTTCAATGGAAAAACGGATAAAAATCACCTCATTTCTAACGACCATGTCACGTCTTGTCCAAAATAAATATATAATAATGCAACAATTTACAATTATAATACGTAAATTGTTGTTGTGATTCCAATTTATTTTTGTTTTTTTCTTTTGTATGTCAGATGTATGTATGTATGTATGTGTGTATGTGTGGAATATTTATTTTACTAGTTGCATCGCCTAAAAAAAATCATCATAAAACTTTTTAGCGTGTAACTAGTTAATTAGTAAATAAATTTTCTCTGTTACGACTGCAATTGCGTAAGATAAAATTTTAAAATGTTTTTTCTAGAATTGCAAAAAACAAGATAGTTTTTATTGTAACAGAGAATATTAAAATTTTCATCCATCGCTCACTTTCTGAGCGATTTCAAATTCTTTAAACGTTTTCATTTCTATAATTATATTATGCCAAATATCAAAAATAAAAAAATATTTATTTTAATTAGAAAATTTAATTTTCAAATTTGATCAGAAATTTTCTATAATAATTTAAACAGCATTATGTTTATTTGTAGATTAAGAATATTATTTATGTGATTTCAAATTTCTTTTTTGTGTTCATCACATTCATAACAAATAATATCAAAACAAAATTCTATCACCCTGATTGTATTTTTCATATAATACAAAATATTTTGTATAAATACGTCGCAGGTTGCAAATTAGTTATATAGGATCTTTATTTTTTTATACTGTTCTGTTAGTTTGTGGTCGCCTATTGTTTGTTATCGATTGATGTGTGTATTGTTTTTTTTAACTTTTCATCCTATTTATGTTTCTAATGTAACATACCGAAAAAATAAATTTTACTTTACTAAAATCAACAATGTATCATCTGATTATTATGATGATAAAAATAATATACAAAATATTTTGTATTGCGCCTAGTTAAATTTGTATTGCAACAAATATTGGAATAGTTACGAGTAGAAGTATTACTGTAACAATACAATCATACTGTGTATTTCTTAATTGATAAGCAAGTTCTATATTTTGTTAAAGGCTTCAAAATATTTTGTCATATTCAGTAAATTCTCGGTTTTCTGAACTGTTGAGGGGAGAGCATTACCAGTTCAAAATTTATTATTGTTTTGTCAATGTTTTGTTTTTGTATGGGGCGAATATATATATATATATATATATATATATATATATATATATATATATATTTATGTATGGATTTTTTAAAAAGTCGATTTGTTATATACTAATTAGTTTAGTTTTTTTTATGTTTAAAACTGATTTTTATTTCTTTGTGACATAAAGTAATCTATCGGCTTGTCATAAAACTCGAGAATTTATTGAATACATCTATACAATTCAAGCCCAATACTATTTCTGTTACAATCAAAAAAAGATATTAAAATTTTTTTGTATTACATTAATGCAGTTTTATTTATTATAATATCATTTGACATTTTATCAGTGTAATATTTAACAAATTGAAAGTTCCTAACAGTATGCATTTGTATGTGATTTGATTGGGTAGTTTAGAAAATATTTAAAACTAGACTTGTGATCTTTAACTATTATTGTAGGAAAAAATATTAAATTAAACATATTAGGGTTACTTCACTGTATATTATTCGAGTATGATGTGACAATTTGCATAAGTACATGAGTATGGGCTGGACGTGATTTATTCAATGTAATATAGCATACCATTTTTTATTTTTTTATTGTGACTATTGCATTATAAATCGCATACATGGCTCATTTTTCATTACCGACATTACTGCAAAACACGACAACTGACTGATGAACTTATATAATATCATATTTTGGATTTTTATTGTTATCATTTAAAGGTATATTATTTAAGTGGCATGGGGAGCTATATTATTTCACATAAGTTTCGTAAAGGTACTTTTTAGCGATAGTGCCAAGTAGAGTGATATACATTCTATGTAACAGTTGCCTTAAAGATAGTACTGCCAACTTCTATTTACACCAAATTTCGAACGAATTGACCTGTTAATTCATACAAAAACTCCATTTGCACTCGACTTTAATGGCACTGAAAGCAACAAGGTATGCCATTATGGTAAACTTATGTGAAATATATAATTTAAGCTATAGTTTTCGGTAATTCGTTTTATTCTTTAGACATTTTTAAACAGTGACTCATTTAAATCATTATTAAAACTACCCGCAACCATCTAACATATATTTTCATAACGTTTAATACATGTTCAAATTTTATGTGTATAATTCTAAATTAATATTTTTCAATGTAGCGTTCAAAACGGGTATTTTTACTAATACAGTTTTGGAGAACAATAAACACTAAAAATACAATTCTTTTCTTGCTTTCTATGCCTTTTAATTTAATTCATTTCAAACAAATGCAATTTTTGATTTATTTAAAAAGTGTTCCATAACCAGTTCCATATTTATTGCATCTTTCCTTTAGATTTAGTGGACCTTAATCCTAATTTATATAAAATAATATGGACCACTTTTATAAAAATAATACTGAATCAATTCCATCAGAGGTAGTCATTGAGAATTTGATGTGATTTTATTATTAACTTTTCTGATATTGCAATCAAATATATGAGTTTTTAATTAGAGTTTTTTGTTTTTTCGTAAAATTTTTCCAATTTGCCCTTTAGTTTAAACTGCTCTTTTTGTAATTTTTTGGGTGGTTATTAATTTGGAACCCAATTTCAGTTACATTTACAGGTTTTATTTATGCACCTAATATAATAGAACAATGCTGGTGTTTTCAATCATTTTTGTTCGTAATTCAAAATAATCATTATTTTTATTCAAATAGTGACTAAGTGACATTGTTTTGCAATAAAATTCATTCACTTATATTCGAATTCTATATTGTATAAATGATGGTAAGGGTAACAACTTCGTGATCTTTTGTAAATAATAGAAAACATTATTTATTCTTTGATTCACTAAATTCATAATACAATCGATAAGGTGGGCTTCTGAAAAGATACGATTTTGAATTGGATACTATCGCCGGCTATTTTCAATAAAACATCAAATTTTATTCTGTTTCAATATATTCAGCATGTCACTGGTCGGTTTACAGTATTAGCAATGTTTATCCTAGTTGGAATATAAAGAAAAATCATTTTTGTAAGTTAAATGTATATATAATCAGAATAACCGTCTGTTATTACAGGAAATTATATCAACAACATTTATAGTAAAAAAATCCATTCACAGCTAGATCGGGAACTCATATATTGCCATTAAGAAATGCTGGACTGAATCTCCAAATACAATTAAAATTATGTCAAAATGATTAATGATTTATCTCAAATTAACGTAATATGACTAACAGTAACTGATAAATGTGTTGGTATATATTCGGCGTATCGTTAACACTGTTTAACAATTTTGTACATAAACATTTTTCATGGAAAAATAATTTAAAAAATATTATATATATATATATATATATATATATATATATATATATATATATATATATATATATATAAATATATATATTTATTTATTGTAAATTTGTAGCTCATAGAATCTATTATGTAAAAAAAAACATGTACCCTATGTATTTTTTTCTAAGCATTTTAATCGTAAAATCATTAAATATGCATTCTAAGTTGTCACTGTTTTTTTTGTAAAATATTTCAGGTATAAATATTAAAAAAATCATACTTAATTTTAATAATTGGTGTTTGATTTCTGCAATTATTTCATTAAATTTACTTAGTCAATATACAGAAAATATGTTTTATTACATTTATTTATTTTATTAAATAGGGTGACATATTTTATTTGGGGTATATATATATGAACGCGAGGATCAATAGAAAGAATTTGTAATCTTAAAAACTAGATCATTTATTGTTTTAATTCGAGTGTATTACAAACATATTTTTGCTAACCATAAATTAAAATATAATAATTATTATTCTAGTTTTAAATATACACCTGAAAATATAGTACTCTGTGTGAACGTACATGTATCTATTTGTTTTATTTCATAATCCTATAATTAGTAAATATTTTCCCCGAATGGTATTTATTTTGATGCTTTTTAAAAATGATTTTATTTTATTATTATTACACATTCGTAGCAATTGTAGCCTCATGGTTTAAATTCGATATTAGAAATTTTCGCTAAAGACTGGTTGGCAATGTTGACAACCATTTTCCCTGTGTATTTTTGTCTATTTATGCATGTAGTAAGCTTGTTTCAATTGACTTTATATATTACCGTTGAGGGGTAGCTAAAGTTTCAAGGGACCGTAGGCTAAACCGATTTACGCAACAAAAAGCCGGAGCCGGCCAGACCCCTTCATTGTCAGTCACGGATTACGCACTTGTGACGTGCCAGGAAGCAGGATTATGATTAACTGAAAATATAACACAAAATGTTTGGATGTCATGCTGGCTGCATTGTAGAGCTGTCATATTTTGTATTATTCAACGAATATATCGTTTTGTTTTTCCCACTTCCCAGTAATAAAATAGTAAATGGACAATTTTTAAATCGTTAATTATTTTCTTTTATCTCAATATCACAATATGATTGCGTAACGTTTTCAGTGAGATGGTTAAAAAGGCGCAGAAAAACCAATGAAAATGCGTTATTATATAGCGATTACGGTACTACAGCTTTTATTAAAGCACACTGAAGCTTTTGCTATTGTAAAATTAGAAATTCAAATTTGCAATTTAGTCAAATAGATAGAGACATTTGTATATATGTATATATATTATATATATATATATATATATATATATATATATTTTTTTTTTTTTCCTATTCTGGCGATATAATTATTGTTAAACTAAACAAATTCTAAATTGTAGTCTTTTATTCGAAATGTATTTTTCTTGTATAAGTTAGTCTGAATGTATCGTTTTATAAATAGGTTAAAGTTTAAGTGAATTATCAAAATATTGAACGCAGACGAGATTTATTCTAATAATATTATTATTAAATCTCGTCTGCGTTCTTATCTGTGCTTTCTCATGGCGTCTTGCAGCTCACGCTATGTTGCCGGACAAAATTGGTTCTTATTAAAAAAAAAGGTAATCTATATGTTATATTTGCTTCGAACCCTTAAGTGCTTATGTTTATATAAAAATATGATTCATGACAAATTATAAGCGAATTATTTAGTAAAGTGCGACAAGGCAAGCGAATGAAATGATGGTGTGGGAAGCGTCGAATGTAGAATGCTTTATGTGATGCACACATTTGCGCATTCGTAGTCATCTCGCGAAATGCGAAATAGTAGCGCGTCGCCAGCGTGCAGTTCGTTGACATGGTCATTCGAGCACGTTATTTATTGGTAATTAGTTGAATAGCGGCGGTGGTGTATGGTGCAACTAGGAGATAAACAGCTAACATCGGTTCCATTGTTAACGAACCTGAATGGTCTATTCGGTGCAATTCGACGGTGATGCGACGCAGCATCAGAATGCTGCGGGGATATATAAGGACGCCGAACCCTTTCTGTCCTGTTCGCGTTTCCGAATCGAATACAGCTGAGTGCGCTAAACGGATGCGCACAGTAGGGTCGGCGCCGGCCTGCACTTCGATACAGTTTCGTACATTCGTTTGCAATGGACAGAGTGCTAAAACGTGTTGGTTTATCGAAACATTGCTCGGACAGGAAGACAACACAAAGTGCAACGACATCGGACAAAGATGAGAACGGCGAGAAAGTACGACGACGGCGACGCAGCAAGTCAAGACGTCTTCACTCGCAGCCTCAGGACACCAAGAAGACACGCGGTTTATTTAATATCGATTGGGAATCTGTCAGAGATTGTAAATCGTGTAAATCGAGAGCGATCACCAGGAAGTTGTGCAGCAAACGTTCTGACAACGAGCTTTACAGGTCCAACAGCTTTAAATTTGAACGCTTTATTCGCGGAAGCGATGAGATATTGACACTTGGCAAAAAGGTTTGTTTGATGTTGCACGGCATGTAATTGTGTACGGGTACATTGCCACTTTAATATACTTATTTACCACAGGCAAGAGAGCTTTTTACTGCATCGCTACCTCTTACGATGCATATGTATGTTTGTTTGTTACGGAGCGGGTGTTCGATAACTATACCCACTCAACAGGTCCTCAAAACCGTGCGCTTTAAGGTCCTGCTTTCTTTTGCTACCAATTCCTCGTTCTGTTCACTTGCATACGTTGTTTGATATGTATGTATGTCTACTTGACAAGATTGCTATGATGGAGCCGTTAAAGAGATCATATCGCTAACCTACCATAGCTTATAGTTCATAGCTCTTTCAATTCAAAGAATTTTATTTTACGAGCCTCTTAAATACCACAGTGATCCTCTCCTATCCTAAATTTGTACTCTCGTAAAACAAATCTATATATATATATATATATATATATATATATATATATATATATATATATATATATATATATACATATATATATATATACACATATATATCTGTACACTAGAAATGTTTGTAAAATTGCAATAACGTGTGGTTTTTTTTACATAACTTTGTGCCATTATGCGGTTTTTTCATGAATGCATCAGCGTAAAAACCCAGGGATTCTTGTTATTTTCGATCTACGATTTCATCTCAGTTGAAAAACAGATGAGTAATTCAACAATGACTATTGTGAGGTCAACTTCGCTGGTGACCTCACGTGCTTTTCATTTTGCACATTTTATCGATTCCTTTGTTGAAAGCAGGACGTATCTATTTAATTTCCCAAATATTTCGGGATATCTCTTTAAAATTGCAACTATATATTATATATATATATATATATATATATATATATATATATATATATATATATATATATATATATATATATATATATATATAGTTATATATTTATATATATATATATATATATATATATATATATATATATATATATTTATTCAAATGTATGATTCAACACTAGAAGTTGTCAAAACATACATTGCTAAAAATAATCTGCATTTACTGTTCGAACATTTACTACTCGTATGAATGAATATACAAATAACTAGGGTGTGTGTACATATTTATAAAACTGCATGTTTTATTGCAGTATTAACGGATTGTATCATGTTTGTATAACGTTGACGTTTACATAATGATAACAATACGGTGTTTACTACACGCAACGTGTTTAATTTGGTTGTTTGATTTGACACGCATGTGCCTTTGACATCAGGTGTTAATCGACATTTCAAATTGCCGATACCATTGTTAAAGAGAAGACCATTACCATAATCAATCAGTAATATATATATATATATATATATATATATATATATATATATATATATATATATATATATTTCTCAAAATCAATGAGAAAGCACGCCATCTGGTTCTTAAACGTTGGCATCTCACGTAAATAGTTCGACTTGATGTGTGTAGAGAGAGCAGACGGTGTTCAACGAGCTTTTATATATTTTGACAAATATCTATCTCAATTATTTATTACTCAATAATACTATATTATTGATGAAACATATGTATTACTAAAAAGAAAACTATACTATTAAAATTACTGTTAAATTCAATTTCTTGTAACAACTTTCTATTCGATTCTATAACTGAACTAGTAAAATTGAGTAATTTTCCTAAATTTAGTAACACTATTACCATTTTTGACTGTGTATTGGCAAAACTCATAAGGAGAGTCTTCCACCAGATATGTCTAACATACTTTAAATATTACAGCCTTGGAAAATCCAATACTAGGTAGAATTATTATTCTTTGCAAAATAGGATTTTTCAGGTTAGTATTTCAAGTATGTTCGTAATATCTGAGAGAAGCCGCCTCTGGTATTTATTAAGTCATACATATATGAATATATCAAGATTAGATTTTTTAGCAAAATGCATATGTCATTATTTTTTATGTGACATTAGGTACTACAATTGCAGATAACGAAATTGTTTTTAATTCTAAAAAATCTAGTGCGTTAGGTTTAAAAAATTGTAGTTTATTCTGTGAAACTATTATTTCATTATTTGCATACCTTATTCGCATTCAAGCGATTAAACTAAAAAAAAAGATAAAAAACTATAAATGATGGATGATGGAAATGTTGTTGTATTTTAGTAGAGGTTTGTTTTGTCTATGAATATGTCTAATTATTAAAAATTGTTTTAATTTCCTACAAAAGATTTAATATTAATTAATTACGAAATTATAAATTTAATATTGTTCTTTCGCTCTGTATAGTTTTTATTTTCATTTAATATTATTATCATCACTTATGCTATAAAATAATACAATTTGACTTATTTGAAATAGAGAATTGTACTCAAAAAATACTATTTGCGCAATATTTTCAACATAATCTCTGGCATTGCACATATTATATTTAGTATAAACAAATATTAGTTGTGTTTATCAGAATCGATTTTGCAAGGTGGCGGTTGAAAAAATATCACCTACCTGTTAGATTAATTATCAAAAACAGAAATTTAATCATGTAAAAGCTAATGAGTCGATCGGTTTTATGTTTTGCTCGTGGACAAAAAAAGAATGTTACCGAGTGCGCCTGTGACCTATTGGCTCTAGCAGCCTGTCGTTTGCACACCATACTGAAACCAATTCATAAATGGAATCGCTTATCTCTATGTTCCCTTTACAGAGAATAATCTTGTGCGCAGGGGTCAAAGAAACAATAATTATTTTATTGGAAAACGATTGTTTTAACACTACCACTATAACTATCACTAACATACGATTATAAATAATATAAAATATTGTTAATAATGAACTCTAAAAAAGCTGTGAATCATTTGCAATTTTGGGTAGCGACAACAATTTTCTAAAAATTTGAGTAAAAATGTTTATAAATTATATTTCTAATTTAAATTTTCATTAAAAATAATCATATTTTCTTATATTCCGCAACACTGTCAATAAGTGTTCCCTGACTTACGAGCAATCCAAATTAGTACATCCTTAAAAATAATCATGAAATTTAAGTGTTACTTCAACCTCGAAACGAAATATTTTTGAATTACGAAAGTTTGCGAATGATGTCGCTGCGAATATTGCTTTTTAAGTCATTTTCTGGCACTCTCTGTAACTTACAAACCCAATCCATTTGTAAATATCATTAGTTTACTTCAACTACGTTCTACGTTTATTTTTTTTTTATATATATATTATATATATATATATATATATATATATATATATATATATATATATATATATATATATATTATGAGTAACATGCTATTTACGGAGAAACGAGTATCAGTTACTAAAGTTGTGAAGCGATAATTAAATTGTTATTGCTGTTTGAAACAGATGCTTGGAACATCGAACGTTCACGTAATAATTTCATCTTGTGGTGCATATAGCGCACCTTGCGTGATACACGTGCGGCGTATAAATGCAACTTTGCCACAATTGTAATAAGATTGTCGATTTACTGGTAGCGGTAGAAAACTACCACAGATGACGAACGACGTGTACCAACTTGGGAATTGAATTGACTCTCTTACCTGTGCAGGTAAAAGTTTCGTGTAGGTTGCGTGTTATTTATCATGGCTACAGCTAGCGTCGTGTGTATACTAAACCCCCGTCGGGATTACGTGAAGCTGGACCTTTCTTTTCGTCTAGCAACACATAAATAACACCACACACACATACCCAAAACAAAGTAATTGTCGTTCAAGACCACTTATTTTTGAAATAGATCAAAGGATGCTCAATTTTCACATCGTATTTCACCCCGAATTGTTTATAATTTCTTTTATGTGTTTTTTTTTAATATATAATAACAAGCTCTAATTTATTTTTGGAAGAAAAACAACAATATGTTTGCTTAGAATATACTTTTTTCGTAATAGATTCTGGTGAATGAAATGAGATAAGCATTGAATTATTAGATAAGGCTGCGATTTAATGGTGAAAGTTTAGAAAGATTAAATTCTTTAGAGTTTGAGGGTTGTCGTTTCTTCATTGTTCCAATATTAAAATATTCATTTTAGTAGTAATGGGTCTAGAAATGTCAAGATTCTAGAAAATGTTCATTGTTCTCAACACTATATATGGCAGTATGATAAATCGTTTGAACATTTTACTAAAACTTTCAGAAATCCAATATTTTCTTAATATGAGTTTACGCTATGGATAATCAAATCCCAACTAATTGTAAGCGCGATCTCAAACACAATTTACTAACGCGAAAGTTATGTCAAATACCGTATTTCATATAATTACTGTGTTAAATCGTATGTATATATATACAATGAACCATAACAGCTTGTTATTACAAACGACGTCGCATAACAGACAAATTACGCCTTTGTATTTTCGGGTTATTTACACAAATCATTTACGCGCGTCTCACACACTTCCGCATACAGTTTTTGGTATGCTCCAAAACGACGTAATTCAATTGTTTTATCTGTATTTTGTATCCAAACCAAAAATTCAAACAAAAATCAAGAAGCTCTTACGACATTTTCGTAATTTTATCAAATTATTTTGCAATTTCCAAACTGTTACAAACTCTTTAAACGTCGATTTAAAAATCTAAATTACATTTGTCTAATTAACATATCACCATCGGAAACTGGGCTTTTTTTAAGAAGTGCTAAAGCTTCTAGATTAAAAGTAATACTAGCAGCAAAAAAAATCTAAAATAACTAAATAATTCAGAACAATTGTAACACCCTATAGGTGTATTAAACGTTACATAACACGCAAGCTCGATTTGCGAATTACTTGGTAGAAACTTTTTACTTATACTATTAGGAAATTGTTAACACGAACGACGAACATTTACACAACGGAAACAGGTACATGTTTCGTAAGTATCTACGGATCAACGTCATAAAAGCTGTGCGCGTAAATAATATGGTAGCAAAAAGTGATTTTCGATTCACTTTAAGATTTCATTATTTAAACATTAAGGGGAACTATTAGTGGCGATTTTTCGAAAATAAAATTGATGGTTGTAATAAAACTCGCATAAAACGATTTAAGTATGTCTTATAGGGAACGAAAAGCGTCCTTTAATACTAACATTTGTAAAAACATATTTTATTGTGAAGAAGAAAATTGGTTTGATATATACTATGATGCAAGAGCAGAAAGTTATGTTCAAGTTGTTATAGGATACGTCTTACTAACATCGATTATAATTGGTTTATTATTTTATTTATGCTAATTTGCGAAAGTGTCAGTCAAAATGTTAATTTTGTTAAAGTTTTATTTGAACTTTTTGCTAATTGATATACTTATAAGTTAACAGATTCCAAAGCCAGAGCCCAGGTGTGCAAAGTTTCGCACAGTTTTACTTAATTTATTCATAATCTTTCAACTTTGGTGATTTTATTTCTATAAAATTCTATTCTACTAATATTTTAGTTTAAAAGACACAATATCAAATTAAAATTAATTAATACTTTTAACTGTGAATTAAACTTAAACCTATGCGTTTATTTTTATTTTTTACTTGTGTTACTGAAATGAAATTTAAGTCGGTGTGGTATATAAATGTGTTTTTCCTTCATAATTTTCGTGGTAGGACTTTACAGAAATCCAGTTCGTGTGACAATATAATCCTTGACCATTGTGTTAGGAGCTCGTTGAAAAAATTCAAAATACAAAAGAAAAATATATGATCGTATTATTAAACCGTCAGACTATTAATCAAATATTCATTTTGTTCCATTATATTTATTTTATATGATATATAATCTGCATGAATGTATTTTTTAAACATTTGGGAATGAACCGGCAATTGTAGGTAATGCGTTTTTAGGGGTTGGGGGTCGGGGTTAAAATACCCAAATGCGCTAAATGTTGTGTGTTAACGCATTATGCCTTTGTTCCCAATTGTCTGTACGCGCAGCAACGGAATGGACGCGTTGGAGACTGGAGGATTTGCGAAATTCCACATGGCTTGCTTTATTTAATAATTGATTTCACTTTTAATAACGAAATAACTTCAAAATTGCATTTTCATTATGTCTTTGATGAATTTACGAAAGCAACTTATTTAATAATGTCTACAGAAATATTCAAACATGGATTTGTTATATTTTCTTATTTGTGTGGTAATGCGATTCTAGTGTTATATTTATGCTTTCATAAAGGTAGGTCTTCTTTATTATAGGGACGCGCAAAAAAATGCAGATTGACAGGATTATTTTGTCGCAGAAAATGCGCAGAATGGAGTAATTGAAAACTTCAATGACTTTCACACCTTAACAATGCCTTCACGCGCCTGAATAATTATTTCTAAATAATCAAATATTCAGCTTAAAATTCAGAATTTTAAAAACTTTTGAAAGTAAACATTTAATGAATAATACAGTTGCTTTTAAGTTTATTTTTCATTTTTGCAAAAACTATTTTGGTATAAAAATATACAATTATAATTAATATCGTCAAAACTAGAAGTAATTTGAGCTTATTACATTTCAGTAAAATAAAGTAATGGTATTTTTATGTACTACTAACACTTCATATAGAAACTAAGTTCGCTGTTGCTCTCATAGTTGACATGATTGTTAAAGCAAGTACCCTCTTATTTTAACTAGTTTAGTAAACTGTAGTTGCAGTTTCATAAATGAAAGCTGTAGGGACTATGGGACTAGGTAATCGAAATGAAAAGTGTAAACATAAATCGCTAAACTTGATGACATCTGACTGATACATTGCTGCTTTCGTATATTAAATGTGCTGAAGTACTTTTTTACTCTCAGTCCTTGTGCTGGCGTTGTACACTCATCCAAAAAAAACGAAAAAAAAAACAACTACATTGTGTATCTTTGTCGATGAATGCTTCCTGAGATAAAAGTGTTCAATATTCTTTTTGGTTGAGTGTACTTCAGGAATGCTTATTTATGATTAGGTTTCGGGGGGATACAACCAAAATGTGTTGTACGCGATGTATAAAGAATTGACATACGTCCGCATAAATTTGTATCGGAGTGTGATGCGCATTCCATTCATTATCAGGATGAAAACCGAAAGTTCCCGTATTGCTCGTGCGCGGCGCCAAAATCGATTTCAGTAAAAGCTCGTTTCAGTAAAGTGTAACGCATGCGCATAACCCATACTCTCATTGGCAACGGATGATGTCATTTTCGAGTTAAATCTATATATAGCTTGGTGACTCACCGATCCTACAGTATTTTCCCAACTATAAAGGGGTGAGCACGTTGCTACTAAAAATAATCGTAAATAACTAGTGTGTTTTAGGTTAAGTTCTGGTTAATTTGTAGTGAAAAAAACTATTCGTGTATCACCTCCAAAAATCTCATTTCGAATTTATCGCTAGTGTGCGAAATATTTTGACGGTAAGATTTTTTTTGTACATATTATAGTGAACACGCGCACATTTACATCATTTCACACAATGTACTCAAGTTCATATTTACATTCAATCACAAATGTACACAATGTGTAAATTTCACAAATATCTATACGTGGTGAGAATGGTTTTTTAAATTTTAAATTCAACGAAATCCATATGCGTTGACAGGATAACTCAACTGCTGTAAACGTTTTCTTCGTAAGCAGCCACTCAACAGTTGAATGATGCTGAAACTTGCCATTGTTTCTTTATGACAACCGTAGTAAACCCAGTGGGAATTTTAAATGCGTGTGGTCTGTTGTTTGTAATGTAATTTATAGGACTCGGATATACTTATTGTTAGTTTCTTCTCTAAAGAAGAATACCCATTAGTATCCATAGTATTATGTATTCAATGAATGTCCGGTTTGTGTATACTGGTATATAGTATGCAGGCATGCAGCAAATTTATGTGCATTCGTTGTATGTGCACATGGATATACCTTCCATATAAATGGATATTGTTTATAATCAAATTGAATTTAAATTTTGAATAGGAAAGAATAATTTTATCTTAAATTCAAAAATCTACTAAATATATATTAAAAATATAGCAAATATATATTTGTTGGGTTTTTTAGAGGCAAAGTATTAAGTTTTAAATCAAAACTAAATTGCTTTGCATTATAAAACGTTGCTAAAAGTAAAAAAAAATAATCTGCTTTAAAACTCAATTTTCTGAAAAGAGTAAGTTAAAAACGCGTATGTCGCAATTAAATTCTAAAATCGAAACAGAATTACTAAGACCGTATATACTCTCTTTGGAATCTTTGAGTTTGAAAATCCCCTTGGAAGTTTAATTGAAACGATGCTCCTGTTTCTGACACATTTGAAATTTATCTATAATTGATCCAACACTGTCTTCTCCGTGTAGACAAATGTGACGAAATTTAATTAAATAATAAAATAGAATTATCTCTGGTGGGTTATTTTTATAACTAACCAATTAGCTAGACATGTTTCATTCGCCACTCGTACCGAATTTTAATTTATTTCATCCGAAAAAAATATACTTATATTTACTTTGCTGGTGTAGGTACTGCAGACATATTTTAATCCGTAGTCTGATATGATTAAAAAAAATATGCCATCACTGCTTATGTCGCTAAAAATGTATCGCGATACCAAAATATGATCTCTTATTCAGAGTAAGGCGCAATTTGTAGATGATTCGAAATTGAAAAATATTAAATTTAGCCCATTCAAATATTGCATGTTAATGTACAAGTTGCGTGATCGCCTATTTTTTTTTTTTTTTAATACAATCAAAGTTGTGTTCGTATATCACCAATTTAGAAACACGAGGAACGAATTTCATTAGTTTTGTGGATTAGAAGACAGTCAAGGCAGGCCATCTAATTAGATTGGGTTAGCATGTAATGGAGTGAATGAGATAAATACATAAAATCTAGATGACCGTAACATAGTGTGGAAAGCACAAGAGGCAATTAAGAATTCATCTCTCGTCAAATTCATGTTATAAGCCGGTGTGACCACTATTAATTTTGAATTTGTTTGACAACAGCTTACGAATTGCACCATATTGCATTTTTCCCTAATATCTATATAGATATTTTTTACATAGTAAAAATGCAATAACATTGAATTCACATTCGATTTAGTTCAACTCTAATGTCTATTTCTGAGCAGTCTGTCGACAAATTTCTAGCTTATACAAATCTGTACAATTGTTTATTAAGAACATAGATTTTTACGCTACGCACTTATATAATTAAGTCCAACATCTAACTTCATAATCATTTATTGTGTTAATAATTGTTTTAAATCTAATTGAAACACAAGTTTACATTCATTCCTGGAAAGTGTCTGTTCTGTGCAAGACTTTTGCTGTAATTCTGAGCAAATCTACAATTCTGCAAGCAGAATCTGTAAATATTTGAAAAACCTGTAATTCCATAATGAATACATATTTAAGAATAATTATATTAGCTTTATAAGCTTTGATTGTTTCCATAAGCATTTACTCCAAACTTTGGAACTAAAAATCCCTTTTGCAAGAGATACAAAATCTTGTTAAGCGATACTTTGTTCAGGAAGTAATATGCGATTTTTCATACAAATGTTTGCTGATACTAAAAGCACTTGAATCAATAAACAGTCCAGCAGCTTATGCGAAAACATGAATTGCAGAACCACTTGAGTATATCCACATCTCAGATATAAAATAACAGCATCTCAAATAATCTGTATATTTACACAACTGATATTACCCACTTAATTTGACGAGATTTCTTAATATTCAGATATTTCTGCAGTTGTTTTCATTAGTTTTAAAAAATAATAAAACGATTTGATTTACTTGAAATCACTCTAAAAGGAAAATAAACGGAAAGCATTGTGGAATGGTGACGTCATAGCCGCATGAAGAACAGAGATAACTGAAAGCGTGTGAAGAGCTTCCGTGCTCCAAGGACGTTGTTGACAGCACTAGCCAAAATACTGCTTTCTTCAAGCATGCGTATTTAATGGTTTAAGGTAGTAAAAATGTGAAACACGTTTAGTTTATTATTAAATAGTTAATTCAAAAGCGTTTCCTTTTTATTCAACCTTAAAACTGCGATATATATATATATATATATATATATATATATATATATATATATATATATATATATATATATATATATATATATATATCATAACTGTACTGCAATGACGTCACATCTGAACTGCGACGAATTAAACAGCTGTAGTCAAATATATTTTAGCATTTATAACATATTGAACATTTTAAATGATCCCAATAAATTAATATCGATTTTTAAAACAGTAGTGCGGATATTTTGAAAACAATGAATGAAAAATAAAAACCCTAAATAGATTGTATGTATATGTATAAAAAAAGGTTTTCAGATTAGTAATAATTTTGTGTAATATGACAAGCTGATTTTAACGTCATTTCGTAGCATTGATGCGAAATGATTCATGCAAATTGGTGGCAGCGCAAAACGAACCAATATTATGCCAAGCACCTAAAACCATTAACTGTTTTTAGACAGCATAAAATAGTTACATTTTTGGTTATAAACAATATCAAATAAAAAATTGGAATAAATTTGAAGTTTTTCATAAAAAAAAAAAATTCTTATCCCGTTTTGGTACAGAAGCAACAAGAGAAATCAAAACATCATGAATGATTGATTGGTTTCTTCAATCATTTGTCAAACATTTCGTTATTATTGCCTTACAGTTTACAAATAATATTTCCATTATATAAATAGTATTCAGATGAATCGTTTTCATTGTGTTTCTAAAATACAGCTATAAGGTTTTATTTAAAATTTGAATATATATTTTCAATTTGGTGAAATGCGTCATTATATATTAATTTATTATGCTTATGTTAAAGATGTTTTATTTCAAATGTATTTTTAGTTGTACACAGTTGAATAAACATGGAAATCAAATTGATAAATAAAGAAAATTTTATATATTTTGTATTCAAGTGTATATATAACTCGTCTTCTATAAATAGAACATGCATTGAAATTCACAAATATATTCATGCATTTCTATTCAAGTGTATCATATTTAAAAACAAAAGTACATATTTACAAGAAAATGCTTTTATTCGTATCTACTAACAAAGAATACAATAAAAACTATTCGTAATGAATATTCTTACGTATTTTAAATAATGACATGTGCATTATTCATTAGATTGATATGAAATGTAATTAGAAAAACGTCAGTTAATGAAGTATATTTAGAGATATCTGAACGTCAGAATCAGATCTATAAATTTGTTTTGTATTCTGCTTTCATTTTCGCGATGCGCGTCACGTTCCTGGAATCAAATTAGTTTTCAAGTAAATGTGAATTCAAGTTCTGATTTTTAATTTAGTGTTGATTCGAGATAAGTTTGATTAAAAAAAGCATGAATATTTCCTGGATTATTTATCGCTTGAATAGAATATATAAATAATCATTGCAATATTGTGTAAAACAATTGAGTATAAATTAAGAGAAGTGATATTAAAGCCACAGATCGTTATATGTGGTCTCTGGGTAATTAAGAGCAAACGTTGGCAATAAAATGTACAAACTTCACAAAGTTGTAAGGGGTTTGTTGAAATAACAATCATTGTAAGGACTTTTGATGTCGGGTTTACAGTTTAGGGTGGACGAAATATGGATTGTTGTTATTTACGAACGTTACGGTCATATTAGTAGCGTTCTGGTGGTGTCGGTGGAGATGGGATATGCATAACCGGCTCTTGCGGAAAATGTCTTCTATGCACGCAGGCTTATTTCGCATAACATAGGGAATCGTCTGGATATAACGGCATGCGTGGTGCCAATGCCGCGCGATCTAACGGCTTCGCCGCCCCCCATTGTGCTCGAAATGATGTATGGCGTTCATTTCGCGCTCTACCAACACTTTTGCCCTGTTACATAATACCTTCAGGGCATATACAATATACATAGTATATAACTATAGGTATTTAGGTTTATATATATATATATATATATATATATATATATATATATATATATATATACTTATACTCGTATATATATATATATATATATATATATATATATATATATATATATATATATATATATATATATGTATGTATGTATGTAAACCTCCCCCCCGTCTCCGCCTCGACCCCTTTTTCGCTAACAAAATCCCTCAGGGATTTTCACTCTTTGTATTGTGTCATTCCATCATCATCGATTCGTAGTTACGGATTTATCTGCCGTAATAATTATTTTCTATTTTATCAATGGCTGCGATTGTTAGACGCCTTCCATTGTTCGGCAGGTATAGAATAGCATTAACGTGTTGCTATTGTAATTGGTTGCTCTTTAAATGGATATAAACATTTTCATTGCATTGACGTAGCTTCTGAATTGACATCGTTAACCATAAATTAGCGTTTTTCATTTAACAACCTCACTGAATTGAACCTTTATTAAATTTAAGACAAATGTTGAAACTAACAAATGTTTGTTTAGTTACACATGTATTTTGATTAAAACAATCCAATTTTGTTGCTATATGTATTCATTTAACGCAAGAATGAACGAAGTTATTAGTTTAGTGCGCCGAGATAATATTCGTCGTCATATTTACGATGATTGCAGGGAGATTTTATTTTTTAATTAAAGGCATCTCTTTTATAGTTATTTAGTCATTGTTTTTATATATATATATATATATATATATATATATATATATATATATATATATATATTTATGGGATGCTGCAATATTAGGTTGCTTTATTGGTAAGGTCTCAAGTTTATTTATTATGATGATACTAATAGGGTTTAGGGTATAATTATAATAACATATACGTCGTTACTAAGGTTTTCAATGTGTGCAAATTCACATTAATACCGTCTGTGTATCATAAGTAAAACTGTACCAACCCTACAATGTATTCGCAATTTGATATATCATTCTTATAATTATATGGTAATCGTATCTCACCAAAACACTTGCAACTCGCAACGCTCTTATAATTTTAATATATAAGTAAGCACTTATGGAAATTCGGTGCTCGCCTGGGGATGATTTGCTTAGTGCTGTTTTACCAGCATTATCCTCGTCAGACATAGGATTTCTGTATCGTTATATTTTATATAAACATAGAGAAATAATCTGGGACAAGCTTACGATTATCTCAACCACATAGATGTGAACAGTAGAAAATAAATTTGATCATTTTCCTTAGTATACGTATATAAAATTTAAATATTTTAAAATTATAATAGGGATCAATTTTATATTGTAGCACATTTTTTATGGTTTGTTTTTATGTGTGTTATTGATGTTTTGTTAAAATATCTGTAGTATATTTTAATTATCTCCTGTAGTCAGTTAAAATTTAATTTAAAAAAGGCTGAACAGACTTTTGTTTATTGACTCTATTGTGAGTTTGGTCTATACATTACGCATGCAACATACACAGATACAGACAAGTTCGAATAGAGTACAATTTATAGGGATCCCTGCAGAATAATGCTGCTAGCTATTTGAAGATGAAAACGTTCTCATTTACCAGAGTCTTTTATTTCATGCTTTGTACACTATTTGTAATTATTACGATACAAAAACTTTTTCATTTTCTAGTTGTAAAATTTCCGAAAATACTTTTGTTGATTAAAACAAGGGAATGAATTTCATTTCAAAATTGAAATACTATATAAAAGTGGTCTGGTTACAGATATCGTTGTGTGACGACTATAGCCAACCGGTAGACCATGTAAATAAAAAAAGACCAAATAGTTTCGCAGCTCCAAGCCTCTCTGAGTGGAACGCATCTAGTCCCAATGAAGAATTGGTAATAATTTATATTCTTTAGTGTGTTTGCATTTGATTTTAATTATTTTATTAATAATAGGTTGAAATATTAGAGACATATTCAAATCCTAAAGATTCTAAACCACAACTTAATCAAAACGACGAAGGAGATAGCAAATATTATACTAGTCCAGATCGAGAATATTCACAACCGTACACTACAGGTACGTATCACATTTAAAAACTTGACCATTTATCCATTTGAAAATGTATTTTTATGATAATGAACGTCAGGGTATAACTTTAGGGACTTTTCGAAATGTGTTGCTTTCACGTACAAATCCAGTAGAACGACGCTCCTTTAAATGTTGATGGTGGACGTTAATGTTCCACTTAAATTCATCCTTTTATATGCTAAAACTTTACGAGACCATTATCAACTGAATTTGAAATTTTAGATGGCTCGTCTGAACCTTCATCAGATGAAGAATTTTTCGGCCATGTATCAGTATCAAAACCGCTAGAATTAAACTCACCGGACAGTATAACCGAAGCAATCTTACCGTTGGTAAACTTACAATCACCGGAACATGTTGACATAAAACGACATCCATCGCCTTACTACTATGCTGATCTTTACAAAAGCAAACACGACGAGTCATCCGTTCCGTCCAAGTGTCCAAAAAGTACTGTTAGTCTAGAGACAGATGTCTCATCTTCATTACTATTATTCGGCCATCAACAACAAAAATATAGAAAGAGTTGTAGCTTAGACGAGCAAGATCACGACGAGGAACTGATCAAACAATCAGACTGCACTACTGCCAAACACAAAAAGAGCTCTAGTCTTGATGCCCAGAGTATCGATGAGAATCCAACCAACGATGCGGTGAAACACAATAATGACCAGGAATGCGATTCAATGCCACCGAATCGATTGGTTTCACCGTGTAGTTGTCTTCTACCGCAGGACGGTGTAGATGAGGATGACATGACGCGCCAAAGACATGTGTATGAAACGGCATTTGATTGTCGTATTAGTAAATCCGATGATGACTTGGACCAGATTGACAAGGTATCGAATCACGCGGTGCTCGTGCAGTTAAATAGTACGTCAACTATTGGAAAACCAGATTGTTTGCCACCGCGTTCCGCTGGTCCATCTTCTATTGTTTCACAAGACATCAATACTCCAAGAGGTGTAAGGCGTCGACTGTCTGCCAGTCCGTTACGTCCATCATCTGAATTACGCAGGTCTTGTAAATCTGTACCGAATTCAGCATCTTGCCAATCGAATATTCGCTCGCTGGACGCTCTTTCGCAAAACTTGGAGAATATGCACTTGAGCACGGCTTCTGAAGACACGGCTGCCGCGTTACAACTTCTACTATACACGCCGTCGCCACCGTCTACAGCACCGTTGCCTACTAAATTCCATGGAAAGGAACTTGTTATGAATAGCATACAAAGTGCACCGAGTTTACCATTAAATCAACAGAGACTAAAAGATATGCGTTTGCCTGTTAAGTCACTGCGCGGGCGAACATCTTCAACTATAACTGGATTATCTTATAAGGGAGACAAGACAAATGTAAACAAAGCAGATTCGGTACCTGGAAATAAGTTAGCAATATATGAATTCAAAAATATATTACTTGGACATGTTAAAGAAGATGCGACAGATACAGACAGGGAACAGATATTAGAAATAAAAGACCGGCCACGAAAAGAACCGCTACGTTTCAAACGGCAAAAGGAAGGATCTTCAAGGGAAGCAGTACTTGAGTATAAAAATTGCCGAAGAAGACACAAATATTCCAGTACCGAGAGCATTACAACGAGCAGCAGTGGTGGCAGTATGGAAAGTTTAAGAAGTTCCACTAGTGAAGGGAACAGAAGTACAACTAGTTCAGAAAGTCGACATTCAACTTCGTTGAGTTCACATAGTTCTGACTCTGGTGGTGTTGGTTACTTAGGCCATCTTTCGCAAACTTCTAGTTTTTTGGTCCATGCCAATAAGCTGCATATACTCAGTCCAATTTCAGATAAATCTTCTCAGGAGCCAGTGTCAGAGACGTCCGATAATAATAGAAACAATAATTCTCAGAAATGTTCACCTGAAGATGTATCTCCTCCGGAGCCTGCATCGACATCAGCGTTTGCGATCACAAATAATATTAAAACGAAAAGAAGATTGCCTCAAAACAAGAACTTGCTCAGTTTAGTTGAAATCCAGGGTTCGGATAGTGGGATATCTATACAGTCTCGCGACGGCGTCAAGTCTCGGTTTGGATTTGGATCCGAATTGTCAGCGACTGGCCAAGATTTTTCAGATCTGCCATTTGATATGCCGAAACTCAGACGTAGAAGACTTGTACAACAACAAGATGCATGTACATCAGGTAGTACTACATCGATTGATTTGAGGGATCTTCCATTTGATATGCCGAAACTCAGACGTAGACTTCGTGTACCACAGTCCAGTACCGAATCCAGCGTGTCTCAGGCGTCATCGAGCCAAAGTGTTTTGGATGCCGATAAACAAAGTATGATTGTTAATATATACATGTATATATGTAGATCTTTGGTAAATGCCGTGGTTTTTTACACTTTGTTGTTTTAATTGCAGTTTTTAGACCTAAACTAACTCTGAACTTATGTGACAATGGTTTAAGTGGATCTAGGCAGCGATCCGGTATTAGTGGTATGGCTCTTAATTTAAACATAGGTGTGACTGCAGCTGTTGGTCCCGTTCCTGCTGATATGATAGATATCATCTTACCACTTGAGAGGCAGGGGTAAGTTTGAAATCAGTTTTACAGCGAAACAAGTTTTTACATGAAATATGTATGCTGTTCAGGTGGTATCATGGCGCAATAACCAGAGTGGAAGCTGAATGTGTTCTCAGGTTACTCCGGGAAGGAAGTTTCCTTGTACGTAACAGCGAATCGACGCGACAAGATTATTCACTTTCTTTGAAGTAAGTCTTGTGCTATTATACGTTAAAGAAAATAAATGACATTTTTTTGTTGCAGGAGTGCTCGGGGTTTCATGCACATGCGAATCCAACGAAGTGGGGCGGATGGTACGTTTATCTTGGGTCAATTTAGTAAACCATTCCAATCGATACCGGAGATGATTCGCCATTTCTCATTGAACCGTCTGCCTGTAAGAGGCGCTGAACACATGTGCTTATTACAACCGGTGATTGCACAGTTATTGTGATAAGGAATACATTTATTATTAATTATTATGAAAACTTATATGATAGTAGAAACAGGTTGTGAATAAGAGTTGTATTACAGAAACATATACATACACATCCATATAATTATAGATAATGGTACGATTATAAAGATTTATACACCGACGTTTTATAAATTAAGAACAAAAAAGATTATATTTGTACAGAGTAGGTTTTAAAAGTGAACCAGATTCAAAACATGTTGGCTTCCAAAATGTAGAATAGTGCGAATTTTATTTTTAAAGATTATTATTTGCTGTCGCACGTTCGACAAAGCCAGTAATTATTCAGATTTCAGTTGTATATCTTGAACGTAATAAGCGTTCTGAGTGACAGCAGTAGAAACGACGATATTATAATCAAATCAATTTATTAGTTAGATAATCAGCTATCTTGCCAAAGAATGATGACTGTTAATCATTATATGTTATTAGTGGTGACAGAGTTCGTAACTCTCTAGAGTCTGGACCGGAAACGATTCGGACGAAGACACGGTTGAATTCAGCTCGGATTAAAAGATCAACCCTAACAAGTTTCGACTTGGTTTTCACTAATAAAAATATACAATTATCCCATGTCGCATGAAGTTTACGTTATTAATAAAAAATAATTTATAATACTCTTCCATTTCGATAATTGTTTAAAGATTTATAAGGCCACTAGCTGTCTGTATAATAGTACGATTCTTTACAAGTCATAATTAAGACAATAGATGGATTGAATTTATTTAATATACAATTCTTGATTTATACAATGTATACAATAAATAAAATGAATTCATCTAATAAAATTATAGATCAGCCCAGAATCGTATTATAAAGTAGGTATTTAGTTAAAACTGCCGAAATTTGACGTTGTTGTTAGTCATAAAAAATGTTTCCATAGCAACAGTATCAAATTGGCTACATAATTTCAACACCCTGTTATTTAATATTCTTAGTTTTGAAACAGAAAAAGTTCATATTGGCCTGCGATATCTGAAGCTCCTACATATAACAAACAAAAAGGAACGATTGTCATACATAATATTGTTATATTTATAGTTTGTATAGTTATACCTGTACTGTATTATTATTTGTTACGTTTTTACTAATGACTACTATTTTTTGTTGTGAATATTGAATAAATATAATCATTTTCATATATTAAATTCTTACAAATTAAAATGATTCATTTATAATGTAAAGGATACTGTAATCAGTGAAATTAATCACGCAGATAAAAAACTCAGTTCACTCCGCTGTCGATAATATATATTGTAGATATGTATCGCCAATTATTGTATGATTTGCAATAATTGTTCAATAACTGAAATTTCGCATACATTAATTTTATACTCTATTTTAATTCTCGGAAGGTGCGACAAATTTAGTACCTACATATATGCAAAGAAATTATTTTGTCAGCGGTTTACGTTTGAAATAAATATATAATACAAGTTATAATCAATTCAATTGTTAACAACTTAAAATAGTTTGCAAATCAAATGATACATAAGAATTACTCCTAGAGTTAAATTTACCTTAAAATTGTCTTTGCAAATGTAACTTAGATGACAATAGTTTATAACGTGCGTCGTGTCTCTGGATTAAAATTCAAAATATAACTATTTATAAATGTTAGACTTGGGTTTAGATCGGTTAAGACAAAAAAAAAAACTATAAACAAAATGAGTTGCAGACCAAAGAGATGATTCGTTTTCACGAGTCTTGCCCATCTATTTTTTTATCATTTTTGAATCACAATAAATAACTGAACATAGAAGTGTTTTACATGCTAGCATTCTGTTGCAGTGTGATTTGTGATAAACCAGGATAGATATTTTTTGTAAATTTAAGTAACTATGTTGTAAAAGTGCAATATTATTATATTTATTAAGTATTACATAAGTAAAAGAGAGATGGTGGGATTTAAATTGGAAGTTCTTGACCGTAAATGGCTATATCATGGATTGGTGAAATATTTTACCGAAGCCGGTTAAGAAGTTCATTTAAATTATTCACAACATAGAATGTGTGATCAATGTGTTACCAAATTATGAAGTAAATAAATAAGTATTGTATAAATAGTTTTGTTTTATGATTCCTCTTTTTATCAACATTTTCAGACATGTCGAAGATATTTTTATATGTATATTCATTTAAAGAGTATGTAAACAAATACAATGAACGCGCTTTCGCCATCTGATAGTCTTCAATTCTTGGAATCTTATCTATTAGATTAGGGCGAAATTTATTAGAAAGGCAGCGACGGAACCTGTTTCATTACAACTACGCCACATTCTGAAAATTAGCTAAGTCTTAACTTATTTTTAATGAACTAAGATTTAGGGAATGATCCGGTATAGTATTCCACATGGAGATGGTAAAATTAATATATAAAAAACCCTGGTTTAATATATCATAAAATAAATTGTGTTCGTTGGGGCTGGCCTTATAAATATTAATTTTGAGTTCTATAATTATCGGTATATTTTAATTTTTCTTATTATTTTAATTTTAAAAAAATCTACGGATCTTAAATTATTCGTAATGAAGTTTTAGGGGATGATCCATTATAGTTCCACTATGGAGATGTTAAAGTTAGTATATAAAATCTCTGGTTTTGGATCATAAAATAAATTGTGCTTGTTGGGGATAGTCTCACAAATATTAATTTTAAATTTTATAATTTTTGACATATTATTATTTCTTTTATTAATTTTATTTAAAAAAAAATTATATTAAAAAATAAAAAATAACTCGTAATAATACAAAAACAACTGCGCATAGATAAATAGACCTTAAGAGTTGAAAAAAAAAATAACAAGTATCTGTACACGTAGTATTGTATTCCGTAGAATTCTTCGTCCACGGCATTAGTTGAGTATATTCCGTGGTTGAGTGTGGTGCACAGAAGATTCTAACCTCAACAATTAACATTGCGAAAGGTACGTGAAAATCTCAAAAATTTAAATTTGTTAAGTATGTATATCATAGATTGATGATTACAATACTTATATTAACTATTGCTATTGAAATCCGGTTTTTGGTCCTTAAGAGAAATCGAGAAAAATAAATTGCATTTTTAACAGTTTTCTTCAAATTTTGGAACAACTTTACAGTGTAAAGATTGTTCCAGAATTATATTATCCGCGTCATGCTGTTATCTTAGCATGGTTACCATGCGGTTACTAAGCGCGACGTGCGATTAACTTCACGCTATTTACGTGATCGAAATATACCACTTGTGATTGGCTTCACCAATTGAATGTATTTTGTTTGTGCCTGAAAGAACGAGTCGATCTACATTTGCTAACTTCACATCATTGAAAAAGTTGCTAGTAGAGTAGTTGTGAGTTGCTCTTGGTAGCTCCGGTCATCCGGTTTTGTATCGTCTCCGGTAGCCAGTACAGTAAATAAGTTCACGTTCATAAGTCGCAACGCTTATGAACAAACTATCCAAAGTAACTAGTCATCTTCAGTTATTATAGAATGGCGGATAACGAAGATAATGTGATCGAGAACATCATACGGGTGTACGTAAAAACCCCAAAAGAAAAAGACAAGCAGACTTTCGATATTGACGAATATGTGTCGATTAAAGAGGTGAACAATTTTTTTTTTCTATTATGTATTTGTTACTAAGTGTTTGTATCTGATGCAGTTTAAACTGATCGTGGCTGGCAAATTCGGCGTAGATCCAGAGCAAGTGTCGTTGATTTTCGCCGGGAAGATAATGAAGGACATCGATACCTTGAAGTTGCACAATGTGAAGGATGGTTTCACGATTCATATGGTAATCAAACCAAAACTATCCACTACTGGGTCGGACTCTTCCCCACCGCGTCCATCATGTAAGACAACAATCTTTTATGCATGTTTACTAGCAATATAATCGCGCTCTTCATCCAATTATTAAAATATGATATACTGTATGACATATCACGGGTTTGCATGATCACCCTTGGGGGCGATGATTAGGAATATGTTTATTATTCGATAATCAGTTATGATTAAGTTTCTAAATAATATGCCTGATTTTTTAATTTAGTAAATATTTAGACTATTTTCACTCGTGGGGAGATGATTAGAAAATAAATATATTTAACAATAATGAAATATAAATGCATCGGGATGCAATCACATCCCCCAAACTCATAATTTGTTATTTATTGCCACTTCTTAAAAATAAAAGCAATTATTTTTTTTAAAATAAGTTCTGGCTACCCCCATTAAAAATATTCAAAAGATGAAATGTCGATTAATATTAATACCCATATAACAGCCATAACAATGATTAAAATAATCACTCCTAATGTTTGTAATAAATAACATATTGTTATTACATGTTGTCGGACCCCCAAAAAACAATAGTTGGCCCATCTAGAGTAAAATCATGTTTGTATTTTTAATATAAACGTGCACATTGTCGTTGTTCTCTGATTCAAAAAAGAAAAAAAACGACAATGTATTTTCTGTAACATCACAAATAAGTGTATTGTTGCCTTCTGCTCCTCCCCTTCACTCGTCTCGGTCTCTAGCGATTTTCATCCGCGGACAAATCGTACACGTTCGACAACATTCGTTACGAACGAATACATCTACGTTAGATATGTATACCTATTGAGAACTTTCAAGGTTATACGATATCTAGCGTTCTCTGGAAGTGGAAAGAAGACAATAATATTTTGAAGCTGTGAAGTGACGTGATATTTTGAACCCGTGAAATGAGAATACGCGCCGCTGAAATAAATAGCTAAATATGATTGAAAATTAATTGAATGAAAAATGAATAAAGTTTGGCACAAATATATTTATACACACACCCATATATATATATATATATATATATATATATATATATATATATATATATATATATATATATATATATATATATATATATATATATATATATATATATATATATATATATATATATATATATATATATATATATATATATATATATATATATATATATATATATATATATATATATATATATATATATTATATATATATATATATATATATATATATATATATATATATATATATATATATATATATATATATATATATATATATATATATATATATATATATATATATATATATTTATATATATATATATATATATATATATATATATTTATAGCTATTGCCAACAACAGAATTAGTACGTTGGATTTATCGTTCGATTGTGAAGAGTAATCGACGTGATTTGCCACGACTGTGTTGATGTTTCATATATTAATTATTAATTTTTAGATGCGACTGATTCAGGCACGGGCTTAGGAGGTGGCCCTTCCAGTATGGGTATGCCAGGTACAGCTTCACCCGGAGGCACGTCTACAGCTGGCTTAGGGAATTCAAATTTCATGGATCTGCATTCCCATATGCAGAGCGAGATCCTCAGTAATCCGGACTTCCTTCGCCAGATTTTGGATAACCCGTTGGTTCAACGTTTAATGACAGATCCAGAAAATATGCGCACCATAATGACCAGCAACCCTCAGATGCAGGAACTGATGGAGGTATGTTTAGTTAATTTTGCATTAACATACCGATTGTAATAATTATGACTGTTCACAGCGCAACCCTGAGATAAATCACATGTTGAATAATCCGGAACTATTGCGTCAAACGATGGAGCTAGCTCGCAACCCAGCCATGTTGCAAGAGCTAATGCGAAGCCATGATCGCGCTATTTCAAACTTAGAAAGTATTCCTGGTGGTTATAGCGCTCTACAGCGTATGTATCGCGATATTCAGGTTTGTTAATATATTCAGTTTGATTTTTATGCATTGTGAATATAATTGTATACTCTGTAAAACGATAGGAACCAATGCTGAATGCCGCAACTGAGCAATTCGGCAGAAATCCTTTCTCAGGGTTGGTGGAGAACAACCAAGATGCAACTAATCCCCAACAGGGTACCGAGAATCGTGACCCATTGCCAAATCCGTGGTCTGCAGCTTCGCCCGGTCGTACTCCACCTTTAGGAAATTCAACCGGATCTGGTCCGACCGCTGCCGGTGCTCCAACTCCGCCATTTGCTAGCCTGCTTGGTCTTAACTCTGGCACCGCAGGCGAACCAAACCCAATTGGCACCGCTATACAGCAACTGACTTCAAACCCGGATCTTGTGCGCTCCATGCTGTCCTCACCCCAAGTTCAATCTTTGATGCAAACCTTCGCTAACGATCCATCGCTAATGCTTAATTCATTGAACGAGAATGTACTCTTTAATAGCAACCCCGGCGCTATGGACCAAATGCGAAGTATGGCGAATCAAATGCGTGATTATCAGAACTTTTTCACGCAAACTCAGGTGCGCATAACATATTTATATTAAATGTTTCTTAAGTTGTTTAAGTGTGTGTGTGTGTGTTGTATATATTTACAAATGTATTCATTTTTAGGCCCTGAGTGATTTGTTGGATGTACAACGTGGTCTGGAGGGCTTATCAATGTTCGGCAGCGCAACTACTCCGACCACCACTACAACTACGACCAACACAAGCACTCCATCAACCGATACACCGGCACAGCCGACTGCAACTTCAGGCGATCCCAATGCGCAAGCGACAGCGGCCCGCACAATGAGGTTCCTCGATTCAATGAATCAATTGATGGATCTTCAACGTAACATCCACGGACAGACTCAGGCTCCAGGTGGCGTCCCAGTCACTACCACTACTACCAACAGCGCTCCAACTAATCCATCAGCTCCAGTTGGCATATCCGAGGCAAGTTCATTAACAAATTAAATCCAAATGAATCAATACACTTTTAGTAATAACATTTGTATTTCCAGAACGAGTTAAACTTTAAATGTTTAAATGTGATTTTTATTTTGTAGTTGATGTCTCGCGTCTTGTCTGATATGGCGACTGCTAATAACATGGGTATGGCCAATACCGAAGTTAACATTCCACCAGAACAACGTTACAGCGCTCAACTGGAGCAGTTATCAAATATGGGATTCTGCAATCGTGAAGCGAATTTGCAAGGTATCATTGTCAAATCGATGTGTTTATATGGATTATGATTAATGTGTTTTTTTTTTTTATGATTTGTTGCAGCTCTGATTGCAACATTTGGCGATATAAACGCTGCGGTCGAGAGACTATTGTCACTAGGCCAGTTATCCACGAGCTAACCACGTGATAAGTTTCTATTCCACACATTCTGTTTTCTTAAACTATTGTTCTCTCGTTCTTTTAGTTGTTCATATTACTTTTTATTAACTTGATACTATTCATAAGCTTTTTTGTTCTATTTAAAAAAAAACCCAAAAAAAAACAAAAAAAATGTTACGAATATATAGTAAAAAATATATATTTGTTATGTTCAGGCCGATCAGCCTATTGGAGAAGAAACGTTGAACATTGGTACAAAAAACACACAACATATACATACGCAATGCGACACACAAATACGAAACAAATATTATACTATTATAAACACTAGATTTGAGTTATTCAATATATTTTGAAGTATTATAATCTGTATAAACAACCAAAAATGTATGATAAACCATTATACGCGCAGAGTGTTCTTCGTATTTGCATATACAGTTTGGTGGCCAAATTTAAATTTAATAATTGTTCAACAGTTTCGATTTTCTCTAGTTCTCGTTTGATTTTAATTGTGCATGTGTTATGTTTTGACACAATTATTTTGTTTGATATTTGCTGGGAACAGCGTATGTTAATATAAGTTTTGTTCCGCATATATGCGACTATTTAATTTATTTCTTCGATTATTTATAATGTAGAAGACGTAACCAGTTACTAACTGGTATTTGTTTTTTGTTTGTTTATTATTATTAGAGCTGATTGTTAGGCGTGCACGAGTGCCCAGAACGATTGTTGTCATATTCACATTTATGGTATATAGTTATCGTTCTTTTAATTCACGCCTAACTTAAACGAAACATTTCATATAATATTTATTTCAATTTGTATTTGTTACTTATACGTCGCATGGTTCCTACATTCTGATTGCGAATATTGGTTTATAGACTAACATACATTTGGAAAAAAGCAATAGATAATCTTAATATCGATGGATATAGTTGTATCTTTATATATGGTTAAACACGTATATAAATATATATAAATGTCAAATGAATCATTTAAAGATATTAAAAATTAGAATTATCGAAAGTTTGTTGTACAAATCTTTTTTTTTTTTACTAAACCCCCCTTTGCATTCTAAATCCTAAATTGAAATAAAATGATTAGTGAACTAAATAAATACGTATATATTTTCCATCTAAAGATAAGTTATTTATTATGAAGGTTGTTAATTAACCTTAGCTTCCGGTAAGTAATTAATTTCTTTTTATTAAATATCAGTATCATGTTTTTTGTCGTGGAATTTTTATGTTTCCGTGAAATTAATGCATTCTGTATTTGTATGAGTATATATGACAATTTGTGGTGATTATAAATGAATTTATATCATAAAAATGTACAATTTTTTCATGAGTTAACGATAAAAAGTAATTCCCAATGAAGATATTACCTAATGCTACTAAAACATGGTTTATTTCCGTTCTGATACAAAGTTCAGTTGCTAACAAGACACCTACATTTGAAACAAATAGATCACGCAACGCAGCAAAAAAACAATCACTTTGTTTGTTCGCTTGATTCTACATATTTATTTCAATTAGTGTTAATTCCATTACGTACAAGAAACGGGCCAAGGATTTTGAATGCAGTTTTTAAATTCTGTTCAAAAAAGAAAAAAAACGTGCGAATGCCACAATGCACACATGTTTAACCTTTTAAAGCAAATACTGAAGGAGATAACATGCCTTAATTGACTGTATATTATATAATATTTAAAATAACTTTTATGATGGTTTACACATACGTACATACATACATAAAACGACGTAAACGAAAATAGGAGTATTGAAATATCGACAAAATGCAATGAAAGGTAAATTGTAGTAGATTTTTATTGTTTCACCTACATACATATATAAATTTGCCCTTTATTAGTGTTACCATTTATCTACATATGATTTAAAGACATTACTTTTGTTTTCCGTAAATATATACGATTTATGTCCTTTTTAGAGTGTGTATCATAAGTTGCGGATAGCTCATGTTATAGATTAAATATATCGAACCGAAATGGCACCTGCATATGTCAGCAATGTCTGACTGATAAGTTTTTGCTTACTGGGTATTTTTGGCTCCTAATTAGAGGCTCTTGATTCAACACATTTGTAATCTCTTTACTTACGCCTTTATACGATTCGATAATTTTAATTGCTAATTTTAAAAATCTATTTTTTTTCAACAGTCACGAAATATATTTATTATGCATATTTACTTCCTTCTATAAATATATATAAGGAAGTATTGTAATCGTGTAAATTTTCGAACTCGAGATTTTAATGGAAATATACCTTTTGACCTTCCCTGAGTCGAGTTTGACTATTTTCGGAATTCCACCTATGTGTGTGTGTTTTTATCTGTTTAGGGGATGGGGCGTTGATCTTTGAACTGCCGTTTTTGACTGTCCAATTTTCCATTGACTGCGTTTTCTGAAATAAATAAATAAATAAAATAATTACTTTAAATATTTAAGTTCAAAATGTATTTGTTTAAACTGTAAATGATTTCCAACGTAATAAATAAAATAATATACATATATTCTTTTACTGTACCTTAAAAGTCCTTGAAATTTCTTAAAATAATGTTAAAAAATAATTAAAATTTTAGTTATAAACAATCTAAAAATATCAATTTACTTTTGTAAAATTTTAGTCGAAAATAATGTAAAAGTCTTTAAAAAAATTTATACTAATTGAAATTTTTAGGTTATATATAACCTCAAAATTTTAATTAATTTTTCATTCCTTTGAAAATTTTCAAAAACATGACTTGCATATTCAAAATCATGATTTGCAAAAAAAAATTTTAGGTTATATATAACCTCAAAATTTTAATTAAAATTTCACACCTTTTAAAAAAAAATTATTAAAATTTTGACCAAATTTTAACAAAAATTGAAAAATTTTAATTGAAATTTTTAGGTTATATATAACCTCAAAATTTTAATTAAAATTTCATACCTTTTAAAAAAATATATCAAAATTTTGACCAAATTTTAACAAAAATTGAAAAATTTTAATTGAAATTTTTAGGTTATATATAACCTCAAAATTTTAATTAAAATTTCACACCTTTTAAAAAAATTTATAAAAATTTTGACCAAATTTTAACAAAAATTGAAAAATTTTAATTGAAATTTTTAGGTTATATATAACCTCAAAATTTTAATTAAAATTTCACACCTTTTAAAAAAATTTATAAAAATTTTGACCAAAATTTTACAAAAATTGAAAAATGTTAATTGAAATTTTTAGGTTATATATAACCTCAAAATTTTAATTAAAATTTCACACCTTTTAAAAAAATTTATAAAAATTTTGACCAAATTTTAAGTAAAATTGATAAATTTTAATTGAAATTTTTAGGTTATATATAACCTCAAAATTTTAATTAAAATTTCACACCTTTTTTAAAAAAATTATCCAAATGTTGACCAAATTTTAACAAAAATTGAAAAATTTTAATTGAAATTTTTAGGTTATATATAACCTCAAAATTTTAATTAAAATTTCACACCTTTTAAAAAATTTATAAAAATTTTGACCAAAATTTTACAAAAATTGAAAAATTTTAATTGAAATTTTTAGGTTATATATAACCTCAAAATTTTAATTAAAATTTTACACCTTTTAAAAAAAATTATCAAAATTTTGACCAAATTTTAACAAAAATTGATAAATTTTAATTGAAATTTTTAGGTTATATATAACCTCAAAATTTTAATTAAAATTTCACACCTTTTAAAAAAATTTATCAAAATTTTGACCAAATTTTAACAAAAATTGAAAAATTTTAATTGAAATTTTTAGGTTATATATAACCTCAAAATTTTAATTAAAATTTCACACCTTTTAAAAAAATTTATAAAAATTTTGACCAAAATTTTACAAAAATTGAAAAATTTTAATTGAAATTTTTAGGTTATATATAACCTCAAAATTTTAATTAAAATTTTACACCTTTTAAAAAAAATTATCAAAATTTTGACCAAATTTTAACAAAAATTGAAAAATTTTAATTGAAATTTTTAGGTTATATATAACCTCAAAATTTTAATTAAAATTTCACACCTTTTAAAAAAATTTATCAAAATTTTGACCAAATTTTAACAAAAATTGAAAAATTTTAATTGAAATTTTTAGGTTATATATAACCTCAAAATTTTAATTAAAATTTCACACCTTTTAAAAAAATTTATAAAAATTTTGACCAAAATTTTACAAAAATTGAAAAATTTTAATTGAAATTTTTAGGTTATATATAACCTCAAAATTTTAATTAAAATTTTACACCTTTTAAAAAAAATTATCAAAATTTTGACCAAATTTTAACAAAAATTGAAAAATTTTAATTGAAATTTTTAGGTTATATATAACCTCAAAATTTTAATTAAAATTTCACACCTTTTAAAAAAATTTATCAAAATTTTGACCAAATTTTAACAAAAATTGAAAAATTTTAATTGAAATTTTGAGGTTATATATAACCTAAAAATTTCAATTAGTATAAAAAAATTTAAAGACTTTTACATTATTTTCGACTAAAATTTTACAAAAGTAAATTGATATTTTTAGATTGTTTATAACTAAAATTTTAATTATTTTTTAACATTATTTTAAGAAAATTAAATGTATTATTAAAATAATATATAGGCATATTTTATAATGTTTTTATTCAAAACTAAGTAATATACGTACAAAAATCATTGTTATATGTACAATTGTTTATAAATATAATTCAAACATATAAATTCAGTTAAAAAATAATGTATAATAAATCATATTTGTTTTTATCTGATTAGGGGGGATGGGGCGCTGATCTTTGAACTGCCGGTGGACTGCAATGCTCTTCCATCGACTGCATTTTCTGAAATAAATAAATTACTTTAAATTTTTAAGTTCAAAATGTATTTGTTTAAGCTGCTAAAATTGCAGAATTATAGACTACTAATGGTGCAATGCTGAGTATATCTAATTCCGTAAGGAGAATCTATAAATGTTTGAAAAACCTGTAGTTCTATAACGAATACATATTTAAGGATAGTTCATTGCTTAAAACAAGAATTATATTCGATATATTTTATGGATACCACAAATTTTTGATTTACAATTCAATTAAACTATTTTAAACCCACTCAAAAATTTACAGATTATTCTTACAGATCTATAAACTTGTTCAGAATCGCACCATAACTAGTGTAAATGTCGGCTCTTTTCTTTATTATTATTATGTTTACAATTGAATTAGCTTGATTACATACATATGTAGCTAATATATTTTTTGGAGAACCATAAATTGGAAAAGTATTTCTCTGGTTTGGTTTTGGGTTCGTGGTATCATTGTCCAGTGTCCACGATGGATGAATCAGTATAATAACTCATTCCACTTAATATTTAGTACGCAACGCACGTACACGTTTCATATTCAACTATGAATGAAATAATTGCAATAGGGATAATTTAACTATACATGAAACGTCGGCATCATGGTTCAGAGCCGGCCATCACCATCAAGACCACCACTACCACCACCAACATGTAGCGTTCTAGCATTTACCGCGGCGCAATGTGATACGAATCCGCCATCCAGCACCCATAACGCTCGTTTCGCCGTTGACTAGGTTGAAATAGAAATTTGAAAAAAACGATTCTTTAAAACTGTTAATGCGTGCTTATTCTTCTTGTCGTATTGTATCGTACATACATACATACATACATACATACATATACAGTATAGAAACTTGAGTGATTCGATTTCATACATCATCATCTGTCTACTGCTAGAGGAACGGAATGAGAGATTAACACTGACTGATATCATCACGCGAGCAGAGACAAAACTTCGTTATTGCCTGATGCAATTATCAATGAAACAAAAGCGCGCCGATTGACTAAATGAATGTGTTATGTTAGTCAGTTGTACGGTAACGACAGCGTCACGTTTGCCAGGCCAGCGAGAGGAAATAGTGGGTCCGACAGGAAATGAGGGCTCCTCACTGACGAGTGGAATAGAACCCAGCACGCCACTGGCACACTCACTACAGAATTATATGTAAGATACATATTATTTATATAATGATCGCAGACGCAGTACATGGAGCGTTCATGTTTGTTAAGGCTTTCGTCTATGATTGCCCGTGAACCTGTTCATATTTCGGTATTTTTCGGTGCCATCAACAAAAGGTTTTCCACAAGAAAAAACCGGTGCAGAAAACAAGTGCTCAAATATCTTTATATGTGTATCGGCGAATTCGGCTCAAAATTTCAGTCTGAACTACTATGAACCGGTAAGTTATTACATATTTATTTCTCATCAACCTTATATTTATTTTTGACAAAATACAAACAAATATAAAACTATTTCAAATTTGTTACAACCATGTCCAACTTAGGGTACCATCATCACTGAACGAGACCAAATATTTTTATTTGTTAAAAGCTGTTTTATATTACCCTTTAATCGTAAAACTTTAAAGTATTTTCGTTTTAACCGAATTCATATAATAATTTGTGAACTTCGATTTCTATAGGCCATAGCTATGACCTGATATGTTTTAAGGTATAAAATATATACTACCGAACCGTGCAACCCTCAATTTGGGGAAAAACACACGTATTTATATATGTTTTAATTAAAAACAAATAAAATTAAATATTAGTAGTGATTTAAATTCCTAAAGTCGCACCATCGCCATGTGTCTGTTACCCAAAAACAATCTTGATTTATTTAATTTTAAATCATTGAGATAATTAATATCTACGACCGGCTTTACATATAAGTAAACTTGGCTGCGCATTGAAATCCTTATCTGTTGATAAACTATATATTTTTTTGAGCAGTTTTAATAAGAGATATAGTTTTATTGAAATATACTAAATTTTTTATATATATATATATATATATATATATATATATATATAATTTTTAAATAATGAAATTTCAAAATAACGTCACAATATATATAGACGCAATTGCGTACTTTTCCATTCATTCTGTGAAATGTCAGTGTAAAATGGCGGAAATATCATTCCCAAAATGACAAGCAAGTCATCATGTCCATTTCCTGGTGACGGTCACTTTGTTTGTGGCCCGTAGGCATTAAACCATTAAAAATGTACAGATTTGCACATTTGTGCACTGTGATACGCATATGAAACTGTGTGTCTTAATAAAAATGAGAAAAGGAATTTAAAATTTAAATTAACAATCAACTCATCAACGTATAAGTACTGTGGCAACTACATAGAGGCCTGAAATCAAGGATTTCAAATAATAATCGTTTTGCTTCTGAAGTGCAATGCATAAAATTTCACAACAAAAAAAAATGATTAGGAATTTTCGTTACGATTTTCAGATTATAACTAATCAGTTCTTATTACTATTTTTTAATACCTATCTTAAAACGTGATCTGATTTTTAATAGATAAAAATCAGTAACATAAAAAGATAAATTCCTGTACAATAAACTACAAATTGTAACATTGTACCTATTATATATTAAATTAAACAATTGATGCAAAGCCATATAAAAACAATGGAGAACTTGCTCAAACCCACTGTAGAAACGTAATAGACTAGACTGATATAGTTTAAATAGGATAATTTTTAATGTAGAAGTAGTTCATGAACTCGAAACATCAGAACCTTTTAAATTAAACTAACAAAAAGCTTTTCTTTTTTTATTTATTGATATACGAATTTAAAATGTAAATAAAAAATGAACGACGTTTCACATCGAAATGTTAATTGCTATTTAAAAAAAATAGAAACTCAGTAAACAGTATTGAAATTAGCAAATAGCACACGTTTTTAAGGTTATAAATGTATATATGTGAAATTAGTTGCTGAAAATCAGGCGTTTTGTAGTAAACAGGTCAATATTACATTGAAATTCGTTTGAATGAGTTTACACACGTGGTGATTTTTTGAGTTTAGCATTTCCCTTCATGTTTTACTAGATAGATAGATAGATAAGATTTGAGTTTGATGTATTTGATTTGAGTCGAAGAGAAAAAAATTAGTTAATTGAATTAATAACGAATGAAAATCATGTTAATTAGCCGTATCTTGTTAAAGTTTTATAGAAACAAGCGGTAGTGTTGTTACATTATTAATAGTTGTGTTATCAAATTGTTGATAAGATCTAGCAAAATGGATGTCATTTAACTTTCAAAGATTAAATCTGTTTACGTATCTCTAAGACTGGCTAATAACTGAGAGTTTCGACGAGCAAACACAAACAAAAGCAGGACAAAGGTTTTTGAGATGATATCAACAAATTAAATACTTTTACGAAAGTTTAACGAACAGAAATTCTCAATGAAACGACCAAATGTAAACGTGTTTTTTATCGTGTTCCCGAATTTTGTTTGCAACCATGGACTCGGTAAGAATTTTACCCTTAATTATTGTTAAACAAATACGAATACATCCCGTGTATTTCATAAACTATTTATATAAATATTAAATCTTTTAAGCCAGACACCAAACAATTACAGTGAACGATAATACCACGTAATACTGTCTGCAATACACATATCACTTCGCATTTAGATTTACCGGTATATAATATCTACATACACGCATTTATTTCAAACGCCGTCTAATGTTGAATAAATTATATTTAACGCATTCATAAATATGTTTTATTATTTTATATTTTATAAATGGCCTTTTATAAACCTTTCACTTACATATTAATCAATTTGCATTTCCATATTATAACGCACAATTTTTTTTTTGCTATAAAACACATTATTAAACACTAAAAAAATGATTGCTTCATGACTTATTTGAAGCATAAAAGTGACATTGTGAAACAATATGTGGCTTTAAATGTTTTTATTTTAAACTTATGTCTAATTAGTTTTAACTTAATTTAAATGCGTTTAAACATTACACTGCAATAAACAATATTTTTAATATAAAACTACACTTAGCATTTAAATTTACTTTTTAATGTAATTTTATAACATTTTTTTTATATTTGTTAAAATTCAAGATTAAATTTAAAGAATTTGTTTTAATTGATTAAATATTTTAATTCAAATTGATTTTACAACAGTTGAACTTTTAGGAGTGGTTCCTTTGTCTGATACTGCTTTTTTTCAAAAACATTTAAATATTTTCACAATTGAACATTTCTTTTAAATATGTATTTTTTTTTTATAAAAATCCAATCTTTAATAGCGATTTACTAAAATTTAAAAAGTTAGGGTTTTAAGCAAAATTGATCAGTGAATATTTTTATTAAATTTGTTTTTAATTTGTAAATATAACTATAAAATTAATTTTATACACCATGAAGCGACTGAATGATAAATCCAATAAAAAGTGATTCAAGCACATATATATATATATATATATATATATATATATATATATATATATATATATATATATATATATATATATATATATATATATATATATATATATATATATATATATATATATATATATATATATATATATATATATAATTTATACAAGTGACCTATACATATTTATTTATTTAAAAAATTATCATATAATAATAAATGAGTTATAAATCGACGCGCACCGGACGAAATTTTATCGGTCGCAATTGACACCTTTTATTAATTTTTATTAAATATTTCTGTTCCTATTTGAAAATTTTTATTGAAAGTGGTAGCAATACAAGTATTTTATTTTTCACCTAAACACAACGTGGATCGTAAATAAATTTGAGAATGTTACCGGTTGATTCAGACGGTCGGGAACCGGTGCCGAAAGCGATTGTAGGTGCGCTGAGGTGCGCGTGGATTTAATGATTTGAATATTGCTGTTGAAGTCATAGCCGATATAATATTTATTCATTGCCCGGTTTTCCCTACACTTTAAAAACTCTGCAAGTAAATAATAATAAAGTGAAAAACAAATTGAAAAGAAAACAACACAAGTCGTTGACAAAGTTTACTAGTTCTACAAGGATACGAAAGATTTAAAAAAATGCGTTTTACAATGGCATAAACATGCGAAAATTACCTTAGCCTGCCGACTATTTATATCATAAAAGCCACAAAAACAGTTTTAAATAATCAGATAACTAAATATTACATTGTGATAAGTGTAAATTCATTTTTAAGTTGTGAAGGAAAACCATCAATTACTACTATTGTTTATCAGTAAATAACGTCTGTAACTTTATTATTTTTAATCCAAGGGTTACTAATGTAGCCAATTCTCAATAGATAACATATATTATGATAAAATATTGATTACATTACTACAGACAAAACATAATCTCGTTTATTGGCGACGTCTTGCGTATATCAAATTAATATATTTGAAATTTCACGAATTTTCACGAATTTAAAAAAAATCTTCTCCCGTTAGAATACCAGTGATCTGTGTTACCCATGGGATTTGGATCAGTTACACGTATTTTAATTGTAAATGCGTTATTATTTTAACTTTAATAAAATCTGGAACTTAAGCCAACGAAACAGTATCTAATACTATTTCAGAGTATGTTACAACTCGACATTTTGGTTTGAATATGTTTGTGTATGCGTTTCCTAAACAGTGTATCGCCAAAATCACTTAAATCCTTAAAAAATTAAGTCAATATGCTAGTTGCATATGCCATTTTAAAAAAAATATATTTAATGGAATTTTTGTTAATAATGTGAAACTTTGAAAAGTCAATAATGATTTTAGTTTTTTTAAAATGTGAATGACTAGTTTAAAACAATTGTACCTAATTTATATTTGCATAGCCGCTCTTGGAACGAGTGCGAGAGCTGATTTTTTGTGTTTAATTTTATCGTAAATTACTGTTTACATGAAACTTTATAATCGCTATAAATTATAAAATAAAACCCAAGATGATTTGACACGTGAGAGAGGCGGGGACAAAGTCACAAACCTTCACAGTTTTTGCGTTAATAACGAAAGGTATAATACAAATTTGTATTGAACATAATACTGCGAATGAATTTATTTTAATTTTTCAATTATAATGATGTGTACACACCGTGAAACTTATGTGTGAATATGATGACACTTTTCTTCAAAATATTTACTGCTGCTACTGGAATCATTTCTGTGTGTTTGAGTGTTTGATGACGCGTTTAGTATTTGTCTAAACGAGATCACTTTTAGTATATATAAGCGGTTGCGAGAATCTGTTCTGACAACCTTGTGGAGGTTGTTCTGCAACCGCCACGATCTAATCTCAGCTAAATTGTGTTTTTAACGATTATACAGGTTAGTGGTTAATAGTGCATTTACATTGATATCAATCATAGATTCAAAAGTGGCAAATGGAAATTTCCGAAAAGGATTTCGTGCAGATAAGTAAATCCTCCCTTAATATACAAAGGACTTGAAATCACTAGCAATTAATTTTACTTAAATTGCTTCATCAGAATTAATTTTTGAGCTACCTTGACAAAACAGTATTTATAATTTTGATCCAGAATGAAGTTGGCTACTAGATTGATTAAAAATAAGGTTGGCTCTTCAGCTAACGTAGTTCTTGAATAAATAGTAAATTATAAACTCAGATGTAAATTAATGTTATGTGCCAATATTTTATGATAAACAAACAAAACGAAACGCTAGCATTTCTATGAAAAACCACATTATAATATATCTACTATTAAATAAAATATACTTATTGTTTTTTAATATTACTTGCATCTAAGTTCACATAGGTGTTCTGTTTTTAGAACCACTATGATTTAAACGACAAATACTAGTATGAAATAATATTTAATATTAAATATTCAATTTCGCGTTTAAGAAAATTCCTCGAATTCGAATAAAAATAATCAACAACAGAGCCGCACAAAAACTTATAATAGATTCTGATACCATGCATGCACAAAAAACAGCACTAAATTTCGTATTAGCAATGCAAATTCAGTCAAAGTAAACAAACATTTCGATCATAGTCTTGATTTAGCAATTCGTTATTATACATATTACATTACCATTAATATGTATATAACCCATGTTATAGTCACATGAAACAGATAATGTAAGAAATCATAAACTTATGTAAATATATATTACTCGTATGCTGGATTAAACTGGCTATTATGAAATAACCCTGGAAGTAGTTTTATATCAACTTTTTGTTTTGTTTCGATATTAATCAGTTTTTAAATATTTATCGATTGTATTTTCCTGATATCACGATGGTCAAAATTATGCCAAAATATGTATGTAGGCCATTAGATTAGATTTCTCACCCATCATAATTAATTAATGGTTTTGTGACTAATTTAAATAAAAAAATAAAAAAATTCCAAGTGTGTCAGTTTTGCGTTCCTGTTTTAAAATGAACACACACACACACACACAATAAATTGAAATTTCTACCCTTGGCGCGATAAATTATCGCCGACGATATAGCGAAACCTTGATGAATACGAAAGCAATCCCAGCTCTCTTGACTTTATCACGTCGCCTCCCACTTTTACGAGCGATTCCCATCCCCCAAACGAGTGTTATTATTGCCCCGAAATTTCGGCGGACAAATAGCACACATGGTCAGAAGACCGAACCGATTTTCAATATCTTTGGTGTATATAAAAACATAACCAGTTTGAAACATTTATAATTTGTCCGTGGCTCGCGAAGTCTGTCTCTCTGTTGGTGTGTTGGGTTCAGTTAGTTGATAGTAAGAGGTGCCGTTGACAAGTATCTTGTGTTTTGAATTGATCAGTAATTTCGCACGTGCCGTTACGTTACTTCGCGTTCTTCAATAATAAAACCAAGTTTAACCATTACAACCCCCACTCTGTCAAAAGTTACATATTTAATAAATAATCATCAATCAAATTTAATTACAAGTTTGGTGCGGACTTTACAGTATGCTTTGTGGTGAACACGAATTTTTAAGTTATATTTTTTACACTTTGACTATTGAAAAATTGACCAAGTACCAAAAATTCTTTGGGTAATATTTAATATCAGCATTTTTATTTATTGGTGAGTAATATTTTGAAATTTATTATTTACTCAATATACAGGGTCGCACATCTAGTTAATTATCATCCACCATGTCCATCTTAGAATTCTATTAGATGCAGAGTGTTTTTTATATAATTTGAATAATGTTAGGAATAAGCTAAACAATTATCCGATCTCATTTGTTGTAATAACAAATACACATATGATGTTATAGAGTGATTATATATTTATATTATAATAGTTATTAGATTCTTGAATTAAGTTTGATGAAATATTTAAAATTAATCATAAAAAATAGACGTTTTATATATTGTGGTTTAAGGACGAATTTATTTCGTACCGTCAGAGTTGCATTGTATTTTATTCAAAATCAGTAAACGTTGTTTTCTAATTTTGATTTACATTAGAAAATTCGTTGTTTATCTATAAATGATTGTTGGGTTCAATCAACGTATCCCTTTCTCTGTATTAAATATTATATATCAATTTTTATTAGTCTTTGATTATAAGTTATTTGAATGTCCAAGTCCAAGTTGACTTACGTAGAATTTTATCAACATTTATTTATTCATCCTGATGAAGATATACATTATCATTCAAAGTAAATGGATTTAATAGGCATATCAAGTTAAATGTTAAGGAAATGTCAAATACATATACATTTTTTGTTGTTGTATTAAATCAATAGAATATCTGATCGATATTGAAAAAAATGTGTATGCAAAACAAACTGGCTAAAGACCTCATTTTTATTGACTTTTACCTCGACATTAATTAGTATGTTCATTGCCATTTAATTATACCATACTAGTCAATCTGATATTTAGTCTTTTAATCGTAAAATTCACACATACAATTACGTTCATACCTTTAATTTACTTGACATAAAAATGTGTTTTGTACACAAACACAATATTTATTTAAAACAGTTAACTTTTGTATTTACGTGTCAACTGGTGTGCAAACAAAATTTCATAACTATAAATAAATTTTAAAAGCTCTTCAACCAACAACAAGTGAAGATTCGCATATCTGACGTCATCGCGATGGTTCACTGTCTCTTTGGGTTTCCAATTAGCGAAATTTCTGGTTTGTCAAACGAGAAAAGAAATGATGTTATAAACTTTGTATCTTCGAAACCGGAGATACAAACACCTTTTTTTTAAACCACATTTTCATCTCCGAAAAATAACTTCTTAGAATATTCAATGAAATTTATGATATACGCTTATTGAACAACAAAAACCGTGTAATTTTATGTTATTACCATCTTTTTAGGTGTTATTTTACAGTGAATTGCCATTTATTTTAAAATTAGGTTACTTATCAAAGAAATACAATTATTTAAATTTCATGTATCATCCGAATTACCTATCATAAAAATGTTTCGAACCACTTTGTAACACAGCTTCGCCGTTACTGCTCCATGATATAAATTATTTATTAAACATAATTTACGATAAAGAATTTTACATTAATTTTACTAATGAAAGAAAATCGAGCGATATTTATATTTTTAAATTATTTAAAAAAAAAATATTATCGAGTGACCTATTCTATTTTAATAGAAACTCAAAAATAAAATAATAATGACGTGAATAATAAACGATTGTTGTAAGCACCAATGCTTCCAGCTCGTTGTATTACAATAAAATATGAACAATACGAATACGTTTATTAATTTTGTGAAGGAAATATGATTAATACCACTGGTGTTTCGTTATGAAATATGTTCTTTTGTATAAATAAATATTAAAATTATAACTGTCCTATTTAATTATTAAATGGTTCTCACAATATAAAATTGTGTTTTATTTTAAAGATTGTTTTCAAATATTAATATTAACCCTAAAAAGTTTTTTTTTTTGGTATATTAAATATATTTAAAGTATAAATATAAGGTCGCTTTTTATGACCTTATATATTTATAGTAAAAAGAAGACAACTTTGGTAAATACGAATGAGTAATTATCAGGGAGATGTGCAACATAAAAACCGATTCTGAGAATGTTACACAAAAACGCAGCAATCAATAAAATATTTATTTATTCAAAAATAAAACAAAGAAAATTCGTAATGCACCACTCAATAAAATTTAATTATATTATTAAAAAAAAAAAACGTTCAGAATTCTCAAAATAAATAAATATAACCTTACAATTCGACAATCACAACATAAATTATGTATTACCTTTGAGAGAAAAAAAGTAAATTTCCAGAAATATACGTTGAAAATAAAATTATGTACTAACCATCAAAAATACATTGACCATTCCACTATTAACATTCCTAATTATACGCTTAGAAATGATGAGAAATTGTCTATAACGTAAATTTCGAGAAGTAGCAAACGACGTGGTTTTATGTTTGTTTCGGAATTCTAAAATTCTATGTACATAAATTAGGAAAAAGTGAAGTGTTTCGTGCACTGTGTTGTTTACAAGATGGTCTTGGTATTGTGGTAGGACAAGTATGTAACTTTATTTATCGGAAACGAATCTGCAAACGTGTTGTCCTCTAGTGATTTTTAGTTCAAGGTCAACTTGTTGGTTGAAATCGGTTCCGATGAGACATAATGTCAATACTTTATATATTTTTCGTCGATATACCTCCAATCAAGGTTTCAAAATACCTCTTAAATTTGGATCTACATAAGTAGAATACAACACTATAAAAAAATGTTGTACAAGGTATTTACAAAAAAAATATAAAAAATTGTAACAAAATCGATTGAATTTAATTTTAGACTTGAAAATAATCAATTTCAAAACTTTGTATGTGAAAATCCACTGCATGGAGTTTTAAGATTATTATATGTGTATAGATACCTACACTTAATTATTTTTATTCGATTAAATTTAATTAGCGGTCAGTGCGTTTTTTCATATTTTGTTTGATAAAAAATAAGCATAAATGATCACAAATTATAAATGATTGATAAACAATTTTTCATTTTAGAATTAAAGGTTGGGTTCCCATGTAACGGTATAAATTACTAAATATTTTCATACCTATGTATATATATATATATATATATATATATATATATATATATATATATATATATATATATATATATATATATATATATATATATATATATATATATATATAAAATCATTCAGAGTAATGCTTTCGTTTCTGCATAATTTCATGTAGTAATACAGATCATACCATATGAATTTGTTTTATATAATGTTAGGAAGTGAAGATTTCATTTGCATTACTTCCACTTTCAATATGCAATCTCATTTAAAATTTCATCAGTTCTATTTTCAATATTAATTAAAATACAAAACAAAATTCAGAATATTGGTACATGAATGAATATTTATATTGAATTGCTAATTCTTTCTTTATGATTTGTATTCACTATAATGCATTTTAACACAGATTTTCAAGTAGATTCCACGTGATAATTTATACCATAAAGTAAATAAATATAAATATATATATATATATATATATATATATATATATATATATATATATATATATATGCAGCGCGTTAATTTTTAAGGAAAACGTAATATTATTATTTAATTTTCATTCGATTTGTTTATGTTTAGATGCAGACTTTAAGTAAACATAACGAACGTCCTTGATACAAGTAATAAAACTGTAAAAGCGCATAAATTATGTATAATGCGTGTTCAAAACATTATAAAATAATTAGATAAATATATATTCATTTATATGAATTAAAACTAGTAGCAACAATTTGCATCTAAAAACTATAACAAACACGTTTTCATAAGACATACACGTGAGATGACGTTACAATTTTCTTCCAGATGTAAATAATATTATGATTTAATTCCTTAGTTAGAATTACAGAGAAAAATCCCTCATGAATAATAATTAAAAACAACAACAATTAATAATATTAAATACAATATCAAATATATTTCTCCAAGTTTTAAATTTGCAATACATTACTTTTATGACATCCGTTACCAGTAATGTATACATAACTATAAAATATACATTATTAAATATAATTGAGTAGTTTAAAAAAACACAAACTGACGCTTGTTGGACGTCTTAAATTTGACCTGTTTTTGAATGAAATATTTATGAACTTCTTTAATAATTCATACAACGATTATTTGAACAGTTTATTAGTATAAGTATTAGCAGATTTTTAACGTTATTTCAATATTAATTTTTGATGTATATTTGAAATGATGACACAGATTATTGTTGGCTTATGCGTTCTAAATACATTTTTAAATGAAGTTAAATACATATATTACTATTATTTATTGATAGAATTAATAATGTTATTGATCAGCAATAACAACAAGAAATGTAAATACTCGAGAATGATTTTCTTATTTTGCTGATGGCATTACTTATATAATGAGCGATTTTTTTTTATATATATGTATATAGAAATACGCAGTAGTTATTAATTGCAATGATTAATAATGAAGTGTAACGTCTATGGAAAGTAAAAAAAAAAATGTTAAGATATAATTTTAAAATAACGGTATCTAAATGTTTGGCATAACCAAAATGTTCAAATAACGCTAGTTGAGTGGCGCAGATTAGAATAGCAACTTTATAGATCGGAGGAATCTTCAGAATAATAAAATATTAATTTGGACTTCCTGCCCATTAAATAAATGACGCAAAGCTACATGTCTAATTAAATAATACGAAAATCGTTTGTTTTTGTTTTCATTTGGTTATATTTTTAGCGGTGTTTAAATTCGAACTATGAAAGTAAATAATACAAATAAATGTCCTTGCTTTACAGACCTCCTTGAAACTTGTAAGATGTAAACAATATTATTCATGCCATTTTAATCCAGCGTCTAACCGCTATGTATTTATGAAGTACAATTTCAAACTATTGAAGCTCTGCGTGTAGGTAGATCAGATCCTTCCCGTCAATGAAATGAATGCAGCAATTGTACCAAATCCTGTGCTGTGTGGTGCCGTGCTGTGCTGTGTTGTGGACTGTGGTTATAGCTATGCTATGTTGTGATCACCTATGCGTGTCAACCGATAGACAGCTACGAGCGGCTGTGTCCGCGAAAATTGAGTAAATCCTTTCATGAAATTTAGTTTCTGGCTTTCACTGATGTCATAATAATAGACCTATTTTATCATTAAACTATTGACTGTTTGCCACTTGGTATTAGTATGGTTCACTCATTTAGTAACAGCATTTGTAAGAAGAAAGGTAGTGTGACGATGTAAATAAATAAATAAATCTGGATGCTATATATAATAATAATATGAAGAATATATATTACTGCTTGAAAATAACCGGTGTTTTGAAAATTGTTGTGAAGTATTGATGTAAAATCAAACTATATAAATATGTATGTATGTATGTATGTGAAACATTGAATAAATGTAAGATAATATGCTAAATATTTTTTAAAATAGCGTTAATTAAAAGGATTTTTACAGTATAAGTTAACCTTGTCATATACGTATGAGTATGTGGTTTTAAAAACATTTGTATAATTAGTTGTTTTGACTAAAGGTTCTTGTAAAAAGTATCCGAAATGACAGTGATACAACGGTTTTATGTAATGTATAGTTCCCGGTAAAAGTCAGAGCCTTAATTTAAGTAGCGAATTAACAGAATATACATAAATAATATTAGTTATAATCTGATTTAGATCTTGATTTACTATAATTTATTTCTAAATTATTTATTATATGCAAATTGTTTTGATAGTGAATTACGTAAAGTTCGTAAAAAAATCAAGTTTCCCACATTTACAAACAGGTACCTGGTGATACAAACATAATTAATTGAAGAAATGATTAGATGGTTGCAACAAATTAGCTGACCAACTATACATGGATGGTTAATAGTCATGAACTGCGATGTTTACAATTTTCACGGTTGCATGCCCTCGCAACTGATCATCATCACTCAACAGAAGACGTATGCGTTTAGTGGTTGTTTAAAAATGATGTATTGTTGTTATATAGAGTCCCGAATCGTGCCGCTGCCCGCTGCTCCCAGTGAACACTTTATTCAACACGGAACAAGACACCGCTCAACAAACAACTTTATCACCGGCGAACGTAAACGTCGAACCACATCATAGAATGGTAGGAGACTCGCCCGATAAAAAGAAAAACGGTAACATATTCATCATCAAAGTGAAACCAATCATCTCATTATTCTCTTATTATTATTATTTAGAGTGTGATGTAAAAAGCAATACCGTTCTCCGAAACGGCTGCGGATCAAAAGAGTTCGAACTTACGGGTACGCCGACGGCGACTCTAAGAGGCGACGTCGAAAAGGGCGCAATCGGTCTTAATAATACCCCCAGCACCAAGGCGGATTTCGAACGTGCCATCGAACAGGCCGGTTATGGCAAGTTTCATTACGCGCTGTTAGCAGTATGTGGCTTCGTCAGCACTTCGGAGGAGATGGACGTCATTTCGATGTCGTTCATCCTACCTTCGGCACAGTGCGATCTAAATCTGAACACCCAGGCTAAGGGATGGCTCAATTCAATCATCTTCATCGGTATGATGGCTGGTGCGTACGTTTGGGGCTCAATTGCTGACTCACTGGGTCGGAAAAAAGTACTCATTGCCATTTCATTTATGAATGCACTATGTATCGTCGCGTCCAGTTTCAGTCAAACGTACGAGCTTTTCATGTTCTTCAGATTCTTGAATGGTGCAGCGTAAGTATTTTTATAATAATACACTCGGAGAGAAAACTTTTAAATTTAATAATAAAATAGCGGATCAGTAGTTGTTTCATATGATAGAAAATTCGTTTCAGAAGACTTGTAAATGTACTCATTCGAATTTGGTATTGCAGGCTAGGGGGGAGCGGGCCAGTGATCTGGTCGTATTTTGCAGAATTTCAGCCGAAATCAAAAAGAGGTTCGATGCTATCATTTATGGCAGCATTTTGGACACTTGGCAACTTATTCGTTGCAAGTTTAGCGTGGCTTATCATACCAGCCGACATTGGATACGCATCACCAACATTCCTGTACAATTCGTGGCGCATATTTTTGTTGATTTGTTCGCTGCCGTCATTCATCGTTGCCGGGTTGTTGCTGTTCTTACCAGAAAGTCCGAAATTTCTGTTGTCGCGAGGCCGTGCCGATGAAGCGCTTGAAATATTTCAAGAAATCTATCGAGTCAACACTGGGAACGACAAAAAAGATTATCCAGTTAAGGAACTAATTGTAGATGAACATATGGCGCTCACCAGTTTAAACGACTTACACAAGGAGCCTGCCAAGGCAAAAGGCAAATATATGACCATGATGGGCGACATCATGGATAATAGTAAACAACTGTTTGTGTCACCAATTCGTCGGTTCACCTTGATCTCTATCACCATTAATTTTACATTTCATATAGGGTAAATTACATTAAAATTAAATCATACTCAATATATATATATATAAATAAATGATGTTCTTGATTTTCAGATACTACGGTCTGATGATGTGGTTTCCTGAATTATTCAACCGCTTCGACGAGTTCAGCAGAAACCACCCCGGACAATCAGCTTCTGTTTGCGAGGTGACCAGTTTTGTAGTTAACTCAGGCACCCAACAAGTAGATGGCATCTGCTCAGATAAGATAGAAAGTGCAGTGTTTATGGAATCTTTAATCACTGTAGCATCAGCAATACCCAGTAATATCATTGCGGTTCTAGGCATGGATCGTTTGGGTCGAAAATTCTTTTTAGGTAAATTATTACCCAAAATATTACCTTCTTTTTTCCATATGTAAAAAAAATAAAATACTATTGCTCAAATAACTTAAAAGTTAACATTTTCTAGAGGTGGATTTTTCAGAACGGGAAAATATATAAATTCTCTATATCGAACGTAGACTGCATAATAAACAGTAGCCACGACTGCTAAGCAATAGGCTTTAAAATATATTTCTAAATGATCTTGAAAGAATGAAGAAGTAACTTGTAATGACGTCTAGATAATACTGGTTTATAATTGTTTTATGAATTGCGCAGTTGAAAAATGATAATTTTCTAATAGCTGTTTGTTGTTCTGCAGTAGAAAATAATGCATATTTATAAAAATGTTTTCGTTTAGTTTTCAGTACGTTTGCATCTGGTATATGTGCGTCAGCAATGTACTTTGTGTATAACAAGTTACATAATTTGATCGTATCGGCTGTATTTAGTGGAGTTATCTCATGTGGTAACGCAGCCCTCGATTGTCTCATAACCGAAATATTTCCAACGAATCTCAGGTATATACATACAATGTGATTAAAATAGAAATCGATTAGTTTGTTTACTAACAGATAAGTGTTATATATGATATAGGGCAACCGGAGTAGCAATATCGATGGTTGCAGCACGTCTAGGCGGCATCATAGGTAACATAGTTATCGCAACGTTGCTGGATTTGTACTGTCCGGCGCCGACATTCATTGTAGCAGCATTACTGATCGGGGGTGGTTTATTGTGTCTGTTCCTGCCCAACACAACACGTGAACCACTTTCTTGACAGAATCAAACAACTGTTCATCACTTTCTAACAACCATTCCATATTCGCACCAATTCGGTCACTTAACATACGCTAAAGAAGAGATACTTGTTCTCTGCAGTAACGTTCAAATGAAGCTTTTTGATAATAATTTTTTTCACTCAATTAAAATATCTGTGTTAGTATTTGTTTACACATTTTGTAATTTTAGATACGTAGAATTATTGAAACAGGGCATTAAATCTAGCAATTTTAGAATTAAGTTACTTACTGCACAAACATAAATAATATAATCGTTACGTTTTGTGAAAATATTTACTGTGTTGAAGCGTGAGAGAAATAGAGATTTGTTTCAACGCTGTGTCAAATTGGAACTGTACCTTTCTACGTCAGTAATGATACTCGTGTGTATAGTATATAAGTACCTAATGAATTTCTAACAAATAAATTAGCGTAGAATTTAACATTAACATGTGTGTATTAAGTGTAAATAAAAATAAACGAATTCACTGCACACGTGTATGCTAAAATATTTAACTGAAAATCTAACGTTTTCCACTGATGGCTTTTGAGTACACCATCAGTGAAAACTACAAATCCTCCATTACAAAACACTTCAATAAACACACAGAATTTATTTTTCTCATTATTTATTTAATTAATAATATAAATACAATAAAAATAAACGTTTTAATGTCCAACAGCTGTTGTAGACTTTTGTTTCTTAGATGTAGGCTTCTCTAATCCTGATTTCTTTTTCTTTTTACCACCTTTGGTTCCTTCTGGATTACTTTCCGTTAGCCACATTTCTATATGGCAAGGGGATGACATGTATGGGTTAATACGACCATGGGCTCGATATGTTCGTCGCCTTAAACAAGGCGCACGGTTCACCTAAATTAGGCAAATTTATAAACAATATTTTGAAAAATTAATCAAAATACAATATAAATTCAAATGAAAACGATATAATTGTCTATTTTTCGTAAGAATTCTACGTTAGTCCGCTTATGCTATGTTAGTGAGAGCAACTAACGCTGAATTCTTACGAGAGATAGATTATGGACCAAATCATATTTCTAGTTGTTAGTATATCTAGTAAAGAAGCAGTTTATGTACTAATAAAATAGTTATACCTGAATATGTTCAATGATGAGTCTATCAACGTCGAGTCCACTGAAATCTGCGTTGCTTTCAGCATTTCTCAACAATTGCAAAAGGAATTCCGCTGATTTTTTGGGCCAACGACCCTGTGTTGTACCAAACTGCTTTGCTTGTGAGCAACGGCCAACACCACCGTTAAACCGTCGGAATGGAACACATTCTTTGAACTCAATGACATTTTTTAAATATGCTACCGCACGCTTGAGGTTCATCTTTTTGATGGCCATCGCTGTTTCTCGGGTATTCTATAATAAATTTGTATACACATAAAACACTTATAGCCTGAACCTAAACGAAATGTAAACATGTCAGTTTGTTGGGTTAAGTATGTATATAAGAAAAATATTTGCTTACCTTAAAATGTACTCTTAAATTGGAGCCGCGGGCTTTGCATGATTTTGTCGCTATATCAGGTTCTTGTGAATAACGAACCATTTTCACTTTTTTCTAGATATTATGAAAAATAAACCGCTTTAATACAACTCTTCAAAAACTAAATAATTACTTATATTTCGAGAAAAATATTACATGCAACATAGCAAATATATATTTTAATTTTATATTTTCGATATTACGCCTAAAGATTTGTAAATTTGAGATAGATTTTTAAGGATTACTTACCTTTAAAACAATTCCACAAATATCACTAAATGTTGCACTTAGAAAATAATCTACTAGATGGCAAAATTTACTTTCAATATTTCAGTTTCACTTCTAGTAATAATGTATGATTGGTTAGCACTTTAACTAAATAGGTACTGATGTAAAACGCTAGTCTGTGAATTTGTGCAGCATAAAAAATCCAATTTTGGACATATATTTTTTAAATTGTCTAATTGCTTCTTCTATTGTAAGTAAAGTTATAGGCCTGGGATTTAAAAAAATTGTTTATTTTAACATTTTAATGTGGAATATTGTAATACAATATTTGAAATTAAATGAACATTTATTTAAATAGAATAATGTACACTCAATATTATAATATTCTCTGGTTTAAAGTATATGGTGTAAGGATAAAATAGTCACTACCTACAGTAAAGAAATTCACTTTTTCGAAGGTTGCTTCAAAGGTGATACACATTGTTCATAAGCACATACAAAATGATTTCGCAAAATTTTAAGAATATGAAAAATTATTTAAATCTAAAATCTAATTGGAAAAAAATTGAACATTAATTTAGATTTCGAGCAGCATTCATTTTCGATTCAAAAATGCTTGACAAATAATTCATATTGAATAGTATTTGACTTGATACTTTTCTTAAAATGAAATACAATATTTATATTTTCATATTTTTAATTCAGGCATATATTACTAAATATATGTAAATTTTAAATAAATGTAAAAACAAAAATATATAACGAACACGAATATTTTCTTTATATATATATATATATAGATACTGACTAACCATTCTTAACATTTATACACAATCACTTTCAAAACTATACTTATTCAAAGAAATAGTTACACCATAATATTCAAGATTAATTTGGAATATAGTTTTAGGATCTTAAAAGAGTAATCTACTCCATATATTGGTAAATAACTGACGAATTATATCACGATAGTATCATCCGAAAAATCCACAACGTCAATCACTTTGTTCTTGTTTAACATAATGTTTTAAATCACAATACAAAAATAACGACAAAAATTCATGTATGAGTTGGTTAATCGCAAAACACTTACAATTTTGCGATTGAATTATGTTATAAAGATCAATCGAATGATCAAATATTGTTTCTTTAAATGATAAGTTTGTTTTTATAATGTAGATTTAAAATATTTTTTTCTTAACCCAATATGTTAAACTATGATGTTTTGCGGTGGATTATGAACGAATCGGCGTACCAGGTGGTTGAAGATCCATTGTTTTGCACACCCAACCAGCAATATCAACATTTTCGGATTCAGCTTTTTTAATCCATTCATGATTCTAAATAAAAATAATTTATTAAGTTATATTCGGAACACACAAATAAATTGAATAGTTTCTACCATAAGTGTTTTCAAATCAGCTCGTTCATCCGGGTTCTTTTTCAGGCAACGATCAACAAAATCTTTGAATTCATCCGTGAATATACCAGCCGGTAGTTTCGGTGGTGGTTCATTAACAATGTAATCCAACAGCTCGAATATCGCCATTGGTCTGGGGCCGTTTGTGTGCGCGGGAGAATCACCGTCAGCTCGCGGCCCAAAAATTGCAGCTAGCGTTTTGGCGTCAGGCGGAGGAATTGGATACATCCCAATCGCCATCTCAACTAGTGACAATCCTAGAGACCAAATATCACTTTGTACCGAATAATGTGTACCTTGCAGACGCTCTGGCTAGAATATAAAAAATAGAGAATTGGTTTGTTTGTTTGATTGGATTTTATATTATCTTGTGTTACTAACAGACATGTAACTGCGTGTGCCAACAAACGAATTTGCCATCGAATCGATGAGTTGTCCCGATACACCGAAATCGCAGATTTTTATTTCACCACTACTATTCACCAAAATGTTACTTGGCTTCACGTCTCGATGCATAATCGCATGTTTATCACGAAGATAACTAAGCCCTTTGAGGACAGCAGACGTGATAGTGCCTAAAATCGATTCCGGTATTCGACCAGCTTTCTTCAATATCAAATCTAACGAACCGGCATCCATGTACTCCATACATATACTAATTTCGCCGTCACTATAGAACGCACCGTAAAAGCCAACAATGTGCGCGAAATTACATTCGTGCAGTACTTTTAACTCGCGAATAATCTGTTTTTTAACAGCTGGTTTAACTTCTAAATGTATTAATTTCCTAGCCATTATCAAACGGCTGGATTGATGTCTTACTTTCATAACAACACCACCATTACCAGACCCAAGTTCACCTAACTTTTCAAAATCATCATCCGAAAGTTCACCAATTTTTTCTTTTTGACACAAAAATGTTTCGATACGTTTACGTTGTGTATCATCCATTTCCAGCTCCTCCAGTCGCTCGGTGAGATCTTCAATACTCGATTTAGATTTCCCGGTCAAATTGTTACGTCTATTTAGTAGAAAGCAATTTCAATCGAATTTTCAATCTATGCATGTTGAATACTTACACTACTGGTGGAGCTGACTCCTTGAAGGTAGCGCTCGCTGTTGGTGTGATTGAAGCGTTTTGCTCAATTGACCCAGGAGGTAGTGTTAGATTTAATTTATTTTTTGACATTGTAAATAAATTTTATTAGCAGAAAATCAATGAATTATTTTGTTTTTGACACAAATCATGATCTTCAATTCTGTATGTCACACGTCATTTCATGCTGGTAAATGATAAGTACTAATATGAAAGATAAGAAGGTAGATTCGTTTAATTTGTTACATTCACTGGAAGATTATCATTTTAATAAACAACTTGATGAAACGTCACATAAAATCACTTTAGACTTTTACGAATAATTTTCCTATTTACGTTATGCTGACTGACTGACGTTCGCTAACGTCAATGTACAACGCATGCGTTGCTTACAGTCATGCGCGCTACTTTATGTTGGAAGACTACGTTTACAAAATGTACATTCAAATAAAACACCGCGCACTTTCAATACATTTTCAATGTTATAAACGATTTAAGAATAAAACTAGTTAAACGTAAATTAGTTTTGTTTATTATTATTATTATATAATGTAATAACCGTTGAATCGTAGTACAAATTATGTCTTGCATAGGAGTAATGAATAAATCGTTCTGACAAGAATACAACTGCTTAAAACTGTTGTAATGTGATTTAGTAATTCATTCCACTTTTATCCTGTTGACGGACAAGTATTTATAGTTGCATTTCTTTGTTATGATCGGCGTACCATACATGGCCAGTTTCTTCATATGGACTTTCGCGTGCTTACTAAGGTGATCTGAGCGGGAAAAAGCTTTTTCGCACAAATTACACGTGTATGGTTTAACACCGGAATGAGATCGTTTGTGCCTAGCTAATTCGTCTGACCTAGAAAACCGCCACTTACAACCATCCCAGTCGCAGGCAAACGGTTTCACACCAGAGTGACGTCGCATATGCGACTTTAAGTGCGATGCTTTGCAGTACGTCTTCTGACAATCGCGCACCGAACACTTGTAGGTGCGCGGTTCAATCACAGTTGCGCTTTTGGATGCATTTGCAGACGAACACAGTGGTGGTTTAACACGCAATACAACATCCGGCCGCCGTCCTGCATTTGTTGCAGTGCGCGCGAATTCGTTTTTATCATAAATCAACGATCTTCGTCGATTCCAATCGATCACAGAACTATTCAAATCGGTACACTCACTTTTAATCGATGTGTCGTTGACGTCTTTCAGACACTCGTTGAATAAATCTAGCTCGAAGAGACTGTCTTTGGGCACATCGAAACCGTACGTTTCGAAAAACGAATCTATATTACCGTCTGATCGTTGCTCGTTTTTGTTTGTTATAATACCTGAGTCAACCACTGGTTCCACTTGAAATATAAACACATCCGAGTCATTTGTGTTCGTTGTTATTGCACTAGTGTTTGTGTCATCGTAATCCGTGATGTCTCCATAGTAAAATTGATCAAGACCTTGGTAAGAATTCGAGATAGTATCATTGTTGGACAATTGTTCGTTGGCGGTGAATGTGTCATTGAAATTGTTCTC
>JADQWA010000481.1:100000-217500 GCA_018344505.1 Nebria ingens riversi
CACAACCAGGTGGCTTCCAAGCATATTTCGATGAAACACGAGTGAAACGTAACTCGAAAGACATTGAAAATGAAGACAGATTAAAGCGATCGTATCATGTTTTACCGTCTCCAGGACTGACAAGTCATTTTATAGTAAACGCTCACAAAAAAGCTAAACGTCAAGCGTTATTATCGGAATCTACTAGTGAAAATATAGATGGAACTTCTTTTGGTGGAAACACACCTGTCAAACGATATGATGCTTTGGAACTTGCTAATGAGCTTCCCGAGTTAGTTATTAATGATTTCATCCGTTTTAAAAGGAATGCAGACACTGAAGCTATAAGTGAGCCTGCGTCTCGGTTGAAACGTGAACCGGAAATAAAAACAGAGAAAATGATTATGGATCGGGATTATATTGAAGGTGCTGATAGGGAACCGAGAGGTGCAACCAAAGAGCAGTGGATTAAACAGCCGTATCCAGTAGAGAGGCCTGTTGAAGATAATGTGTCATCAGCAAGTGATACCATCCGTGCTCCAAGAGTACATTTTGTCACCCAGCGGCGACAGAGCGATGGAGATTCGCGGCAAGCAGAATCCCAATTGCGTCCTCAACCTCCACCATCATATCATCGAGCGCATGATGAACGTGAGGGAAGAGCAAGAGATTTTGATCCGTATGCACATTCGCTTCCCCAGCCTCTCCCTTACCCTTATCCACGCCCAAGAAGCTATGACCCATACCGACCACGTTATTACGATCCATACTATGATAATTACGACACCAGACGTTATCCATATGATAGTTATGATTCAAGGTTTAAGTACGATTTGCCTGAAGGACGTCCAATGCAACCCAATCAACCAGTACTACCATCACCTTCAACTGGTAACAGACAAAGAAGGATCATATATTACGCAACACTACCGGAAGTAGTGCGATCACCGACGAATTCTGATAATCGGTTCCGGTATCACTACCAGGATGCACATGATGAGCGATATGTTGGTGGGGCACCCGCAATGGCGGCTGCGTCTTTGCCGGGACCAGCGAATGGTGCTACGGACCCGTATCGAGTTCGAAAGACTTATAATAATCAGTTGCAGAATCAACGAGATTATGAGAGACCGAATACAGAACGGAAGAAGACACCGTTGTATCCGGTCAAAGTGTCGACGGATGTTAATGTTAGGGAACCCAAGAAGAGTCCAGAACGTAGGATCTATTCTGATGTTGATCGGCGATACAACTATAAAGCACCATCTTTCCAAACAGCTGAAGTCGGCAATTTTTAATTTCATACACGATTTTTATATACATATGTACGTTCTAAGGTAATGCACTGGCAATCTTCTCGTCGACACTTCGTTTAGTAAGGAATGGGTGTTTATTAATATTTAAGTTTAAATTTATTTAATAGTATAAACAAATTAAAATTTCTCCGTAACTTTCGTATATTAAATATAGTTTCTATTTTAAACTTGATGTATGTGCAATTATTTTAATAATAACAACCCTTATTCCTGACAAACTAAAGATCGTTTGGTACCTGTATAATATATTTTTATAGTAACTTGTGTTAGTAAACACAATTTTTGTAGAGATAGATCATTGTATTGCTAAATTAAATGTAAAAATAGATTGTCGTAGTATTATTAATGTACATACATACATACATACATACATACATAAAAATTAAATAGTATTTTCCGGTAAGTGTTAGGCTTAGCTAAGATTTTCACCTGCCAGTCAACGATTAATTCATCGTCATTATGTGAAAATATTGAACGTAATTTAAAAATCAGGTATTGTCATTTTTGTGCTATAATTTCGTCTTGACATTCAATGATTTATGAAGAATAGTAATTGAGCAAAGGGACTGTAATTTAGCGAGGGATTTACCAACCACCATGGAGTAGTTTCAGCTCAGCTGCGTGAACTGTAAAACACCATATTAATGATGATTGATTGTAATAGGCAGGTCGCCAACGCCAAATACAAAATACTGTTATTCTACTTTCATCAGGGAAATTAAGGGGGAAAATAAAGGAAATCGAATACTTGACTGAGAATTTTCGAATATACTTTGCCATCTGTAAACCGAATACTGAACTATATTTGATACGTGCTCCTACACCGATTCGTATCCAGTAGATGGCTTACTATGGCTACCATTACGGCCTTACATATAAAATGAAAACAAAACAGTTATTTGAATTATTTGTATGAAAAACATATTCTATAGTTTGATTGAAAAAGAAAATAATTTATTTTTATCACTTTTATCAGAAATCTAATAGTAGTTTTTGGTCTAGAAAATAAAATATATGGTCTAAATGCGGTTTTTCAGTAGGTAAAACAGTGTCCAACAAAGCATATCAAAAATTCAGTGAAACTAAAGACATAATTAACGTAGTTAACCTTATGACTATAGTAGAATGAGTAAGACTCATTAAAACCATATCACCCCCTTATTATGAGTTTGATGTCATCGTTGGCGCAAGCTCGGATAGTAAGAAATAACGAACTCGGGCGCGCGAGTGTCAATAAAATATGCAAAGACGAAAAGTAATGGAACCACTAAAGAACTTATCATTGACGTATATTTCAATTAGTGGCACCCTTTTAATGAATGCAAAATTACAACAGCACGGGTAGTAAGGATGTACGAGGCACATGACTGCATCGTAAATGGATTATTCGTGTTACCTTGATACTCTTCGGCTGCGTGCATATTAAATACGACAAAGCAAAAGAGTCTACTGTTCATTATATCTTAGAACTTTTTTTTCTTTAATGCGCAATGAATGCAAACAAATGTTGTAAAATGTAAAACGAAATTATCTTATAATAATGGTCTATATACTTATATAATAATTAAACTAGGAGATATACATATCTATTTTACATTTTTAAGTTACGAGAAAATGCACTTACATAAACGACAAAATCTAGATTAAAATGTTTGTTTACAAACGAACATCTGATTGGGTGTATATGATTAAAATTACGATTTCAAGATAATATATTTGAATTTTAGTTGTAAAACTATATTAGGCGTGATTTAATTTGTAATCAAAGGAGGAGGAACAAATAAACACTTTCTTTTGATGATTGAAAAAGAATCGGAATATACAGAAATGTGATTTCAATATCTGTTAATATGTTCTGCCATTATGTATGTATGTAGGTGTTTATTGAATGTATGTTTATTAAAGAAATAGTAATGAGGTTGGAAACGAATTGTATTATGGTGATTTATCGAACATGGTGTGGTGTTGCGGTGTCTGTAACACAAGAATGAAAGTTATGTTGCGTATGGTGTGGCTCAATGAGGCAAGTTTTGAGATGGCGTAGTGCATTGAAACTAAGTATGTATGTAGTACGGATACATGTCTGCACATGGATTCACGGTACAGGAACAAAAGACTACGAACACAATCTAAATTAATTTATAGAGGAGATGTTCCAAAGAAAAACCGTGTATCTTAATATATGGATCTCGCACAGCAGTCTCATTAGTTCTAGCTCTGGCCGCCAAAGCGACACCGTGCTTCCTGTAACAACGGAGACAACGACCCTCTAATGTCGTGTAACCTGTTGACGCACCGCTAGTTGATACATTATTCATTTCATAATTAAATCCGTACACTTATACATACATATATAAATGTATTTACAAATACAACATACAAAGCACTGTGAGATTTTACGAACGAAGAGTGCTCGTTTGTTATAATGTCGTGCACCTTCCTATACACACATACATATATACATACATATGTTTTAGCACTGATTACATTGCTCTGTGTAGTGTGTATGTATGTATGTATGTATGTATGTATGATGCACCGAATGAGAATGTTTCCTAGCTATATAAAGATGACTATATTGATATTAACGTTACGAATTTGAGCGTGTATTATATTTATATTCAGCATGCAAAAATTCGCTTGAAATTTAATTTGAAACAAACACGCATAAAGTATTTGTAATTATATTTGCCAGATGTAGGAAGAAGAGTGGCAATGTATTCGAGTTTGAGCGGGTTGCTTGTGTATTACGATGAGCCGAGCCGCGGGGTTGGAACTGGAAAACAGGACCGAGTTCGGGACAAGGGACGGGAGTTTATTCATTCGTACACCGAACAGTATGAGGTTACGGGGTGCAAGGGTGTACGGGAATGGTGTGGAATCAACAAACGAAACGAAATAGGGCACCAGCTACCTTATGGTATACAGCAAAGGTATCATCGTGTCGACCCGACCAACACCAACATCAGCGGCGGGACCGAGACCGTAAGAGAATCAAAAGCAGACAGAGGTGTTGTGTATTTTATAATTTCCTCTGGGAACTCGAGCTTTCCGACTTTCAAACGACGGGACTAATAGGGCACGGCGTTTTCTATCCGAAAAACGTTGAGAGATACGACTCTAATACATGCATCAAACTTATATATACATATATATGTACTACATATATTTATAAATATCTGCGAAATGTTATGAATCGTCATACGTATGTATGTATGTACTAGGTACTTGAATATAAACTTGACACTCTTGACATTAGATACATATATGTTTTATGCATGTATGTATGTATGTATGTATATATGTACATATGTTCAGTTTTTAAAATGATGTTATTGGTTGTCATGTGAGCGGTATATGCTACGAGCTATACGCTAAGATATATGTTACACTACACTACACTACACTACACTACGCTACGCTACGCTATGCGACGCGACGCGACGCGACGCGACGCGACGGTTTCTCTGAAGTGGTTTGCTAGATGTTTCAGGTATGGCGGTTCAGGCCCGTCTCCCCCGGGTAAACAGAGCATATTTATGTTTCTGATTGCTATGTAGGCAGAGTTAGTGTATATAACTCAGCATGGATTTATGGTCTCGCGGAGCGTATGACAAGCTGTACATAGTAATATCTAAAGGTCGCATCGCTATAAATTTACCAAAGTCTAGTGCATTAAAAACACATTAAATTGGCGATAGTTCACAACACAATATCTACCTACGTGCGAAGGTATATTTGTATGTATGTACATAAATATACGTATAGAGAGATAAAGAGCGAGAATTACTTGATTTGTGTCCCCAGTTGTGCTACTCACTTCGCGCGCGCCCTTGTACCGCCGCGTGCGCTGAAGGTCTCGTGTCTTCGCATCCCTTAATCCCCACCGTGTCTCTTTCTATCGGATGGCGAGTGCGTATCATTCTCGCTCTCGCATTATAAATTATTTAAATTTAATCACGTTCCTTTGTAACTAAATTCAATTACCGTTCTATTAATGCGTGAATCTCGATTGTCTGCAATATTTATTGTTGGTTCTGTTCGTTTTCTATCTCGACTTTTTCTATAGTTCATACACGATACTGTTTTGCCAAGACATCACGATGATGTCCAACTATATCTACCTATGTATGTACCATAAGTGCTTCAAATGTTCGTGCATTTAACCTACAGTGTGCGTGTATTATGCATAGGTATGTACTTGTTATTGAGGTATACCGACACACGTGTGTATGTAGATACCTAGATACTTCGTGTTTCTTGCTAAATTGGTCTCAGGATAAATTTAAATTATTTCTAATAGGAAGGCGAACTGACTCAGATACAAATATTTTTTTGTGTTCAACAAAAAATACCAGAGACCTACAAGATATTATAAATCCGCTATAGTCGTCGTTAATTATAAATTAAATATAAATGTCCATATGAAATGTATCATATTTAAATGAAACGGATTCTCATATACAATCACTTTCACTAAATGGCACATATTCAATACACTGTAAAATAATCCACATTTAATTTACATAGAAATGATAATATTTCGTAAATATAATTCACTTTTCATTAATTTATCATCTACATTTCACTTTATTAGCAAAATAAAATTAAAATAATTTTCGATTAAATTTAATTTGTGTTCGTACATACAATCCGGTATTAGTTTTAATATTACTCATTATCACATATGCGGTTTGAAAATTGGTGGAATCCATATACATACATATGTATGTACATTTATGCCAAATAATATTTTCCTGTAGATAGATATTATATTACGTTTATTATATGATGATAATATGTATTTATATTTCTTTATAAAACGAACATACAAATGCCCAAACTAACGTAACTATGTACTGTCGTAAATAAATGAGAAGTTGTAACCTGTTTTGGACAGCTCAGTCTGTGCCAGTGTTTGTGTCTGTGTAAATGTGAAGTTTTTCATTAGAATTGATAAATATGTACATATAAGTGAATTTAGAATTAATATGTAAGTATTTGTAGAATCTATTTTTTAGACAATATTTTGTTTTGTATTCTGATGTATTTACCCAAGTTGGTATTATACGTAGGTATGTATGTATGTATGTATATATATTTTATATTACTGTGGCTATGTGGCGAAGGATTTCTACGCGTTTTTGTAAGCACCGAAATATATTTCATAAATAAACTTGTATAATATTGTAACCACAGAAATGTTATTAAAAAATTTGGTGTGCGGTGGGGCAACGAAAATAATAATAATTTCTGAATAGCAAAATGTTAGTTTGGCAGTGCAATAAGTTTGTGGTCATGCGAGGATATAATTTTCAGATAGCAATAAACAATTTGCAAGCCATGTTAATTGTTATCTAAAATTAATAATGATAAAATTGATCGAATTTTTGAAATGGCTAGTAGGTATAATACATAGCTAAGCTCGCTAGCGTCTGTTCTGTCTAGAAGCAGATACATTATATGTATTGGATAGGTACATACATACATGAAAAAAAAAATATATATATATATATATATGTTAGCATTCCGACACGCGAACTCTACGGATTCCAATCGTCCAGTGAACACATGACTAGTGCACAGTCATCGTCCGCGCCTGTCCCGTGCTGCTGTAACAGGGCCAGGCTGGCGGTAAAGCGCGAAACGAGAACGAAATATGTAACTGAAAGCGAGGCCGCAGCCTGATCACGCTGGCGCTGGGTAATAAGCGTGCTCTGCTCACAAAAGCAAAGAGACCCTCGACCATATGACTGGACGACTGGTTACCTTACACGGGACTATCATTAAACGAAGTCACGATTCGGCTTGTATGTTAGTACGTAAAATGTGACATTACGATTTTATATCTCGCCACAGTGTGGCGGCCACACTGTTGTTATTGTTGTTTGCAAACAAGCCGAGGCCCCCATCGCAACAGAGGATCGTTTATACGCCCATTCGTAGACTGTTTCAGTTCGGTATATGATGTGATAAGACGCGATACGGTACGTATAGGTAATAACGATATACCTGTAGAATAAGTATGTATATATGAGGCAACGTGCGTGGTGTGGCGTAGACCTTTCAGAGGAGAGAAACACGCGTGACGTCGCATTTGAAGATGATGGAAACGTAGACGATATGGATGAGAGTGCGACGCGCTAGCCCGAGGCCCGGTCGCTATATGATCAGTTTTTATTTTGTTGTTGTGAGCGTTTGAATCCTTGTAACGTATAATTATCAGTTTTAAAAATGTCTGTTAACGTAACATAATTCAGTGCTTTACGACAAGTCCTCTAATGGCCGAGTTCTGTTTTAGAGCAATTAAATTTTGACAAAATGATTAATGGGCCAAAAGCTAAACCGCAATTGTACGGACAATAATGTCCTGCTGGCCGCTGGGTTAATGATTAACTTCGGTAAACGGGTACCTTTTTTTAAATTATATACTAAATCATTGTTATTATGTTCAAATCATTGCAATCCTGGTTCTGGAAATTTCATGCAATTTCACACTGTGATCATTGTGTTTTTCGTGGCTATTATATATTGTAGGTATTATATAACACCTGGAGGGGGATCGTTAACAATACACACACAAACACACACACACACACACACACACACACATATAATATATATATATATATATATATATATATATATATATATATATATATATACTCGTATATCTTACAACGCAAGTATGATGTACTTATAAATACTACATATTATGTATGTATATCAGTTTAAGGTGCTAATACGTGTCGAAGCTTCATTTGATATTTATTTTATATCTCACCAAAAATAAGCATTTTCAACATACATAGGTGCAATTATGAAACATATGCATGCATGTACAGTAAATCGATTACGTTCGCCTTACAATAAAGTTATAAAGCTCCGCCAATGAACATTATAAGACGTAGCCTCAGGTTAGTTGTTATTACACAGCGGCAACCCTCTAATGAGAGTTTAGACGTCAACCCCATCAACAAGTAGCTGTCCTTATATCCTGTAACCACATTGATAAAGGACAAGCGTGAAGGATATGCACTACACAGTACACATTCGATTCTGTCGTGTTGTCTTGTGTTTCGCAACTATGCTCGGAATGTCGGGGTCGAGTCGAGTGTTGATGGTCCGACGCGACGTCGCGTCGGTCGCACTCGCACTGCACTCTGCACTGGCCCTGGCCCTGGCCCTGGCCAGAACAGAACGTATGGAACAAGACAGAACGGTTGACATTACACCCGTGGGCCTGTGTGTCTGCCGCCAACTAGTTATTATATATCCCTGTTTCGTACGCCCTAAATTATATAATGTTCTTTATTCGTTCATTCTCTCTCTCTCTCTCTCTCTCTCTCCTGTCTTTGTCCTTTTTTTCTTCCGAACTGCTCGGGTACGTCTTATTTTAATTATACGTTGTAATGTTCCTGTGATGTTTTAGAGCACCCATTTGAGATAAATTATTTTTCTAGACCATTTAGTTGGCTCGTCAATTTCTTTTTTAACAAAAAATAAATAAGTGCCTATGATGTTTGAAACGTGCACGCCATTGAGAAAGAAAACGATTTATTAAATTCTATCGTTTTTGCCACATTTCATGGATGCATTCAATGCAAATATATTAAACCTATTCAAATTGATGTCTAAATATACAATTTTATTGACATTTTCTAGACTTTCCTGTAATTATACTAAATTCTATTTTTAGTTACATTTTACATCTTATCTTCTAAAACCCTCTGAGTATGTACCCAGACAAATAGACGAGTACCTACACTTATTAACGACGTTACTCTGTTGCTTTGCAACGAGTTCAAGTTTTGCTTATGTTCTCGAGTAAGGTTATAAAACGTACAATATAGATTTATTTTTCTTTACACTATTTTTGATAATGGACAAAGTCCAAAATATATATACATATTGATCATAAATGGTAAACATTTCTAAAATAGAAAATGAAAGAATATTTAAAAAATTAAATTACTGACTCCCCTTGCAACGAAAACTCTTTGATGTAGGTATCCACCTACATGCACCAAGTCAGCAGTTTGTTTTAATTAAAAGTTGAATGCAGCGACTGGCGCATATTCTGCAGGCGGAAAAGTTATCTTACGCTCAGAGGGGTTAAATCTACAGCGAAAAGTTCAAATGACACTAGGTCGCGAACAGATATGCCTACAAAGGTGGCCACATATCATATGGATTCCAATAGTACCTAAGCAACAGGAAAAAGAGAAAATGCTTCATCACATGCATAATTTAAGTCAAGCATAACTGACGATTTTTTACAACGCTCGCGGCGAATGAGAAACAGAGTGTACGAGATAAGGAAAGCGAATACAATGACAAAAGAAGCGACAGAGGAAATATCTTGGTGAAATATCAGCATGAAATGTCACTGACGTATTGCATTATAGCAGACGTTGCATACTTGTCTGGCATAGTTTAATTTCCAAGCCAGTAGCTCCTCTTGCCGACAAAGGAGCACTGCAAGAAACGCTACTTGGCAATTAATTAAGCCCCTGCCCTCCGGCTCGTCGTTCGATACGTTCACAGAGAACGACGCGGCGCTATACATTCTATCCCTATTTTCTGCCCCGGACACACAGACAAACTGACACATTCCATACTTTATAATACAGATCTAAATACTACTTCTGCCATCCATGAATCCAAAACTTAAGCTTATTTTACATTATACTTTTTAACTCTATATACTAGGTATATATAAGGGTTTTCCATAAACGTACTAATACCATCAATCGCTTTATATCCTTCCTCCATTAAAGACAAAAGTTAATTTATTTCAATAGTAACAACAAATAAGCATAAAAACACCTTTATTACCAAATTAAATCATACATTCTATACATTTAAACACTTCGATGTTTTATATGATTGCGTTGGCATTTGGTACGTAGGTCTAGTATGAAAATAGTATAATGTAAAAGTTTTATATTAGAAAATCATTCGATTCGTATGAAAATGAATAAAAACTTGTCGACGGAAAATTAATTCTGACTTTCGAAACGTAAATACGTTGTTATCGCAGGGAACATATTTGTGTCTCGTAATACCCGAAATAGAAGAATTTAAAAAAAAATCAAATAAAAAAGCATAAAAGTTTGCAAGCTCCATTTCATATTTTCAAATCATTAGGGAAAGTGCATATTCAACGTTTTACTTCTTGCATGAAATCAGTGGTATGCGAATAAACCAAATTGCGTCCCAGTGTACATTTCTACATGCACTTACTTCTCATATCGTTGATTTACGATGAAAAGTTGGTAACTACATTTTCTCCTGCTGAATATTAGATTTGTTTAAATAGAAATGGCCAATTAAATTCGGTTTTTGATAAATTATTGATATGTTTAATGTATGACCAAAGTTATTATCAATAATGTTTTGTTTTCGATTTTAAATCTCTGTGATACATTTATTATTCAAGTACATAATAATATATTTCGACGTCCTTTGATTTCAAAAGATGTCGTTATAAGTCATATGATTTTAAGAAAAACATTTTTTGGACTTATCTATTTTTGGTAACATCCATCAAAAGTAGGATGCTAATGATTTAATTGATAATATTCATAAATATTGATGAGTTTTCACAAAAATTGTAAGTGTTGTCTTTGAAAAAGTAAAATAAATGAAAAATCAAAAAAGTTATTGAATTCAAACATAGAAAGAACGCCGATTGGGACACATGCAGATACCCAAAGAGCTTACCGTTGTTATTTGCTTAGTTAGAATGCGCGTCCAAACAGATGAAAAAATATATAGATATATAGAGGTAGGTAGGTACAACCACCAAATGAAATAGCAATGCTAATGGGCAATTTGCCAAGTTAACCCCTTCATTCCCCAGAGTACGGTGGTCGATTGATGGGCCACCGAGGTTACCGACGGACTAGCCTAGCTTCTTCGGCATCAGTATCATACGACTCTCGCGTATGGCCGGAAGCGAAACTCGCTCTCGCTCATTTACTTCCCTATTCCTCTATCGGGAATATAGAATAAAGGGTTAACGTCACTGCAAATATTTGCGAGATGACATTACGTAATAATAAGCAAATATATACGTGCCCATACACATACACACACACATATATATATATATATATATATATATATATATATATATATATATATATATATATATATATATATATATACAGAGAGAGAACAGTGGACTTTGTCGCAGATAATGAGCTTTGAGTTGTATACCTACACCTAGATCGTTCGCTCTGAGATACGTAATTATAGAGTATACCGAGAGATCGGTCGACAGTGCATGGGCAACCTGAGTGTATTGTATACTGTTGTATGGTATAGCGAATAGCGGAATACATGGAGCAACGCACCTGTTAATTACGACGCGAACCATAAATATAATGCGAGTAGCTCGTAAAAAAACACAGATGAAAAGTTCTTAACAGTTTTTTAAGGTCTCGCATCATGGGTTTACTACGTTATGTTATAATATAGTATAGGTACGAGTACCATGAGGTACATACATACCACGGTATGTATGTATGTACCAGTCACCAGGGGACAGTGAGAAGAACTTTGAGAGGTAGGGGTAGTATACCTACGTGGTGGTGTTGATGCCAGTGGTGTCATTATTACATTAAACTTAATACAGAGACCCCGGAGCGATACTTTTATAAAAGACGCCTTAACTTTGTCGTATATCTACATAATATGTAATACCCAGTGTCTTGGCAAATTGAGAATCATGACCTTGTACCGAACATATTAAATATAAGCAAGCTCATGGCATAGTAACTTTCTGATGCAGGGGTGACGCCATGATGCGATGCGATGCGATGGTTCGTGTATGTACGTATAAGATATACCTTGTATCGCGCGACGCTCCTGAAAATTAATAACAACAAACCTATATAGCAGGTATAGCGCAACCACTCACAATACGTATATACGAGCTATCCAGCAGCGCGAATATGTACTTGAGTAGAATTTACAACAATTAGAAGCAATTTCTACTGTGTTGCATGACCAGATAATATTGTCCGTGCAATCTAAAATGGAATCTCTACATTCCTACACTGTTGATGCTTTTATCGGAAACGATGCTTTCTTATACATATAGTGTGAAAAAATCGGAACGTTTCACAATGTTCATTCACTCACTCATTCATTATACGTATAGATATGATACCTACTCTGATGTTGTTGTTGTTGTAGTTGTAGTAGTAGTAGTTGGAATTTACTACTTTGAAAGTCAAATATACACTTCGACGTACCAATGACCACGTTCTATCAAACATATAATTAAGTGGATTATAATTTATTTTATTACTACTTGAATAGATCACGTAATTCAAATGCTGAAACGTGTCAATATGCGCGCGGCGAGGATGGTTTCTAAAATGAAACGGACTTGTAAATTGGTCGTTTGCGTTAACAGTGTATCGTTATTTTCTAGTTAACGTTAAGCTCGAGATTGCATGTCCTTTGGTGGATCGAGAAGTAAAAAGAACAGACATTGCACGGGTCTTATCTAAGTTGGCCTGGGGACTGCAAAAATGCCTTCCTGTACAGCCAAGCGACATGCACGTCGTCTAACTCGCCGTGACCGTCTAACTATACACGTTGCTCCATCCATAGGAGAACATGTAGTATATAAGGTATACGGGATGATTCAAATCATATACATACATACATACATATATACATACGGTCATGAAATTTGATTACACCATCATACATACATACATACATACATATGTACATACATGGCAATATAGTATTTCAAATGCTGTGCTCACGTTTTAATATTTCGAAAACAGAACATACTATGTCACCAATTACACCAACATAAAAGTATAATAGTTTTTTAAATGGCGAAAATTGCTTTGGCCTGCCAACACTGATGTGAATGTTTATAAAACAATTTACTCGGATGCCGTGGGTGGTAGCGCATCGTAGTAATACTTCCCGTTACCTACTCGGCAGTTCGTGACGTACGAACGGACAACGCCTGTTGGCATTATGAATTTACCTGACACGTTCTGGCGACAAAACCTTGGAATTAAATGAACGGTACATATACACCAAAGCGTGTTCATTTAATGCAATCTACTATATCTTACTAAGTTTACTATCACAGTATCCTGACACTTCATCTGTTATCCCATACAAGTAACAATCACACAAATCTCTTTTAATTTTTCATATTTTATTTCACTGTTATTTTTATTGATTTAAAATCAAATTAACTACAGAACTTCTAATTACATTTATTATTTTAAGTAGTACCACTATACATAATAATAGAATTAAAACTCTTTTGTTCGGAAGTTTTTGATAATAGACATTTTTTGTTGTTAAATCAAATGGTTAATGCTAATTAATCAAAACAGTCGCCGACAACTTAAATGAACAAAAAACTAGCGTAAGAAAATCCTAAAAAATTATATATATATATATATATATATATATATATATATATATATATATATATATATATATATATATATAATATATATTATATATATGCTATGTTTTTCAAAATTATGTTTTTCGTGTTCAAATATACGAGGGTGGTCTGAAAAGTTTCCGACCTTCAACATGAAGATAGCAGCTCGTAAAGGTAACAATGTCGAATTTAACCAATATACTAAAACATCATGAATGACGCACTAAATTACCGTAAATTACACTTAAATTACACTTAGAGTTGTTCAAAATTCGATAGCTGTAAAAAATCTATGTAGATATTAATTTTTTCATTTGAAGCTAAATTATTAAATAATTTTATGGGCGTAATTGTAATTCTACATTTAAAATATGAATTATTTTATTAATTTAAATAAAACAAATAATTACAAGTAAAATGTATACTGACTACTAAAATATCATTTTTACAACACAATGAGTATAAGATGAAATATGGTTGGGTCATATATATATATATATATATATAAAAAAAATGGAATTCAAAGAGAATAAGTATGGTGCATATTTTGGCTGGTTTCCTTGATTCGTAGTGCGAAATACCGACTCATGACAAATGTTGTTAAGCCTGTCCATTATAGAAAAATGCAGGTAGTAAAGATGTGTGCGCGCGAAATATTTATTTCCATTTGTGGTCTGAGAATTTAAGTGACGCAGAATTTGTATCTGTCCAAACATAAAATATACCGATGACCGCCGAAACTAATAAGCTACTGTTGAAATATGATACAGCACCCTTTCAAAATCCAACAACTGTTAAATAGTATTGGTATGTTAGTGACATTTACGTGTGTGTACACCTTACCCAACTTAACCTTTACCAAGTCGTTTTTTTCTTTTCTTCTTCGTAAAGTTGTATGTGTATGCGAAATGATTATATTGCAGAGGTGGTCGTTTCACGATAACGGAATCAAGTTATAATGAATAATTGCAATTCAATTCCACTAATGAATTCAACATTGTTGTTAATTAAGAATTTAAAAAGAGTTAACAAAACCTACCAGATAATGTGTTGTGTGCACGTATCTGCAACGAACGCAATAAATACGATGAGAATGCAAATAGAATTTGTCATTATAGAAATTGAGATTTCAAGTTTGCGATTGGAGCGTATATGTATATATGTATACGCGGTTTCGCTTGTTTATCTCAAAGCGTATTTTGAAGTTTATGTTCGTTGTTTAATAATACATTGACTGGGAACAATAACTAAGTGTATATACACGTTTGTAAGTATCGATTGTATAGTATGGCGTTCTTATTATATTAAATCTTCAAACAATTTTTCCCATCTGGAGGCAGACATGATGTGTGCGCCTATAGGCTCATATGACATGCATATAGTATATGATGGTCGTAATAATGGTCTGAAACATATTTCTACGACATGGGAATTTCTGCTAATTAAGTTGTGCTCGAAGAATGAAATTACTTCAGAAGAAACAAATCGAAACTTAATTTAAATAAACACTAACAGCCGCTATCTACATTTGCACTAAAGTAACATACGTCAATTATGAAACAAATGTTTCTACTATATTTATGAAAGCTTCATCCATTTTTGAATACTAATACATTTCAAAATAACTTATTAGATATTACTCTAAAATTCTTTATTAGTTATATAAATTGCAATCGCTAAGTGTCTGTCAAATGAACATTAAAATAATCCAAAATAACACAATATTTAATACAAATATGTTTTTAATTGTACTAAGAGTTATTACATACATATATCGTTTATGATCCCGAATATTCTACATAATATATAAATGTGAGATTAGTAGTAATATAAATCGCATTTTATTAAATGTACTACATACAAGTTGCAATGTATGTATGTAGTACATACATACATATATTAATTACTAGGTGCATTTCAATTAGCAATGATATAGATCATTTGAATTTTTGACAGTGTATTAATAGTAATAGTACGTTTCTAATTTAGTTACAGTATCACGTTGAAATAGCAGTTCAAAGGCGTGTGACACGTAACGACTAGTTTCTGAATATATTAGATTAGAATCTAACGTTCCATGGGGGCCCGGAACATGACGACAATGCGAGGAGAAATGTACATGAAACGTCCCGATATTCGGACACGGTTCATGCACAACGAGTGTATCTTTCACGCTGATACGGAAATTACTATACGGAGTGTTCTTCTTCGGACGATGAGGTAAGTAATTAAAAAGAAACCAAGTTATAGTATATGTAGCTAGTGTTAATCGGGCCGCGGACCTCGAGACTAACGAGTGTCATAGTTGACTACCACAGACTAGTAGGGAATGGGAGACAGCATCAAACACTTTGTTGTTTGCATCTTGGTTGAGGCTAGGTCCTAATTATGTTTAGATTAAAAACCAGCTAATTCCCAAAGATCAAGATAGACGCGTGACATAGCAATCACAATGGAGCACTTTGCATAGTTAAGAACCACATCGAATTTAATTTTTCTCTTTTATATACATACCTACATATATACATACATACCTATATAGATACGTATATAATGTAGTACGTTTAAATTTAACTCGATGTCTCACGGTCGATATTTGCATACATTTTTTCTTAAATTAACTTTTCCTGTCTTTCACAGATGTCATAGTACTGTTTTAGTTTATGAATTTTATTAAAATCTTTTTTACCGAACACTGAAAGGAAATAAAATAATGACGATCATTAAATTTTAATGAAATAGTGACCGGCAATGTACTATTTTATGTTTTATGAAAGCTACACTGTCAACTACTTAAACGACAGTTACGAGGACATTCTAATGCGGTTATAAATGAATTTAAAATATTTACTAAATTATAAAACTCACCGATAGAATGTTGTCATTTATTGCTAATACTTTTAAAACATAAAATGTCAACTTGTATAGCAGCATCTGTTCAATGTCTTCCTGCTCAGATTAGAGTGGAATTCTAAGGTGAGCACACGGTATCACAACACCACTTTCAATTACAACTAGACCCAATTCAAATTAGATAATCTACTCTACTTTTTATATTCTAGTCACAAAGTAGAAATTGTGTAACACGAAACTTATTTTTAAAAAAGCTCTACTTTTGCTATATCTGTATTTTATAAAACAAAACCAATTCTTTGTATTTGAAGTTATAAACATAAGTTATATTATGCTACCACCATAATGATATTTATTAAAATCCATGACAAAATTTATTTAAATATTTACTCAAAACAATGAATTTATCTATTTCCATGTTATACATGGTCTGCGTATGACAAACATGTTAGGTATAGGCCTATGTGTGGTCAAGTATATTCTTCATTTCGAAATGAAAATTATGAGTACTAAGCAATGTTTTGCAAAATTTATTTCACCTGTTGTATCTCGAAAGTAATAGTGTCCGTAGCGGCAAAGACATTTACAATTTTATAGCATATCACCGGTAACCGGTGCACATCGGTAAGTGTACCTAACCTAACAGAGTTCAGTTATAATGAGCGCTATTAATGGTGCCGGGGACTTCATGAGAAATTCTCATACGGAGATTAGATGTTATCGCCTGGGTGGTATAATTTCATTGCTTGCGGCCGTGTCCATTCGGTTACAGATGCTATCTCATCTGTTTATACGTGTATCACACATACGGTCATATTATTAATAAACTCCTACGCTAACGACGAAATTTTAGCAAACCGGATTGCTTTTCTCCTACGGTCGACGGTGATCCATGATGTCATAAGGCTCTTGATTCGTTTGGCTATAAATCCAATTTAGGGACGTAGAAGCGACATAATTAAAACAAAAACACATGGATATATACATAAATTTATTTTATACTTGTAACGAAAGATGATTCCCTGTTTTTAATAGGTATTTTTGTTACTGCAGTAACAGTGAATATATAGTACATATGTATTGTTCTTGTATGTAATGTTATTATTAGATGGCAGCACAAACACTAAAATAATCGCTTATATATTTCTGTAAGTCCTTCATTCACTTAAATTTGCTATTTTATGCAAATATTTTATTTTTAATGCTGAAAATCTACTATATTTCGACCAAAGTAATACAGGATAATTATCCTTTAGCCGAACTAATATTGCAATTGAAATGTAACCAATGTCAAAACAAGTAAAATATCTACAGAACACAGCATTTTTTAATTCGATTGTTGACCTTCGCTATTATATAACTTAACGAATAGTATGTTCAATATTATTAATAAACTCCTACGTGTAAAAAGCGTACATAGTATTTTAGCAAGAAGTAAATGTTGCTTGTCACATTTATTGTGAAACCTACGATGATGAGATGGAAGAGGTATTGTCAGTGAACAGTGATGGCATGGATAGGCGCATGGATCGCGACATCGGTATAGCACCTTTGTTTTTTGTTTGAAATCTCGTTTACAACGTCGCCTGACCTCCAGCGGACAACGATTCTGATGTTGGACAGGTGCTGTCATCTTGTCACTGTCGGCGTATATTCCTGTTGCGGTACACGGTGATGGCCTCGTTTCTATTCCCTTCACCCCACGAACCAGTGTCAGGTCCACTGGACGCGAGGCTTGTCTGACCTTTCACCTAGCCCAGACCAGCACAGCGTGGGGGCTTGAGACACGACGCGTATGATCAACTGGACACTTTCCCGGATCAGTATCAGAAAATAAAATAAAATAAAAACATATACATACATACATACATACATACATACATCCGGATAAAATGCTCAGATTTTTAATATGTGACAACAAATAAGATATACACAAATGTGCTTTCTAGAACATTTTAAGACATATATCAAACAAATATGTAGAATAACGGAAATCTACAAGCGTATTTGCATAAAGGACGTTTTCACTCTTAGGTAAGAGAAAATTATCCATAATTCAAAAGCAGATGTATTATTTCACCGCACTGCTACGAAATAGATTATAAATTTAATTTATATTTCAAATAATTCAATTGATATGCTATAGAGATGCTTATTACTATAAACTTAAGTTGAGAATGATTTGAATTTAAAACATCTGTAGTGTCTTGCACTAGACTTTCTTATACGTAGTAAGTTTAATTTAGCAGGAACATACGCCACCATAGTATTATATTATGTAACTTCCGTTGTAGATACTTGATTGAATAACTGAATCCCGTAATAAAATCACTATACATTCAAGTTAGTTGTCAATCATAAGTGTTAAGTGTAATTAGCGAAATCTATATACGTTCGAAATATATATCTATATCTATATATATATATATATATATATATAATATATATATATATATATATATATATATATATATATATATATATATATATATATATATATATATATATATCTATCTATATATATATATATATAAATATATATATACTATATATATATATATATATATATATATTATATATATATATATATATATATATATATATCTATATATATATATATATATATATATATATATATATATATATATATAAATATATTATATATATATATATATAAATTACACACATGTTATAGTTATTACGTTTTGAAAGTCCAATTTGTTACTAAATTTGTAAGATATATTTTTTTGAATACCTGGTATGTTACTGGTATCACATGCCATAGTGTAAATATATAAAGATGTCAAACTACTTAAACTTGCAAGTCTCAATTCCTTATAGGTACATAATTATAAATGAGAATAAATAATGTAAGTATTTTATGATTTTGAATGTTGAGTATAGAACGTGGCTCATATCATATTTCATGAATAAGTATATTCGTCTTTAGGGGACTTTCCAGTAGTTTATTTCCTAGTTTGTTTTCATCATGTGTGCATAATATGTGTGTTGTGTGTTTTAAGTATATGCGGGCGTCGTTACACCTGTGCTGATCACTGTGCGAGTCGGTATCGGATAGTCGAACCGAAACCGCTTGTGACAATGCATTAATCACGATATGCGAACTGCCCAGGGGTAACACTTTATACAGAATACACTTTGTTTTGTTAAGCAACGAGCACTGAGCATCGGCCGCGCCATTCCCATAATTGAAAGGTGGGATATATATTTTTAGTTTGTGCTGCCCGGAGGCGTGTGCTGCAAAATTAATAAATCTGGCTTTATCTAATGTACCTTCTATGCAGGTTTTCTCAAACTTTTTTTTATAAAACTTGAAACCCTTGGCAATGGTGATTTATACGCTCTAAAAAAAAGAAGAGTTTGTTGTGGTAGCAAATTTTATTCATAACAATATTGTTGCTGTCAATACAGATTTTCAAGTATTATTATGTATCAATTTTTTGGTTTCTGCATCAAATTTGTATTTTACGTAAATTTAATTACGATTACTAAAAATTTGGTCGCATAGTTAAGTTATTTTTACAATATAGATTTTAACTCTCAATATTACCTAATTAACATTATTTTTAATTTGGGATACATACTCGTAGTTTTCTTTTGCATTAACCGTGATAAAATTTAATGTAAACAAATAAAATTTAAAATTAGTGATGTTCGTTAGTTTGAAATGTATACACCTTTTAAACAGCAACATATCATATAACCCTAAGATGAAGCAAAAGAAGTTTGTAAGGATAGAATTGTTTTGGATTGTCTTGAAACTACAAGTGGTTTCAAACAATTCAAAACTTCATAATTGTACAGTACAACAAATGTATAATGAATTACTGAGAGAAATTGTAATAATTGAGGATAGAATAGCTTGTGCCGTTTCATTATTTTTTAGAAGTTTTTGCGGAAACCTAGTTTGAGAACCTCTGTATCTATATATTTCAAAACAATGCTTTTGATCCTCGTTCTCTTTTCTTTGGGGTCTCTCTCTCTCTTGTACTTTGTCTTTATTTTATTTTAACATTATACTGTGCGATACGGTCACCGTCATTTCACTTCTATATTGTTTTATGCTTGTTTTCGCGTTCGGCATTCTTTCGTTTTGTCTTTTACGTCGTATACAAGGGATCCAATCACAATCACTGTAAGTGGAATGAATAGCATTCGCCATATAAGGCGTTTACGAAAAGGAGATCGGATCACTTCGAATAACGATTTAATAACAGAATTCATCAACAACTAAAAAATCGTTCAGGTCACTCTGAGTGTATTTTCAATTCATAAATGCTTAATAAATTGTATGTGAGCATAACCTTGATTTAATATCTAGTGACCATCTTTGGTCCCATCTGTGAAGAACGTTTGCATTTGTCGCAATAATCGACTGTATTTCGGTGCGATCTGAACTGATTTGTAGCTGTACCTTTCTATACAGCTGTATATTGTAGCTGCAACGATCGTTTGACAGGGAAAGTATTTAGAGTTCGTATTCGATATTTTCACACGATGTCAAGTGCCAACGGGTGGGTTCGCCTTGTACGTATATCTACCTGTTCAGTCGGCCGGACTGTTCCTAATGGCAATCGGAGAGATTTCGCAATGTTTACTAACTGACACACATACGTTCACACGGCATGGTACAGAGGCTTCAGTACATTATCTCTGGGGGCAGCAGCGTGCCCAGAAAATCATATGTCTCAATCAATTGTTTATTTTTATTTATAAAGAATTTCTAACAACAAATTCATGTTGATGATTTGCCATATTGAGGAGGCACGGTTAAATATTTTGTAAAATAATATGTTTTATAAAATAATTTTAATAAAATATTCTATTATTTATTATGTATGTTTAACACAGAAAATGTCATAAACTTTTGACATTTCTAGATAGATTGTTATGAACAAAAATATTAAGATTGATTCCATAAACTAAAAATACAAGGATAACAAGATAGTTAAATACTTTTTTCTGAGAATTTTATTAATGCTTGCAATTTAAAAAAAAAAAGTTTAACTTCTAAGCGAATATCAGTAAAAAATGACAAAATCATTGCAACAACAAATTATTTTTGACATTTTTAGTAAAAATATTAATTTTATTTTGCGGGGTTCAAACCCCTGTTGATCTATTGTTTCCGGGGCAACTGGACACGGAATATGTAGTTTGGAGGCGCAGTTCTAACGACAATGTATATTTCTATGCTATAGAATTTACCTTCACCTCTCACCTATATATGTACACTTGAGAAGTAAATAGTTCGATCAAATCATGTTGTCAGAGTTGTCTTAAGGAAATGCTTTTTTTAAAATTAGTTATCCCTATTTCAACTTGTAAAGTGGATGTTTTTTTTTTAAATTTAATTTCTTAAATAGCAGTTTAGACACTCCTTCGAACAACTCTGCTTACCATATACAAAGGGAACTCCAAGCACTCTCACTGCATCGTTGTTCGTATAATAAATTAAAGTTATGTGTGTATGAATTTTTGCCAGGACTTAGTTGGCGTGCATGTTCCGTACCGCCCATGCATTTACACACTCAGCGCTAACGTCTCTCGTATTTGAACTGGGTCATCATGGTATGCCTATGCCGCAATCAGTACACTCCCAGTTATAACGATTCAAAAATCACTTGGGTTGATGTACAAATATTAATTGAATTGAAATTCTCAATAGCACATGTATGCTACCTTAACTAAGTAATTTAAACAAACTGCTTGTTGGCTTCAAACAAATCCACACTCAATTTCAAAGTGTATTGACTAATCAAACGCAACCCCAATTATATGAATGATAAATCAATATTAATTTGCTATAAAATGTCTATACTGTTCCTAAAATTGCTTTGTTGTTGTACTTCAAAATGATTTGTTTGATTTGACATATTTTAAAATTACAGTATCATGTAACTGTATTTGGTAATCTGTAATCATAATTATTTTCATCTTGTCTCTTAATCTTACGTAACTGCATTCATTCTGGTAATTAATTAATTACACTCACGATGCAAAATTATCACCAGCACCTCAATACGACACAAAAAAAAATATAACCTAAAGAATAATTTGTGATTTATGACTATATGTAAAAACTACTGGCCAAGGTCTTACACGTGTACACTTTGAGACATTCGGACTATTATTAATATTTTGTTTATTTAATTGATTCACGAGCTCATTTTTTCAACGAATTTTAAATATTATTAGAAATTAGAATGTAATCATATGACTATACACGTCTTGAGACTACACCGTTATATATATAATTTTTCTAAAAATTACTGACCTGAGTTGAATTTAAAATATATGTATAATTAATATATATATATATATATATATATATATATATATATATATATATATATATATATTAATATATATTTATATTTATATATATATTATATATATATATATATATATATATATATATATATATATATATATATATATATATTTATATATATATATATATTATATATATATATATATATATATATATATATATAAAATGTTGACATAAACATACATGATATATAAACCCGTGTATATATACATAACTAAACAATAAAGGAGAAATACTATCTAATACTTGACATTATTAGCAAATAATTTTACGATGTGGTACATTGACCGCTGCGGACTGCGCTGTGTATCTCGTATACATATATGCCCTGTATAATGATAATGGCGGTATGTTTAAAAGTGCGCCTCCTGGCTGGCCGATCGGCAGCAAGCAAGCATATGCACAACCGTGTGAACTAGAGAAAGTGCGAGATGACAGTGTTCTAGGGCCGCAGGTCACCATTTACTGACATTAGTATCAACAGGTCTGGCCCGATGACACTCCTATACACTGAACACTAAATTAATTTCTAGTATATTTACATTTTTGCCCGCTGATGAGTAAAGAGTATGGGAAATTTAACAACAACCTAATGTACTCATACATACAGTAGTTCCTCACTATTCGCGAACGTTACGTTCATCATGACTACTGATTTGTTTCCTACCCACAATTATACGAAAAGATATTTACCTATAGAAATTTTTATTTAATTATAACTCAAATTCATTTATTGCATTTTTTTAAAAATAAAAATGTAATTACTGAGAAAGACACCTAAAGATTGATTTTGTATTAACTTGTATTTTGATTTAGTTGTCGATATAAATCTTGACTCCAGTAATAAGTACATTTTACATATTGATATATTTTATGTGACAGTCTGTCAATGCTATATATTATATAGTATCCCATAAGCTACCTACGTCACACTAACGTTCACTATTATTTATTTCAACGAAACAATTCGATATTCTGATTATGGAGTTTTAATGTTTCGTTGTTTTAGACATAAATTATGATATTTCTTCATTCATCAAAAATATTATTTAGATATTGTCCATAATATGATGTGATATTGTAATAGTTTAGTTGCTAAATATAATGTTAAAGTATAATGTATGCATTGTTAAATTCAATGATTATAACTGGGGACGTATGCGTTATTGGTGTCTTTGTTTCAAGTACGTTAATACATAAATTGAACTCATGTGGTTGGATGGCTAGCGGCACTACAAAGATAGCAGTAATTTGCTGTACTTGGTGAACTGTTTGTGTTTTAATGAAATTTAGCGCTTGGCAATGCAATTGCCGACGTATTATATTATGTGACAACAAGCTGATCGCTAGTGCATTGAGTTATAGAATAAATCTACATTGGCCCTCTGGTTCACCTGCAATGTATGTACATACATCGTACACACACATACATATATTGCGTCGTGTTCATCGTTTATGCATATGGCCCCATAGCCCTAGGTAGATATCACGAACCACAACACACGGCCATCACAAGTTGCAATTATAACAGTTTTCATGTCTACCTCATCAGTACAAGTTACATTTAATTCCAGTTATTAGCTGAACACAGTGAACGCTCCTCACAACGCAACAACAACTCGCCTATCTATTCGTGTATGTATGTATGTATGTATGTACATATGTATATATGTATATATGATGTTACCTATATCTTGTTGGATTCATTGAGCAACTGGTAAGAGTCTATATTTTCAATCAGTGGTTATAAGGTGTTTTAAACTATACTCGTATATGTATATAGCTACAATATCATATAATGTACTGGGGCTAACACACGACTGGACTGAGGTAAATGTTATAATAAATTTATAGTAATACATATCTTTATTATAACATAATCATTGATAGTTCCAACCATAGCCTGCATGATTTTGAAATCGACTCTCTAAGATACGAAACTACTAAACATAGAATTTGTAGATTACAGAATTTTATATATATATATATATTGATATATTGTTATATTGTTATAAATTGGGTTACACCTATTGATATTATTAATCCTGATGTGGATTTCCAAGTGAAAAAGTGGTAGAAAACGTCTTAATTCCTCTACGTACCAATTTTTTTTATGCAAACCATCTTTTCACAATTGATATAAAATGAGATATGAAATAAATGATTAACAACTAGGTATATTATTTCGAAATTCTGGTTGTGTCGTAGTCTGAACAGTCATTGTTTGTATAGTATGGTTAATAGATAAAGTTTAAAGCTGGACAATGTTGAAATCTAAAAAAATCAGATCAAGTACTTTTATGAAGGATGAATCAAAGAACTACAATCACAAGTGGAAACCACGACGTATTAAAACATTATCCATGGTTTAATAGATGCGAAATCAAAGCCTGAGGAGATAGTAATGACAAGGAGAAAATAGAAATAATATCATATTTCTTATTAATTGGATATTTAATTTAAAAGGAATATAATTGCTGACAGTTTCGTAATGGTCATGGCTAGTATAGATGTTAAAAAAAACCTGAAGATCAATTAAAGTTACGTAATAATTTTTAACTGGTATATAACTGGTGACATATAATATGTGATCAACAACAATTATTGTTTACTAAGTTGTAATCATGTTGGCAATCAAAAGACAAGTATATCATATCGAGAAATGATTAGTTTTGCATAATTTATAGATATTGATTGTATAATTAATGAAGCCGGCTTTTCCCACTAATGTATGTACATATAATGTCCATGGGTGATGTACGCGATCGAATACCTACGTATCACTTTGTTTTATCTAGTTTCTAGTGGGTGCTTTGTTTTGTTTTGTATTCTCCATCAGTCGTAGGTTTGTCATGTCATTTGGCTCTCTGTCACTTGACGACTTCAAGTACCGACCGAGTCGACTTGACTTGAAATCGTTTCGAGAAAACGAATTTTACTATGCGAGAGTGCTCATATGGAAACACATTGAATTGGACAGGTTGAGAGATAAGATGATGCCGCCCGCGGCTTAAAACAGCGAATGATGTCCGGTAAAATGCACCATTGTTCGTTGTTGTCTTTCAAGCTAAGCTTATTTAATACGGAATATACATGTGGGCAGAACAAGATTACGTTGCGATCGTCCTGTACAAATATACATACATACATACATACATACATACGCGTTTTCGTATAGGTGCACACGAACTTTGTTTATAAATGATCGTGTTTGATAAATTTGGACAGGTAAATAACAGCTCGCTCGCCAGTAACACAATGGATTTCTAAATTTCCTTATGTACCTATTATATCGGATGATAACGGTGCCAAGGTGACACCACCCAGATTGGTGGTACCTGTTACATTAGATGATTCGAATTTCATTTCTGCAAGGCTATACTGACCAAAATAGCAGGACGCTCTTATATTTTCTAAAATTGTCAGTGCCATGATGCTGAACAATTTATTATGTAGATATGCAACTTTTTTTTATTCTGTATGACAATTATCAAATATTTAATTATCATTTTTAATCATTTCCGTTGTAATTGATTGACTTAATCAACAACTTTTTTAGATCTCGTATGACAATTACCAAGTACTATAATTTCCGTTCTAATTTACTGACTGAATCTAGAGTAAACTGTCAAAATTATGTATCTATTTATAACAACAAGAAATTAACTGATAGACAGTCAATGTCGTTTGTTTATGTATATGCGTTTTTAGCTCGCCGTACATAATACTGGTTGTGTGTCTGTAATTATCTCGGATTGAAATAAAAAGTTCGTCTTTTATCGTCTTGAATCCAATATATATGTATATATATATATATATATATATATATATATATATATATATATATATATAAATATATAATATATATATATATATATATATATATATATATAAATATATAAATACATATATATATATATATATATATATATATATATATATATAAATATATATGTATATATATATATATATATATATATATATATATATATATATATATATATATAAAACAGATTAGTACCGATCTTAAATATTGACTTTAGAAGTTTTTTGATGATACCAAAAAAAATCTACATAAAATTTCAATATATAATATAAGAGGAGTAAACCGCGGAAACGTCAAAACTATAAGTGTCAATTAATTTGTCTTGAAAATATATATAAAAAGTATATTTTGCGAACAGTACGCCTTTAATAAATGTTTAAGGAAAAGTAGTAGCAGAAATAGTCCAACGAAGAGACCGTATGGTTTGAATTGTTTTCAAAAGAGTGTGTCATAGTAATATGAACGAGATATACCTATTATAAATTGAGTCAAAGTTCAATATGTGAAGGTGGGACGTATGCAATGCAAATGTGTAGGTAAGTAACACACACGGACGAATAAGTATTAGAAGGTACCTAATGATGTAACGCAGCCGGTTCACCTGGTGTCACAGTATGTTTTGCAGCGTTCACTATTTGACAAGTGACAAGGTTGAGAAGTACTCGCGGCGCTGTTTTGCCGCAGTGGTCTGCCGCCTTACCGTACATATATACTTACATAAATAGATACACACAAGATTGTCCCCGTCATTTAAATGGATGACGAAATCACATCCTTCACTTGACTGTTGTTTTTATGTTTAGAATGCTACGTTTTTTTCCGTCTTATTTCATCTATCTTTAGTCCGATTGAGATTTAATGATCGTTTTAATGTTCGTAATAAAATCCTATCTGGAAAATTTTATACGAAATTTACATGAGAACCTGCACTAGGTGTGTCATTATTCAGTTTGATGGTTCCGGAATTACTATATATTTATAATTAATAATTAAAAGAGTTATTAGTGTCGCAATAAAAACTGGAATAGCAACGAGTGAGTGCGAACGGCGGCGCTTCTTCACCTAAACTAACAGTAAACGACAAGTTGACGCGAAATCTTGTCCAACTTTGTGACCACCCTCTCGCACTGAATGCCAACTTATATGGTGTGTAATTATAAATTGCATCGCTGTATTACCACTAACTATCAAACAAGCAATCTTTTGCCGAGAAACGTGATTCGAATGTCAAACGATTTAACAAATCCGCAATAGTTATAAAAACCAGCAAGGAATTGATACGATACTTTAAGTGAAATGAATTGCTTGTTGTCAAGACTAATTAAAATTTAGGTCGCTTTTGGAAATGTGACCAGTTCTTTACGCAGTCGTAAATTATTGTATATTAAGTGATTCTTCGCTTCGGCACCGTTAACATTCTCTTTTTTTTCAAGCAAAGCGCGAACTTCTACATTAAAAACTTGCTTTTCAAATTGATTTAAATGTGTCAACTAACAAATTATTACACGACAGATTCTCATATTTAAAACTTGTTCTGTTTCTTAAAATGAATAAACACTTACAAATCAAGAGTGGATTTTACAACAAAACTGTTCAATGTACTTTGTAAGCGCTCAGATGATTTGTAAGTGCCATTCTGAGTGAGTCTGTAAATCTATAAGAAGTATAAGTAAATATTTGTAAGAGTTAACATTTTTTCAATTCAATTGCGAAATTTACACAAACATATATATATATATATATATTGAAATACTGAAAACATTATTTATTAAATAATTGCAAGCCTATTGAAAATCTAACTTACAGAAATACTTTAAGTTGTACCATAAAATACAAGTTTGCCAACCTCAAACTTTCAATTATAATTACGGTTGACGTCATAATTATAACCAATAAAAATTCTCGCATAGGAAATACCGTCACGTATATGTTTTTCTTCGTTTCTTCCAAACAAAATATTTTGGTTAACATTCAATAAAATTACTTTTGGCAACACATATATTATACTAATTTTGTGACTAGTTTAGATAAATTGAGAATTATTTTCAAAAAAATATGCTTATTACGATATTTCACAAAGATATTCTAAAATGCCATAAATATGAATCTAAATATTTTTATAGAAATTCTAAGCATGCAAAATTGAATACTATCATAATTGTAATTTAAAAAGGCCTATTTAATTAAAAATATATTTTATGATGTAGAAGATAATATTTTGATATATGGATAAAACTTAAGTTATAACGGTAAATTAACGCTTATTTGCAACAAAATAGGAATGATTTTATTGCAGATTATATTTAGCTTTTATTGCGAAAACATAAACGATGTGTATTCGTATCTGCCAATCCAATGATAAAATACTAGTAAAGTATCTACGTTTATATCGAAGAACATAAATGGAGACATTTATGTGAATCATCATAAATGATCATTATATAAAATGTTTCGTCATTGTGGGAGAAATACGAAAAATCTTCCATTAAAAAATACTTAAATGAAAGGCCAGTCACAAAAATGTCACCATTCAAATAAAAATTCTTGTCGTACTAATAAATATAAGTAGCTTCACTTAGCATGACATTCCAAAATTTCTCTAAACTTTATATTGAAGCAGGCTATATATGGTCCCATTTATTTTAATCGTCTTTACTTGAGGTTTTTTTTTTCTAAAATGGCATTGACTTGATAGCGAAGATGTTCTCTGAGGCTGTTAAATTTTGGAAGTATATGTTTTGTCGCTTCCTGGAATAGCGAACAACTCCTCCGCATTTATACACATAGACAAGTTGAATTATAATAATCAGTCATTTATTAAAACAAAACAATATTTTGACGGAACACGCAGTCACGAACAATATCACTCGTGCACGAATCGCCTACAGCATTAGTTCAACTCTAAACAATCCTTATTGTGGACTAGAGTGGACGTAAGTTTGTCCGTATATACTGTTGTTGTTGCCATTGCGCATAAAGTAAAATGAATGGGGCGCGGTATATATACATATAGTGTTTTAATACGACACGGTGAATAACGAACAAGTGGAATTTTATGTTCCGTCTTTCGTTTCAGTCAACTAAACAAGGCGAGGCTACACCTAATAGATCTTCTCCTGAAATTTCGCAAGCACCTTATATTTTAAAGTTCAGCAATACGAAACATTTTATTAGCTCGCCATACGTACTTCAGAAGAGCTTAAGTGTTTGTTTGCACATTTTGTCTGTAGCATTCTCGGATTCAAAAATTTATGTCACAAAAATGCATTTGAAAAAAATTGATTCTACTAAGAAATTACTTTTTTTTTATGTATCTGAAGTTTATTCAAGTTATAATTTTCTCGCCGAAGACGACCTCTAAACATTGTTAATATTTTACCATTGTCCCATTATTGTATTATTTGATTACATTACCTATAGTTATGGCGTAGCGATGTATGTATGAGTCAAAAATTGAGCTGGCTTTGTGGTAAAAAAAACGACTAAACTTATTTGTGTACCGCTTACCTCTCACTGTCGTCACTCGGATGTCATTATAAACATATGTATATATATATATTATATATATATATATATATATATATATATATATATATATATATATATATATATATATATATATATATATATGCGTGTGTGTCCGTTGCTGGTGTCAATCAAAACGAACATTAATTGATCGTATTAATAAAAAAATAATACTAGTGATCAATTTGGCTTTTGTCATTTGACAATAACAGGTTTCCCATTGTCTTCCTCTTTTTATGGAGGCAATGAGACGGATGTTCGTATTATTATTTTTCTTTTTTTTTATATATAAATAATTAAAATCGAAGGTTAATACTATCTCCTTTACCGACGCAGACAAACGAAAAATGGTAATTACGCGCTATTGACAGTATACGTGCAATTTGCACACGTCTTTGTGTACCTATACAATTTTGTTCGGATAATAATGTCTCTATGTTATGGGCGTTTCAATGGCCGGAGTGACAAGGACGTTACAATTCTTCATCTTGTGATGACTTTCACACTACCACCCGCATCCGTAACTGACACCATTTGACCTACATTGTGTCACGAGGGGCTGCTGTTTCGTTCGCTATAGCGCAGCACTGCAAAAACAATCAGGTACTCAACTTCACTCTCAACGTCGAGGATTATTACAATTAGCTGACAGTTTTTATTGCGATAAAATGATTTATTAATATTCTGAATTAATTTTCAACATTTTATTTGTTTATTTATTTAATACACACTGGCCAATAACTTGTCCAACACACTCGAACGAGTCTAAATGAAAGTATTTGCCTCTTAACTTGAAGAGGTGTTTTTTTTTTTAAATTTCTAAGTTAAAAATAATCAAATTTGATAAATTTATGAGTATTTGGATCATAAATTAAAATTTTAATTTATAACAATTTGTAAATACCACAGTTACAAATTTTATAAATAATAATTACAGTTTTTTGCTACAGACTTATTATATTCGTCATGTTTATTTAACAACAGAGATGCTCGATTTAAATATTTGTTATATAAAAAGCCCATTTGTATACCTTAGATTGTTAAGTCGTATTTTTTCCTCTTTTTGAAATTCTTCTCTCAAATAAACAAGCCAGGTCATGGGGCTAGCACTCTCACGTATTAAAACACACGATGGTCCTATCATGATGATCGTTTTGGCTTATTAAAATAGAGCAGAGTTGATTCAAGAGACATCGAGGATTGAGAACGTAAACGTTATTCGAAGGCACGCTGGACGCTTTAGAGGGAAATAGATGTATGTATATAGATGTCGAGACAGAGATAGATAAAGAGGCAGTAGCGAGAGCATAGAGAAGGATAGTTGAAGGGGAAACCAGAGACGGAAAAAGAAAGAGAAGATGCCGCTAGCGACCCATTGCATTTTGATTAATTCCGCGAGTTCAAAGTGGTCCGCTTTGAATGTTTGTGTTGTGAATACACGGCTCATTTAGTAATCATTGCTGACGGTCTCGCGTCCGAGTAAAGATCAAATTCCTACGCGACGAGAACGTTAGAATTTACGAGAGTGCACATTCATCAAACAAATGAATAATCTATATTGCTTTTGCGTTGAGATTTTTGATGGGCAGTCACTGTGTATAATCAAAAGAATCATGACAACGCAGATTGATATATTTTAGTATTTTATATGAAAATATATAAAATGTTTATATGCATGCATTATTTTGTGACGTCAAATTAAATCTACTTATAGAGACAGCATATTTATATTCTTGAAAATAGTTCGTAAAGTGAATTTTAGGCTTAGTGCGCTTATGGCATCAGCGCAATGTTATAATTCCGAACGCGGAAAAATGAGAGAGAAAAAAGACACACAGACTGTTTCCGTTTCAGCAGCTCACGTTTTCATATTACTGTAAATAACTAAGGTGAAGCTTTTTTAGTTTTTCTTGTTGCCGAAATAAACTAAATTTTTAACAGATATTACGATTTTGCATTCAATCATTAAGTTTTATTAATTCAATCATTATTTCCAATCTCTTTAGTTTCATCATGCGTTTTTTACTTCACTATTTTTCAATTTTTGTGCGTTTATCAATAAATCACTTAATTAAGTGCATTGAACGAAATATTATAAAGTCGTAAAGCGAGAATTATCTATAATAAGTACAGCAAATCTGGACAGATTTCATTATGTTGCATGCATGTTGTTTAGTGAATTAATACTCATTATTTTAAATAAGTACTTTAGTGGAAAATTATAGAAATTGTCGTGTTTGGGGTACATTTAACCGCAACACTGCTTATTACATTTTTCTCGTTTCACAAGTCCCGTTTGTGTGTGTGTATCATTATAATTGTGTCTCCGCGCGTCTACAGCCACAACACCGAGAACAGCCTGTAGCAGGAACCATCTGGTCTCGGTCTGCGACAAGTACAATTTGTACATCGCGTTATTAATTCGTGGCATTAAAATCTCGTCGGACTGTAATTTGTCGGGTTAATTAATTTAAAAATTACGGTATTCTTTTGGTATACTGCTAAACATAAAGAAAACTAAGTGAGCATCGTAAAATTGTACCTACAGAAGCTAGGCGACCACCATTATTTAAATTGCGGTTCTTATTTATGATGACGGCTAATGCGATAGTGTTTATGGAAATATTTCGCTATTTATATGCATCTTCATACAATCACTATATTTATAATATAGAACTAGTGGCCACCGTGGTGTACCTAATAGTTAGAGGCTGTTTTATAAAATGCGAATAAGACAAAAATTGACACAACAACAGATTTCGTATATGTATTCAAATAGCTTTAGATAGTTAAGTTTTGTAAAAGAATGTAAACACGATGTCGACAAGTGATTATATTTTCTACAATTCATTCTCTTCCTACTCTTGACTAGATTTTGAATGTTCATCGAAATGTCAAGGTGGCAATGTCAAATAATATTGCTAGAAGCAATTGATATTCAGGTTGACTATGGCCGTAGTTCAGGTGCGATATATGTAGGTACCGATTCTTCTGTTTTTTAGCGTTTGATGTCGAAAGTGAAATGTTTTAAATGAATAATATCACGTTCTCTAATTTCGTCGAGTGGGCTGCTTCCGCACCGTACGCATGTATGTACATATATACCTACTCTATGAGTTCTCATTAGATATGATGTAACATCAGAGAATGAAAACCGCAACGCGACATCATGTTCATGTATAGTATGTGTATGTATAGTTCCGGTAAAGAACGGTGCTCTCGATCCTCTTCCTACGAACGGATGAGCAAACGGATGAGCGGACGAAGGTTTTGTTGTTAAAACGCAAGATTAAGAGCCTTATTTGCATTTAAAAGCAAAACATAAATCGTTTGCAAGGGGGTTGGGAAAACTTTTTCCCGAACATCGCACAGTTGTGGCTAAAGTAATTAGTCATTTATGAATCCAGTAATTGCACATAAAAAGATAAATACTCGCGGCTTAATGGCACAGCGGGCCAGCGGACCCGCACCCTTACGAACACCGCGCACAAGGGCTCGCGAGCAGCCGGTGCATTTCGACGCGACGGACCGGGGAGGGGTGCTCTTTTAAGACACTAAATTAGTCAACAGCCATGTCGTAATCAGAAATTTAAATGCAAATTAGGATTACATGAATCTCGATTATTTAATTGAAAAGTTCCGCGCGGACATCCACCGGAGATGTAGGTAACGTTTTTACACCGCTGCGCTGCAGCACAACTATACTATACTATACTATACTATACTATACGAGCGTCCAGTAATTCGTTATTGTTCAAATGCGATGCATCACAAGACAAAACAAAACATCGAAAGATCGAGACGCGAAGAGTAAAGTACGATCGGGGGGCATAACTCACTGACACAATCCGCAGCTCTATCCGTAATTGCTATAATTCACAGATTCATAAATATTAACGTAATAACAATGTGTGCATAAATGCACACCAAATGACTCGATAAATCAATATTAGTTATAGGTTTGCGCTGTATAAGACGTCGCGCAATTTATAGCAGCACCTTACCTTATCAATCAGTGGTGTTGTATATAGGTATTCGCCGTGTCTGTAATACCTGCAGTACATACATACATACGTACTACAAAAGATATATGTATGCGCGACAACGAACGTCATTGGCGCTTGGCGTAGAAAGATGTTCATATGAAACGAATGCGACACGGCGACAACCGACACCGCACTCAGATCTATAAGACAAGCACCGTACAGATGGACGCGCCAGATACGTTGTGAATTTACATTTTAAATTGTCGCAATACCAAGGTTAGATGCTGATTGTCGTTCAGATAAGATGTGGGTACCTATACGGACAAGGATCGATCTCGCTCACGATTTGTACATAACCGTGTTTCTATATTATACATGTAGGTACATTATGTATCAATAAACGTGCCGCCGTTATGTCGCCTGTCAACCAACCGGACAAACGAAACAGACGGACGGGACAGGAATGACAGTGGAACGTGCAATGTATTTTATACTTATTTCTCATCGAGTTTTAAGCAAGCCTTTGCGCGGCTTACCATCATGTTCATGTGGACGCCATCATCGAACGAGAACGACAAAATGATCGAGAGTATCTAATCTATCTATGCTAGATTATGACTCGCGTATATACGTATAGTGGCCATTCTGACAGTATGCGCCCGCGACCTGTATGACCGTTTGATGTACATACATACATACATACACACATACACACACACATACATACATACATACATACATACATACATACATACACACACACACATACATACATACATACATACATACATACATACATACATACATACATACATACATACATACATACATACATACATACATACATACATACATACATACATACATACATACATACATACATACATACATACATACATACATACATACATACATACATACATACATACATACATACATACATACATACATACATACATACATACATACATACATACATACATACATACATACATACATACATACATACATACATACATACATACATACATACATACATACAAACATATATATATATATATATATATATATATATATATATATATATATATATATATATATATATATATATATATATATATATATATACACAACCATCTTCGTTTATCTTTCTATTCGATTGAATCAACCTTTCTCTCTTAGACACACACACACATAACCTATCATACGTGCAACACCTTGCAATATATTGCTTGTGTATTACGGTAAAACATTTTTTATTTTAAATATTTTCCCATGGATCTGAAGCATTGCATTTTTCTCTTTGCTTGACTTTGATGACTACTGTTTATAGTCTTGATTAGCGTCGATTGTGGAAGAGGTGTGGCCTTTTTTTTATCATTTTAACTAGGCATATCTATAAATATACTATAAACTTTTATGGTAATTCTCTCATTCACAAAGTTATATTAATTATCCTGAATTGATTAAAGGTTGCATATAAATATTAAAGACGGATCTTGAATGCTAACTAACCACAGATTAAGTGAATGTTTTTCCGTTACACAAGAGCTTCAAATTTTCCTCAATTAGGTATCTCAATTCTCGCTATGTAAACATTATAATCTCCTTTTATGATTAGTTTTATTTTATGAAATACTTACTGGACAACATTTCATGATTCAGCCTTCAGTGTATTAAAGAAATTCGAATTTTCACTCTGAGAGATCAATTTGAGGAAAAAAAAATACAAATATGCTTATTACAACCACACAGATTACTGTCGTTGTGTATTGTTTAGTTATGGTTTAGAATTTGGTGTTGTTATAGACAAACAGTATCACATAGGCATAAGTAGAGGTCGATCGAATCTTATTTGCAAGACGATCTCGTAATGGTCATATAATAACAAACGGTTCGCACGATGTGTGAAAGGGAATGCTGTTGGACCAGTGCCCCCCCTCCTGAATCATTCAACTCTTCGCTAGTGTATATGCGTGCGTATATGAGTACGTGAATGCATGCATGCGTGCGTGCTTGCGAACGTACCTACTATATAGGTACTACACCCAGAACTGAACAGAACAGATAATACTCGTTCTTAGTGTTTTGTTGTTTTTGTTTTCACTTCTTCTGCCCGCATTCTCGCTGTGTGAGACCGACTCGGTTTTGAGTTTTGACCTCCCGATTATAGCGTTCGCTGTCCGCCTATTTGAATAACTGCGTGAAACAAGGCCGGTGCTTTTTGCTCTCTGATGTGTTCTCTTCTTTCCACGCCACACCGACATTATACTGGACTGGAAGACGACGAATCGACACATGTATAATACATACATACATATATAAAAATTATGTAGATTTTTTCCCTTATTTCAACCAATTTTTGTGGCCAGCCAGCAGCCACTCTGTTATTAGGTACTATCGGTGGTCGCATGTGATTTTGGAAAACAGAATATAATCATCTATCACCACTACTATTTAAAGTTGCCGATCGACGGATCATTATCATAGTTTCATTGTTATATGTAATTTATTCGACAGATTTTACTTTTTCTTACCTTTATTATTATGCGTGATAATCACACTCGATTGCCCAAAATAATTTGATAGTTTTTTTTTTAAATCGTGTATACTCAATTTAAAATATCAATTATCAATACTACAACCATAATCGTAGCTGTATCATATTAAATATTTCAAGGTTTATTCCATAAAATAATGTCCAGTATTCAATTATTGATAATCAAAGAACTCAATCTATGCGCATGTAAATACATGAAATGTAAGTGAAGATGTACAAATGTCTATAATAGTGTAATAACACTTGTTTTTTTTTTGTTTGTACAACCGATTAAAGTTAAATGGTAATATTTTCACGTTTTTGCATCGTTGATAAATGCAAATTCGGTCGAAATTGTAGTGGGGAACATCAAATCGCGGTTTTATGTAGATCAACCGCTAAAAAGGCAAAAAATTATACCCACCTGATTCATAATCGCACAGCTGTGCTATTTCAGAATTAAATATTAAAAAACTGAAGGGAGTTCTCCACGAATAAGTAATTATACACGCAATTTGACTGGCTGTTTAAATTTCACGAAAAACTTCTTCGAATTTGAAACTGAATTAAATTTAATTTTCGACAAGATGTGCATAGGTTTGAAGATTTATAGGTAAGCTATACTTAAACGAAGAGAAATATTTTAAAAAATAATTGTTTTTGATTTAAATAAAACATAAAATATATATTTGACACTATTATGTAATAAAATCTAATAAATTAGTATAAACAAATTAAAAATGTAATTAAATATGTTTTTAATACGTCAACTAAGAGAAATTGGTTAATTTAATAGAACACGTTAAAAATACTCTTATTTTTAGGACTGTAGGCTTTAAAGTGACAGGCCTGTGTTTGCAATTCTTTTTTAATTCAAATGTAGTGTGATGGCGTGCCTTTTTTTTTAAATTGTATAAAGCGAAAGCATGTACACTTGCTTCTCAATAATTATCGCACAGAGAAGCGTATCTCGCAGCGGTTATTCTAGGGTTGGTCTACGAGAAGTTGCTTCCGGGCTCACGATTCTTGCGGGGGCCGCAAAGGTCTCAGTTAACACGAGACAAGACCAGCCCATGATGCTGGCTTGAAGCCGGTAACGGTAAGCCATCGATAAATTTATGCGTGTGAGTTACGTGTCGTGTTGTTTTCTATTAAAATTAAAACACCAAATAGTAATTGTAACAACAGAAATGACTATAGGTATACGTTTTAACTGTTATTTTAATAAATGATAAATATTTATAATAATTAAGTATACGACAAAAAGAGATGGAAACGGTGTTAAGTTTAAAGTAGGTAGTTTTATTTTAAACCAGTTTTCGATAAAATCTACAGGTTTTAATGTTAAAATCATTCATGGATGAGTTATGCTGTTCTTGATAAAAGAGATGATGTAATACGTGCATTGTATTTGCAATTTGTATATTTCTGGTATATGAATGTTTGTCAAAGTAAACAAAAAAAAAACGTAATATCTCTCTCTATCTCTGCAATTTGTTGGTTGTGTAATTTTACTATAATAGAAACCTGTAACTGAAATTGGAAATTGTCTTTCTATTAATTGTGTACATGTCGAACGTCGAATAGATCGATATAGATAGGTAGAGCTTATATGTATGTTGTCATGGGCAGGTAACCGTAGCTTGGCTCATATATATTTCGTAACAGATTCACCTTTACCCCGGGCATGGGAATGACCGCGGCACTGCGTATACGTATACCGTACGTACACTCTGCTCTGTTCTAAATTCATTTCATTCTGTTCATATATCAACGGAGGTCGTGCACTGATACACGATCACTCACTTATGATGCCATTTAAAATTATATCCGTATTAAAACTAGTTAAGTAATTTAGTATAGGTAATCACAAACATTCTTATATTAATAGCTAATATTTTTACATGAACTCATTATATTTTGTGACTTTATAACGATAATAAATTAGTTTTAATTTGCAATTTAAATATAATGTCGGTCGGTTATGAAATGTTTACTAGTACAGTTGTGTTCGCGTGAACATTGTTGTGGTTGTGATCATCACAAAAGTGTATTAATTCAGCGTTTCTTATGCTAACGTTTCTCTTTTTTTGCTCCGGCTTATTAATGACCAACTTACCGGAAACAATAAAGGACATTACATTACATTCACACATCAGTTCGATCACACTGCGTTTGGTAATGATGGACACCAGAGTTTCACATAACAATTTGCATATCATTAAATATAAATATGATGGGAAACATCGTTAACCGTATACATATATTTTTGTTCATAAATAAATAAATATATTTATTTATTTTATATACTCTTATTCATATTTTCTCACTGTTTCAGTATAGAAATATTTTAATCAATTTATAATTTTTTGTTGTTTTATTTAAAAATAAATATTAATATTAGAGAAAATTTAAATTTTGGAATAAATACCACTCATTAAAAACATTATGAATGTTGAAATCAAACTAAAATTAGATACCTAAATAAGACTAAGTATATTTGAATCTAAAAAGTAAGAGAATAAACAAAATGTCGTCTATTTTTAATTAAAATATAATCGATTTTTATTCAATTTTGTAATTTGATCGTTGAAAAATATTTGATAGTAAGCTCGGTATGAAATTAAAAATGTAAATCCACAATCTGCTTGGTTATGGTGCACTATTTTACCTACTGAATTATGTGTGTCGGGTAATTTATCACTGGCTATCGTATTTGCGTTTAGCGCGCCATCGGCGTACAACTGTACAGTTTCCCCGTATAGCAGAAGATCAACCGTAGTAGGTATATTTATTCGTAACAATGCTACAACTTATAGGTACATATCGTGGGTGGTGCAATTTGTCTTACGCTGAAAGTCTATGAAAATATGCTTGTCATTTTTCAATCTATATTTCAGTATGCAATAGGTACTTGTATACCTTTTAATGACGGCTAATTATATACAAAAGCTCTTTATGTATTTATATTATTAGTAGAGGTACGTAGCTTGAACAAGTCCATCTTTCAAATGATCATTTGGACTTAATTCTACTAAATGGATAATCGGCATCTTGGAAATAAAAAAGGATGTGTCACTACACGCGACATGTGCAACACGTAGAACACAACACGCACATTCAACGCATCATTCGACGAAATAAACAAAATTAATTAGAAGCAGAATAAGGTGCAACAATACTGGTAGATTCATGTACCCATTATCCGATAAGAAAACAAACGGGTCTCTGAGCTGGTGTTACCCCTCCTAGCTAAATGCCAATTACGTTTGCATACATAAGTTTCAAATACATTTAATATTTAATTACAGTTTGCGTTTAATCCCGCGTACTTGTACATACATACATACATAGAGTAAAATAATACGTCCGTTCGTCCGTTTGTCTGTATGCCTGACATCAGTGGCTTGTCGTTTGAAGTGTGTCGCATACACCCCAAGGGTGTACACTGGTCTTCCGATTTCCCCTGCTTGGTGGATGACACAGACTCGTGCGCCACGGGGGACACGTCGCATTCCCTTCTATCTGAGCTATCATCTCACCCCCAGCATCTCTGTCGTTTGCCGTAAATCGAGTGGAAAAATGACATTTAACGAGCGAGTATTACGACAACCATAGTTTACCAGATACGACAACAACAAACATGCTCCTTGTTTAGAGTAGACAGAGGTGTGGTATGGCATGGCATGGCATGGCATGGCATGGCATGGCATGGCATGGCATGGTATGGTATGGTATGGTATGGTATGGTATGGTATGGCATGGTATGGTATGGTATGGTATGGTATGGTATGGTATGATATGGTTGAGAGTCACCATTTGTGGGCGGAAATTGAAAAATAGAGAACGTCTCAAATGGGAATGATTACAAACCGCGGCTGCCGGAAACAAATAAGTCAACGAGGAACAAGTGAATGGTATGAGAAATGTGCGTGAACACGATTTGTGCACTTAGAAATCATGCTGATTTCATATTCATCGCACGGTGGACAGGGCGGGGTGATGTGAGATGCTGATGGTATGTTGATGGACGTAATATTCACATGATTCTAAGCAGGTTTCATGGAGCGCCGACTATTCGAGATGTAATTCCACGTCGCCCGCATGTTGTCCGGTGCAAAGTGCGGAGGTGAGCTGGCAGGTTTGCGCTCAGCCTATACCTATATTCAACACCAGAGACGTACAATATTTGCTTGAGTACCTACCTATGTATATAGTGTTTGTAAGAAATATCGAAGCAATTACCTAATATACAGTTAGGTGTGCGGTATACGTTTCGGGCAAGATTGTGCCATGGAGCTTAGGCCAATAGATTTGGATGGTTGATTGATTTGAGGAAGTCGTTGGTTTGTTTATTGGACGATTGTGATAATACTTGCATCGGCACCCATGGTTCTCAGTGCTGGCATTCATTGAACGAAAGTGTAAGAGGAAAAGAGATAGTTGATGTGGTGTGGCAATGAGTGAAAGAGCGCGCGGGGTACTCATTTTGTGATTGACATCGAGGTCGTGACTCACGTAGCGCTCGGGCTGACTGCCGGCTTGCCGACAGTAGTTGTAGGCGAGACTCAGTGCACTGCCTTCTCTCAAATACCGTACCTACTATTTGCCATTACAACTTCAATTACCCGGAATAGCTGCGTCCAGGACAAATAAAAACACCGACCTCTTACGTGTTACATACATGTATTATATATATAGGTACACATAAGTACATCACACACTATTACCTAGCTCACGAACTCATGTAATGATCGAAAACCGGGGTAGGGGATGGAATCAATACTATACCAGGTTAATTATCGTCGATATCATCGCTGTCTAATTTTAACTTTACCAAGAAGAATTTGCAAATGTTCTGAGTGCACGTCATATTATCATATGAGTAGGCCAATTCCAAATCTATCAATGTACATATATCTTACAATACAACAGAACGTTTGAATTTGAAAATCAATTAAAAGTGCTTTAAAATATTAAAAAAAAAAAAGAAAAACACCACAAATTTACTTTTAATTCCAAAACTCAATACTACAATACACTCTATTGGTATCAGTTCCAAAATTCTACACAAATAAATACTGAAATATGCAATTTTCCTTATATAGTATATAAAATCACAAAATAACGAGAGATAAAATAAATGTTTCCTGTGAAATATGTTGTTATTTTGATGCGATTATTGTCACATCATCGTGAATGTATACATATGGGTAAATCGTGTTAGCATAGGTTGTTATTAAATGTTTATATTGAATATATTATGTGACGTGTTCGAACCGGTTCTAGCCTTGGTGTCAAATGGTTGTGATGCTCAGCGTAGGTACTGTTGTATGTACAGTGCACAATGTATAGCATAGATATGCATATTTATATTGTTTACAACAAGATTAAACGACTATTAATGTACTGGCTTCAAAGTACATCCCGTGTTGGAAAATTATAACGTTACGGTCGTTAATTGCTTCTCATTAGGTGACCAGCTATAATTCGGCTATCAAAGACTGGTAAGGCGAAACTTATCAGATTAATTCTGTTCGAAACGACAAACCGATAACCGCAACAGAGATCGGCGTTATGTACGATCCGTTAATGACTTGTACGTCGTATCGTTAACGTTAACGTAAACGTAACGTTATCGGAATACACGCAGTTGGCTCACGTCGACGACACTATACTCAAGAAGAGATTGCTCGCCGGTATGGTGTATCGGTACACCAGCAGCAGTAATAAGTGTACAGGTACTTTGTTTCACTCCGCACTCCACTATACTGGAACTACCTACATTCCGTAGGTCATGTCGGGTCGTTTGAGGTCACCAAATTACAAATAATGGGGGAGCAAGTACAACGTAATACACTGTAATCGTTACACAAACGGTCTGATTAAGACAATAGCCATGTTTAAATTGCCCAGTATCGCGCATAGATTTTGCTACTGAATCGATAACAGTATTTGACTTTCGTATAGGGCATCACTGTGTTTTTGCTACTTTTCTAATCATTTATTTATCTAATGTTTTACTGCTCTCACGTCTTTATATCGAAGATTAAATAATTTTAATTGTAAACAGTTTAAAATATGAATTATATAAGCCTATCATGAAGTTTTACGTAGGTTAGAGTTAAGTTGCGCTTAAGTTAAGTGGTAAACTCTGATGCAATTGTTCAGCGACATTAAACAATATTTACTAAACACAACTCATATATGTATGTACATGAAATAAATATTTATTCTTACACCAACACATAATTTTCATGTGATCTCGATGGTTGTATTTTCAATAATTATCATTATGTAGGTATATTTAGCAGCGCATGACTTTCACAGCAATATATACCATTATATATGACTTATACACAAGTTTACGAAGGATTTCGAGGCCCTGAAGTATTGAAATTCGAGTGAGATCTCAACACACTATTATTAATGATTATTGTGTGCTTGTTTCTAGTTTTTAATTCACAACGAACAACAAACGTTGCCCGGAATAGTATTTCCGTGATTGCTTCATCACAAACGAGCAATCAGTTTGCATAAATAATTTTATGTACACCTTTTTCTACAAACTCCCATTAGATATTAGCAGAATGTTCTGTTTCTGCGGGATGGCTGTGTCAATTGTTAGTTATTTCTGTTGAACGGCCACATAATAAAGTAGATTGGTAACCTTAATACTAGTGTCATGATAACTTACTTACGATGAAATAAAGGAAACGTGCAACTTGAAGATAAACGACGTCTCAAATTTCAAAGTGTAAAATATCGCTGTCAGCGCGTAAGCACTGTCCAAGTCAGCATGGTCCATAGGGGCGACGAAGGAGATTCCGCGTCTATCGGACACCAGACTGATTTATACTCTAGTGATTTTAATCATTTCATACCGTAAGCGATCGGATTGTAAGACAGTTTGCAGTGATATTTACGAGTGTTGCGAGAGCTCTTGAGAGATTTAACCCTCGGAACCAGTCAAAATTTAAAACGATTTCAACTGTGGGTGAATAGGTGTTATTTGAAAGTAAAACATTGTTTCTGGCTTACGTACATATCTACATGTATATATGAGGTGGGTGTTTGAAGAACCTCTTGGACAAATGTTGCATCATTTGAAACAATGACGTCGAATGAGTGAATGAGTGAGTGAGTGAGTGAGTGAGTGATACCTAGAACAATTTGAAAACTGATGAGAATAAAAGAAGTGGAGAAGCCGGCGGCTCGGCGCTGTGCGTCGATGATTCGTGAGTGTACACTACATGCTTTCGCTTCACCGTATATACCGATTATATTCCGTGAGTATGTTCAGCGTTAGTGTATGTGTGTTACCGAACCACACCTGTGAACTGTGAGTTTCACTTTGCCGTTCTCGGTAATTCCGCGCATGAAGAAAATCATTAGAGAATGTGTACGCGTCACGTCTTGGACATATAATCTAAGTGTAGGTAAAGAGTCAGATCAAGCAAGCAACAAGGGAGTGTTTGTAGTCGTAGTCCGTATATGTGCTTATATTTATGTATGCGCATGTGAGAAAGAGAGAAACAAGTGGAAAAAAAGAAAATTGGAAAGATAGTTAGATAGTAGAGAGGTAAAGCTGGTGTATTTATATGTCATATTCCACGCTGCCAGTAATTGATCAATGTATGTACTATGTATGTATGTACATACCTAATAGCACTGTCCGAGAGATCAGTCAGAGGCGGGATCGCCAGTCGCTCCATTCCCACGGCGTGTGTAAACGCGGTAAGCATCGCGAATGAAAACAGAGAATCGCGACGACCGATAACCGATAATTTTATCCCGCACCGTTGCGATAACGGCCGTACCTGGTGTTTACCGGCATATTTTTTAATAGCCTCGTCGCGTTCCGTGCGTGTCGGCTGGGGTCGCGGTTGGGTCGGGGCGAACCCGTCACTATAGCTCCAGCTCCAGCGGCATATCACATCAATTTCACTATTTCCTCGTGGAATACGACAGAACAATCGTCGAATGGGCAGTACCAGTATCAGTGCCAGTGCTGCGGGTGCGGACACTATGAGGCATGCATTGAAAACGCCAACCACGCACTAGGCTGGGTGACACGTGACGAGAAGTACAATTAAAAACTAATTTAAAAGTAGGTAGACCATAGCAGGTTATTTACTGCCAATGGCTGTGTAGCTTCGCCACAGCGCGCAGCAATCGCGGGTATAATTTTGCGGCCATCCCATCCTCTAGGAGGTCATATAAATAAAACAATAATGACTACAAGGACGATGCTAAAATCGACATAACACACGAACATCATACACCTGCAATACGAGATTATTACCTGTATAACATTGCATTTTATCGACAAACAAAATACTCATCTATCACTGAATCAATTTGCATGAATCGATAATATACTCGTATATATATATATATATATATATATATATATATATATATATATATATATTTATATATATATACATATATTTATATATATATATATATATATATATATATATATATATATATATATATATTATTTATATATATATATATATATATATATATATATATATATATATATAAAATAAGAATTAGGTACAATTTGTTCAAATTCATCAAACGTAGATAATACTATGAAATACAGAGATCAAAATAATATTAAATTGATAGTGGCAAATTTATTAAAAATACATACATTTATTTGTTTTTTTTTTGGTTAGTCAATATATTATAGAGAAAGAAATTTTAATGAAATTGTGATAATTCTTTCAATAATTTATACAATATGCTATATATGCACATATGGCATAATAGTAAGCAGTAATATGTATTTATTGGTTGAAGGACAACGTTACATTTCGTGTTAACAAATATAGTGTTTTGTCCGTTTTCGTGTTAAGTGGTAGGCAGCGTATATAAACGTAACTACGTCTACACTACGGTGAGACCAACGCGGAGTGTGCGGACTATTTCTTATTGGCATGGACCGCAGTAAATCTCATTACGGTTCGTCCCCCCGTGTAAATTACTGTTCGCTCATTTCGTGGCGTGACTGTTGGAAGCATCTGACCCGTTCACATCGGCCCCGGCGCCCCGGGTAACGTGGATTTATGTAACCGGGCGCGCGACCTGCCTCCTACAGGAATCACCGACAAAGACTATAGCGAGTTGCGCCCGATTACACATTGCGTATAGACGAAAATATATTTGACTCGTTCGCTAAAACCCAAGCATCGCATCCTTACCACTAACTATCAAAACTAACATCAATTGTATACTCATTACAAGGTGACCACCTACGATATTTCGCTTTACTATTTACGAAAAAAAAAAGCTAATGAGAATTGAATTACAAGTTTTTTGTTTCACGTGTATAGTAGAAAACAAATAACTCTACATTAATTGCGTGCGTTTTTTTTTTAAAGATAGCGTGAGTTAAATAACTTAATTACTAATTTAAATAAATACAATCACACAAACTGGATATTATGGTACAACTACTTTGATTTATCCGATATTAATAAGATATTTATTGGAGTATATATTAAATACCACACTATTATAATAAAAATGAAATATATTTCTAATTTCAACTAATTGCATTGAATTAGTTATTCGGAATTATAATTAGATTAGATTTTCATATCATACCATAATCTCAGTGTAGTACACAATAAAAATAACGATGGAAGCAAAATACACTAATTCTATCTTTTATTATACATTTTTTTTACAAAATTGACTTTGAATTAAAATCGAGATGTGAATACGAGTTACTTTTAAGCAATATTGGAAATTGCTATAGATTTAGAGATTAATATTATATAAATATATGTTGAAGAACAACAACAAAAAAAGTATAATTTTAAATATTCATGGACATATGTAGTTGAAAAGTTGAGAGTTGAAAATGTTGTTTTGTACCTGAGAAAGTATCTAATTTCGTTTCACAATTGCGTACTTGATGAGCTCTAGAGTATTACAATATATATGAACGAACCAATCTTGGCGTGCGAATTGTCATTGAGTTACGTCCGCAAATATACTGATGTGATCGTGAACACGCCACACAGTCCAGTGGCACTGATGAAGTGTCGGCCATTATAGGATCGCTGATGTGTTTGAAACGAGAGTATTGTTGAGGGAAGGATTATGAGCCCTAAACAAAAACGCCATTACTGTGGTTCGTGGGTCATTCGTTGTTGTTTCTGGTATCCCAGCGATGCATCTGTGTGACCGGGGACGAATTTACGAGCGACGTAGCGTGCCAGTGCCAGTGCCAACGAACATACAATCTCATCGAAAATGATTTCGCCATCGGCCACACAGCATCAGATTTTCGTTAGGAAATTACTTTGTTTTTATTCTTTTGCCGCAATATAGAATTAAACTGACATCTCGTGATTTTGTTTGTGTGTGAATATATTAAAAAAAAAGAAGAAATATTACGTTCCAAAATGCGGATAACTATTATTATAATTTAATAGAATTAAACGATGTTTCGAAAACAAAACAAAATGGTGGATGTACCTACATGTGGTTAGTGGAATTAGTTTAGAACTGAGACTAAGTGCCATGAAATCTTGCGGTTAATTTTGATCTATTTGGTTAAGCACTATCTACTTGGGCGTGAATGTTATGAAATTTGGAACAAATTCATAAATTTATCAAGTACTTGGTTAATATTCGATTTATGGACAAGAAAAAATAGATATGCGTTATCAGGAATTTATTATAGGTAACTGCAATAATATTGGTTCGATTAGTTAAGGTTTTGTTTTAACTCTAAAGAATAGTTTGTGTTATGCAAAAAGAAATATTTTAGAAAAACAAATATTTGAAAATAATGTGCATAATGAATGTAAACCAACTTAAAATAAACTAATTTATTTATTTTATTTATAACTACTAAACAAAAAATACTATGCAAAAAGTTGTTAAATCTGTTTTTATACTGTAGAATTTTTTGTTCTGTTTCTCATTGTTAATTAGTATTATAAACCAATTCGAACATCTTTTAAATACTTTTAAAAGAACTTGAAGTTTTTGAACTGTTAGAGTCAGTTGGCTTAGGAATTGTTTATTTTATATCTATCTAATTTGGTTCGTTGGGTTGCATGTGTGTGGTCTGGAAAGACGCATCAATCAAAAGATTGAAGATTAGCCTTACTAGAAAGGTATGAATTTTGTTTGAAACAAAGTCGCAAAAAAATCATATATATATATATATATATATATATATATATATATATATATATATATATATATATATAAAATATTGGATATTTATATAACAAATTTGATTTATGCAATTTTATTCAAGGATGTCGTGACTTTTAATTTGTCATAGAAATGAAAGATAAATTATTATATTATAATTTAGTTTTTTTTTTGTGAGAATGTGTGATGCTGTCATGCACTTATGTAAATCACCTAATTTATGTGTTTTATATATATATATATATATATATATATATATATATATAAATATGTATATGCACAAAGGTACACAGGTACTTGACTGGAGTAGTGTATACGCAAATAGCCATTCATCATCTCAGGCTGCAACCGCCGTTAGTATACGTCGGTATACTAATCACTAATCGGTTCTCTCTAGTAATTAAGGCGAGATAGTTAATCACTGATTTATTTACAATGCTGATTGAATAGGTACGCGCCGTGTGAAGAACGCTAGCATACTCGCATTTCTACATGACTACGAAGTGATATATGATACGTACATATGTATAAGTATCTCCTACATACATGCTTAATTTGAATATATATATTGTAAGTTCGAGCAACAACACACAGGTGTCTCTATTATCTACGTGAAAATGAAATTCAAATTTAGCGATCTTGCTCAACAGATACATGTTTCCCACTAGTATTAATTTAAAAAATGAAAATGACTGCAGGTCTTTTTACTATTCCGTATAATGTCAATCTTGTGAAATAATCGATTAGATGTATATTTATGTTACATGGAACATTGTTAACAACATTGATCATCATCACACCCACCAGCTAGCTAGACGGCCGTACAATGTGTGTCGTTGCACAAACACAACAAGAATTTGATCTAAAAATATGGTTACGACCCGAGAACAGAGATATGTATATAATGGGCCCAACTATATATGCATTGAAGAGCACATGTCAACAGAAACCATTAGCGACGACATCTCCACGCCACGCCACGCCACGACGGGACGATCCGACGGCAGCGTCTAGTACACCCGCATGTAAACAAACCATCGTGACGTCCGCTACCAACATGCCACACGCCGTCACCGGTTCTGCGTCGCACGCGGCCATCTCCACGTTGTCACAATTCACCAGAAACGAGAAGATGCACCGTCCCGTCTCGCGGTCTATATACTTGAAAAAATAAACAAGCTATTCTGATCCGTCCGTCCGTCCGTGCAAGCAAGCAAGCAAACGAATGAATGTTCGCCGGCAGCTCCCAGATCCGCATCAGGTAGGGAGCAAGAGAGGATACGCGAACGGCCACATCCTGCATGCGACATTACCGACAGTGTTTATGTGTATTTACACACACACACACACACACACACACAGTACAGGTCATGTGTAAAAATAGGATAGACGGGTACACGTGCATAGCACCTATCTAACCATTGCAGCGTTTTCTTCAGAGTGGTTACATCGTAGTTACTTATAGTTACAAAGTAACCACATTTTATTGGTTTCATCCCAAGTTATTTGATACATTGAACTATCGGTGCATTCAAAGTACTTTAAGATAGACTCGTGCAGCTCTTAGTTTATGAGATCAATAATAGAAGCTCTCTGAACAATGTATAATGTTTTTTACAGAATTTAGAAAATGTACGTGTATTCGAGATGTTTTGATTAAAAAAGGTACTCAGCAATTGATTCGCACAACCTTTGGCGCTAGGGTATCAGTCATGTTATAATAGAGGTGTTTTTTTTTGGTTCATTTTGCCTCGTGTCTATATTACGGTTATAGTGTAGTGTAGATCGTCCTTTGGCTCTGTATGTAGTACGTACTTACCTATACTTTCATATTTCGAAGCGGCACGGTCTCCGCCCCGTTAGATCAGCCGCTAGCATACGCTGTAAATGCGTAAGTGATTTTCTCACAGTACCTATTCGTTGTGAGTAATTATTGATTGACACGAACTTATAATCAGAGATGCGATATTACCTAGTACGTGACGAATTCGAACGCCAATAATTCATCTAACTATCCATCGGTCGTCATCAATTAATTTACCACTGCGAACCCATTATATCACGGACTTCTGGTATGTATAGGAAAACATGAAGATAGGTGTTTGACTTTTTGACAGGTTTCTACTATCTATCGTGTGTACACCGTAGATTTCTCGGCGGCACTTAATTATCTCAAGATATTTTTGAGAAACGAGTTCAAGTTGCGCGAAATTTTAAATGGGGAAGTAAATTATCGTTGACTTGAGTTACCTATACCTACATTGTGAAAGATTCAAACTAGTTTTCTCCGGTGTCCATCAACGCTCAACTCATACGTGAAATCCTATTAACACAACGGCGCGGCGCACCGTCACGACGTAAACTGAACGCACTTACGCCAAAATATGCCACATTTAATATACATACATACATACATACATCTGATCCGATTGTATGCCTACTTATTTACGTCTAGCCACCTAACTGATTGCAATGCCTTTCAGCCACACTGTCAAAACATATAATATTTAATCAGCTTCCATAAATATATAGTTCAGTTTCCAAACATTCTCTATACATTACCCGTATCTTTATTTATAGGTATATTATTTGGAATGAATTAATTGCAAATCATTTGAATGCTATATACATTACATTATTATTAGTAGTAGTGATACAATAATAATAACAACAATTATCTGATTAATATGAACATAATTACAATGCGTTAAGTGTTTCAATAAACAATAATTACTCCAATTTATCGAAAAGTATAAATATTTGGAACAAATAATATTACCTATGTACGTATATAAAAATAAATTCTATGATTCACGGATAAGGTAGGCGTATTTAGAAATTATTTTAGTAGATCTATACAGAAGGTATCATGTTTGTCTTCTGTTTAGTTTACAATAGCAAATGAATGTCACAATTTAAAAATACACATTAGTTTAGGCAGCTGTGCACGACTGGCCCCTGACCAGAGACGTAGACTCGTAAATTTGTGGTAATGTTATAAACAATGACACATTTTTGGACGGCATTGTTTACATCAACCGTTTAACTTCTCGCTTGTCAAACGAAAATCGTTTCGTGCTCCAACGAATTGTTTACATTAGTTAATCATTTGCAAATTTTACTCATCCAACCAGCGCAGCGTTCAGAAATACAATTTAGTATCTTAATTAAAGTTTAAGTCTTTAGACGAAAAAAAGAAAGAAACAAGTTTGATTATGTAAAAAGCCAAATGTATATTGTGTCTGAAATGGTGAAGTGTGAAATGTTCTTGTGCATTATTCGTTATTGTTTATCGCGCAAGTATAACATACAACTGTTACACTGATGCAATTATAATAACTCATCGATTAATAACCACGAGTCACCGCAGCATTGGGCTGTTAACGATGTCTGTGAAATCCTAAACAACAGAAGAAAATTGGCCCAACATGATTGTGCAATTTCTTTGGTTTGTTTGGTGTGGTTCTACTGTGCTGTGTGGACGTCGTAACCAAAATGCGTTTATGATGACATGAGAGCATTATTGATATCCGAGTTAGTTTTTCAAACACGAAAACAGTTTAATCTTTTCGTCATTAGGTGTTGGCAATATCGATCAGGGTGCGGGGTGTGTATGTTGTATGACGATGGGATTTATTGATAATCCAGAACGTATTTGTTGATTACCGCATTTGATAACTTTATTAAAAACGCTTGTTATCCGTACTGGCGTTCATGTCATATCGGATAAACTTGTACCACCGGTTCACAAGTACCTACCTGGCTTTTTTGTCATGTGTGGTTACTTGTTATTAGTCTTGTTACCAAGCGACAGCCGATTCTAATAACTGTCGTTCGTGTTATCATTTAATAATGCTATATAGACAGTAAATAAATCTGATACAAACAAGATAACTTTACAGGTATTGGTAAATATCATAAGCATCGATTTTTCATTTTACTATACACAGCTTAATTTAAATGTGTTAATTAATATATATATATATATATTATATATATATATATATATATATATATATATATATATATATACATGTATATATATATATATATATATATATATATATATATATATATATATATATATATATATTACATATATATATATATATATATATATATATATATATATATATATAAAAATAATTTTTGTCAGCTTTCTTAACATAATCAGCAATTATTTAATTGAAAAATACTTCTCAATTGATTATCTTAGTTAGTTTTTAACAACTGGTATTTTAAGCGTTGTTTATCAGTTGAAAACATTTTTAAAAGAGTATTTGTGGTTCTAATTATGTTTAGTGTCGATACAGCGAAAGCTGAAGAGCATTGACGTATTATAATTTATAGTTCAAATGCGAATGAATTTAAATTCTTGAATTTTGACGTTTTTAATAAATGAGTGATATTTGTAATAATTAAATTAATGTAATATCGTGATATATATGATACTTTCACTAAAGCAATTTGAGGCAGGCCCATTGGAAAAAAAAATGTGTGGAACTCGCTTGTTTGTATTTTTGTGTGGGTAAGCTCAATCGCCACGGCAAGGTCGACTGCCCCCTATAACCCAGAAAAAAGAATCCTGAAAACCCATTGAAACAACCGTGAATAGAATAGAACTGAATGTTTTATATATGATAGCTTTTATTTCTCATATTACGTTTGCCACCTACCTATACATACATATTTACCGTAACCTGTTAGGTTACAGGTGGAGTGTCACATTTGTATATATGTTTATGTGTTAACAGTAAACCGGTCTTTTAAATGTATACATACATACATACATACATACATGCATACATACATACATGAAAAACTATAATGCAACAGTTCTGTATATAGAATGACTTATTTTAATCCGATTTAAATAAACTCCGACGGAAACTGGTTAGCACGAAATTATAGTACCGGCATAAATATGTTATCTAATTAAATTCAGTTGATGCTATAGCTATACAAAACATATATTGGATGGCATCACACAAGTCGTGATGATTTATAGACATATTAATTAAATACAATCCATTCGATTTTTATTAATTCGCTGGTTGACGTGAAATGAACGTACGGAATTAAGTTAGACAAGAGATATAGAAAGAGAGAGAGAGAGTGTGATTGAGAGAGCCTTATATAGGTTTGCTAACGCTGCGCTGCGCTGCGCTGGTCCCAGCTGTGACAATACAGCCAAACTCGCTGACTGACGCTTGAGCGATGGCACTCATTACTTCATGGGAATCAACACTTGTGTTTCCCGTTGACACCTCGGTCCATTCCCCTCTTGCCCAAAAACACACACATGTGCGGACAAACATATACAAGTAATGAACAAGTATTCGTCCAGTAATAGGTGCTGTCGCACATTGCAACCATCCCTATTAATTTTACCGTCGAAGTACATACACAGGCAAAAAATATACATACTACGTATGTATGTCTTTTTTTCGGCTATGTTTACCAACTTTCAATTCGTTATCGTATCGATTGATTTCCGTATATGGTGTTGACATTTTATCAACACCAAGCAATACACATTGATAATAGTGGAACTGTATTTTTTTATTTGAGCTCACATGTCCATTTAACTAGCCGGTAGATATACTACGGGACTTCATAGACAACAATAAATCAACATATCATTTTAAACATGAATAACTGATTGTTGTGAAAGTTTCCTTTATGTTCCTGGCTAGTTGTAACAATATACGTTTCAATATTTAGACAAATAGCGTTAATGCTTAGACAGTTATGACATGATGATGAAAGTATGAACTATGATTACATTTTGAGAGATTGTCGAATTCGTTTTTTTATTATAAATATCTAATGTGAAAAACAATTGAAATTAAATTTATTTAATGACAGTAAAAGTCGATTTAAATATTAATAAAAATTATGTTAGAAAGTTCATAAATAAGTTGGTTAAACATGTTCATAGATCCAGATTTGGTGGTTTTACGTGAGAAAACTAGTTGTGATTACGTTGATGAAAACCTATTAAAATAATATAAAGAAATGCCGTCATGTGAATCAAACGTCAATATCAAAAGCGAAGATTGCTTGTATGAGTGAAGAGAAACTAATATTCTTTATACGTCTGTATGTATGTATGTATGTATGTATGTATGTATGTATGTATGTATGTATGTATGTATGTATGTATGTATGTATGTATGTATGTATGTATGTATGTATGTATGTATGTATGTATGTATGTATGTATGTATGTATGTATGTATGTATGTATGTATGTATGTATGTATGTATGTATGTATGTATGTATGTATGTATGTATGTATGTATGTATGTATGTATGTATGTATGTATGTATGTATGTATGTATGTATGTATGTATGTATGTATGTATGTATGTATGTATGTATGTATGTATGTATGTATGTATGTATGTATGTATGTATGTATGTATGTATGTATGTACGTATATTTGAAAGACAGATGAACAAAAAAGTAAAATAAAAACTATGTGATCGCCGGTCGCGTAATGAAAGTTCCCTAGGTCCAGCCAGTAATCGTGAAATTAACATGACCGAGAACGTGTGGCATTCAGTGGGTAATTTGAGACGTGCTCGATAAGGAATCCTACGGTTGTCATTCGTGCTTCGGACCGGCTACTATAAGGAACGTGACCAACAGATAATGATGTCAAAGTATATACTTCGTACGAGACTTGCCAACATGCGATTGAAAAAGGCCACAGGTACAATGTTGTATTGCGGTTTTCAATTTCTTAGGCCGCGGCCATACAACCTAACCTAACCGAGCGGAGACTGATGCGCGGCTAGTAAAAGCAGAACATCGAAAACTAATCAATAACATCACATTCACCAAAACGTCAACAATTTCGACAAATTTAGTGTACGCATCATATTTCATCGAGGACTACTTTGGGATGTATTACTTTCGTAGAAATTTAATTTTGCTCATCTGATTTTTGTTCCAATTGGTACACGCATAAATATATTTTATGAAAGTGACAACCTTTCGTTTTTTGATACATACTTATAATTAAATATATATTATTGTGTTTTAACTATTTTTAAAATGAAAATAAAAGCAATAATATCTATTTTCGATGTTATGATATCAATTTTGAAAGTTGATTAAAATCCAAAGATATAGATGTGTTTGATTTTGTTTTCATCGTGATAGAATTTGAAGGAAACGAACTATATACACCTACAAGATTTGAGAACTTCGAATTGCGAAGAAGCAAACAGTAAAGTGCCATTCTTAATTCCATTAATTAACAGCACTCAGGAGCAGCACAAGGCCTTTATTGAGGTGTCGTGTTTCGAGCTCGTGCCGAATTAGATTTGCCGTCAATATTGTGTCAATACTTGACGAGCATTGGCAATGGTCGAAATTCATTGCGGACAGTCGAGCCAAAATACAGTGGTCTCACTGACGATATACGTGCGAGACGAGCAATCAATCGACCCAACGAACTTCTCAAACACTCTTCATCTGTAGTGAGTCTTGTTCGAAAACTTAGTTGTATAAAATTATATCGTTTTCTTAAAATATATATCCCAACATAGTATTATAAAAACACTCTATGGTTCATAAAAAAAAATCTGTTTACCATTCCGTACTTATTACATTTAATAGTCTCAGCAATAGTAATAAACCGGAAGTAAATTCCACGACCAATTTATCTAATCATTTAATAGTGTTGCTTGGTAGCAAAGATAGATTTTATAGCTTATTTTGTGGGTGATACAATTTTGAGCGTTCTAATGTAGTTAAATTAAATGAGTGACAGCTGATTTACCTAAATAAATTGGTAACTTTCAATCTACAAGGTAGAAAATAAATTAGCAAGCAGTTAAATAGCTGAGCGATTTCATTAAAAATGTTTTTTAATTCTTAATGTGTATAACATCAAAATAAAAAATCGTTTAGTTCCACTAAATACTAATATATAATTTCTTTAATTGCTTACCAAATTGAATGTAAGCATTGGATTTATTGGAATTTGGATATATGTACATATATGTTTTGTATAAACCAGTGTTTAGTTATACTTACGAGTACTTACTTAGAACATTGAGAATGAAAAATAGAAAAATGTAATAACTGTAGTTGGAGGCAGTGGTGTTAGTGAGTGATTTACAGAGATTGTGCTCAAGAAGAGAAGAATGATTTCTGGTTGAATTGAGTGTGAGTTAAGACAAGGAAAAAGTTTCGCTTGGTCGTAAAGCAACACTACACACAGTCGCTCTGGTGTTTTGTCAAATGACAATAATGGTTTGCCAAGGCAATACGCGTTCCCCTTGGTATGTGTGTATGTTCATCACGTATCACGTCCGTGGCCGATACAAAGACTTCCCGTCTACTACACCCTCGTGTGATAGGGCGCCCTGGCGAGTGCTCGTTTGACCCCCGGGCAGACAATCTGTGCGGGCGTTAGGCCGACAGTCACATTCGGTCGTCACTAGTGTCGTACTGAGACGCGCAATAACATAGACGTGATACACTCCCACCCGCACTGGGAGTACACAACACCGAACGGGTGCGAGATGTATACGGAATATGGGATCACATGAAGAATTCACCGGCCCCCGGGAAATTCACACTGCCCACCGTCCATGCTTCATTTTACCACGATTCAGGGGGATACACTTATAAATATCTTCAATATCTAACACTTCTATTAGGTTATATAGCTGTTATATAGGTTGCATCTGCTATGTGCGATGTATCTTATTGAGGATATGCATTAACCGAATTGTAATTAGACCAAATCATTTCATTTGACCGTCACCTAATCTACATTCATTTCAATTTCGATGGATAGTCAAATAATAGTTTGTTTTCTTTCTTATATGTTTTCGGACAAATAGAATTTTCATTTCATCCAAGTAATTCTTTTTCTCAGTACCTAATATAGATATTCTGAGTTATGGTCGTGACCAAAATTAATTTGCCTTTCGTTAATTGTGGAGTGACGATAATATGTGGTAGATTTTTGTTTTCATCTCTCATTCAAAACCCCATATGATTCGGTTCTCTATTCTAGACATATACAAACACGGGAAGTTCTGCTTTATCCGGAAATGACGGCGTTTGTGCATGATACGCACGTGCACGATACGACAAACCGGAAGCAACCGGAACTCGGCAAGAGTACGCAGCGAACCGGTCGGTTTGTTCGGCCAATGTCTTTTTGTTTCGTTTCTTTCATATCGTAAACATTAAGGCCCATCAATTACAGTGGTAACACGGCGACGATGATAACCGACGTTGTATACTTCTTAGCGAACCCTGTCCGTTGCCTCGGCATCGCATCGCAGTGACGTATGAGAAAGCAGAATGTGGCATGGGGTCCAGGATGTTGGTGTAAGTCCCTGGAGTTCACGAAGAGGCCATGTGATGAATCACGTGAGGCGACATCGCCGGGTGTAACCCCACCGTGGTCCCACAACGGCCGCACCGGCCTCGTTTTCGTTCTACGATTCTCGTGCGTCTTATGTCTTCCAAGCTACTATCTCTCAGAGTCCACTAATCTAATTTATGAAAACAGATGATCAGTTTTGCGCTTTACAATTTATTATTCTGCAACTATAACTTTCGCTCCCTGGATTAAATGATAGTTTGGACGTTTACAATGATGTATGTATAAAAACATCCTTCTCTTTAATTTTACTACTTGGTAGATTAGTTTAAATTTGATAATATTTGAGATTATCTTAGACAAAAATAAATACCAAATTAATAGTAAATTAGTTTGAGCATTTAAACATAATGTTGTTATACCAATTTCTAAAGTGATTTAAGATAGCAATATACGATATATATATTTTACTGCTGGTATCGTGCCAAATAGGTATGGAATTTCCGTATACGATCAAATAAAGCGCATTTTAAACTTAGGCGTACGTGCGTTCATGATATTATTTGCCGTTATCCTGGTGTAACTTAAAAATCAATGAGTTATAGATCACCAGGAAACCGTAAGAGCCTCCCTTCCTGTTCGGTGTCGTTCCCAATCGCCCGGTCGTCTACGTGCGGTGAGTTCAAACGGTGCAACAATGCGTCAGGGATTTCCCGCGACACGCATCCATCTGAAGGCGACAAGCGGACACTCCCGGGCCGTTAGTGGTGCTAAACGCCCCGCTAGAATGCTCATCACGAGTGCACGTTCACCGGGAGGGTTGCCGATTGCACGTTGTCTTTACATCTACTACCTCACGCACCATTTACACACAGCGGTGGTCGTTCGAAACTGTTGCGACTTTAAACGTTAACGTTACATACATACACACACGGCGACGATTTTTGGGCTGAGACATTAGCGCTCATGTGAACCACCGTTGATCGTTCAGCGAATAAAAAAAGAACCATATCGATAACACGCGCTTTTCTATCCAGCAGCTTTTTTCTATAGTGTGTTAAACTCCGTTGAAAAGTTAATCAATTATCAGGAAATTGAAACTAAGAAAATAGAAAACAAAGTGGATATGTACCGGTGGGTATTCGAAGAATGAAATCTATACTGCAAAGAGCTGATACATTTAGACAGAGCATATAGCACATATACAAAAGTGTACAGTTTTTGATGTTGTAATTTTTGGTGTTCATTAAGAAGCGGCTACGTAATGGGATTTACATACATCGTTCTCTAACAACACATGTACGTACATGTGTACGATTGTATTGAATTTCACTTTCGCTAAAGCGATTGCTGAAGGGAAAACGTGCGACGGGATCAGCGGTGCAAAACTCCGGGGATTTGTCTGTGAAAATGGATAAAAAGCGGGCGACAGACGCACCCGGGGCAACAAGTTCGCGAGGGAAAGAATTGCTTTGACATCACCGATGCCGCGCATTAAAAACAACCCCGCCGTCCCTATCACTTCTCGTCTTTTACTGTAGACCCCTTGTATACCACAATGCAACAGCGTTACGTAGTCAACCCACTGCTGCTACCGCACCTACAAACTCGGGGCAGATTCCCCGGATATAAGATTAAATTAGTGTTTTATATGCCGGAAAAAAAGTCGTAAAGAACGATATGACTGCTACGAAAGCGCCCTCTGTACCCCCGCACTACTCCTACAGCGCCCCGCCGCAAAGTTAATCTGTGTGTTGTGATATTGTAACTCTTCGCGGTTCATTCGTCGACTTTTGATATGTACTCTCGTATCTGCGCATTCACCTGTAATACGGTAATACGATCAACAACATAATGCGATAGTAATCAATGTTTATATATATATATACATTAATGTGTTATGCAATATCATGTTTATTACCACTACAATATTTGAATTTACTTTAATCCCTTTGCAACTCATTAATATTTTTATTAACATTTACAAGATCATTGCATTAGGCTATACCAACTAGAAAGTTATATAAGTACAGATACATTGAGGTGGTGCATATTGGTTAGAGGAAAACTAGTGAGACGAGTGCTAGTGTGTGTGACGTGAACCCTCTTCACCGTATATATGTTTGTGGGACGAGGCCCCACGAGAGGACGCGGCGCAGGCTTTGGTATGGTATGGTATGGTATGGTACGGTATCTATCTCGTGGCAAAACTAGGGCCAAGACCCAGCAGGGAACTGAATAGCTCATGGTCAAACTAACAACTGGCCACTTAATGTGACGCTCGGGACACAGAACAAACATCGGCGTCCGTGTCAGCGTTCATCTCGATGTCTACGCGGGCACAATCTTCCTGTGAATCTAATGCCTAATCCGAGACTCTGCAGACAAAATATGACAAAAACCAACAACAACAAAAAACATCTGCAGTGTATTGCACATGACTTTCTTATACGTGTTAGGCATATTTTGTTTCGATAGAGGGGTTATTAATATAAACCTAATATTTAGAAGAAAGTCCAGTGCAATACACTGCAGAAGTTTTAGATAGGAAAGATAAAAAACATATAAAAAATTTAAATTTCAAGATAATATTTTGATTCATTACGTTATAATAGAAATTATTATGACTGAACGTTTAAAAATTTAAATAGTAATTTTCTTGTAATCGATAAAATGTTTGAAGAATTTTTTTAAACAAATGTTGTGTATAATTTTAATATCTTTCATTTTGTTAAATTAAGTATTATCTGCTTAGCTTTTAAAAATGTTATTTATTAATTGAATAACAAAATTGTTATGCTATGAGTAAAACATATCAATATTTGGTTTAAAGATTTAAATAAAATCAAAAGCAATAAGCTTTTAAAACGATAGTGCTGCCACCATAAGTTATTTCTTAATAATACGTTTGTTCATCGAAATACTGTTGTTTTTTTTTGTCTGCTCTTCCTCTTTTCTGGTACACGTCCACATCCCGACACTTGTTCCGTCTGACGTTAATAACGCTCCACTCGATTCATCGAACAACTTGGACTCAATTCACTTGGTTGCACGTTATCTTATGGCAAGGGGGAACGCTACACACACACACACACACACACACACACACACACACTAAACACATTTATGGATACAAAGTTAGAGCAAGAGTTATTGTGTGACGCATTCCAGCTAACCATATTTTATAAATAGTGTTGTCCAGGAGTTCATCGGTGCTATCGTGGTCAACCGGAAATGTACGTCAGTAGTCCGAAACTCGGATGGAGCGAACGTGAGATCACTGCAAGGTACCCTGTTGCCACTTACCGAAACCACACGCTCGCATCGTCCCAAAACGCCACAAATACATACGCGCCTCTCCATAAATGGTACCTCTTGAATTACACTTGTAAACATGTTTCTTGTGTAGCACCAATTTCACTTAAATGTCTACTTACTTGGATTACTTGGTTTGGCCGTCATGTGCACGGCACAGCGTTTCGGGGTTGTTGGCGAAAGATCAGGACACATCTAGGAATGGCTTAAATGTGTCATAAGTTTGAAAAGCAGCGCCGGAGGGACACTAACTTGAGGTCTGATTCATACTTCAAGTGGCCGGCCATAACTTCCAACAGTTAACTTGGTACATGAGATTAATAATACACCGCATCGCGGTTCCGCAATATAGCCGCGTTCCTTTTCATTTAGTTTATCGTTGGTCATTCTCATACGTGTCTGGCAAATATATTGTATCAGAAATTTACTCAGAATATTATTAATTCTGTTCTACTCAAGTTACACATAACTCGTTTGTTAAACTTGTTTCGTACAATCCATTACCCTTTATAAAAAAAAGTATGTAAATATTACATAGTACTAGTCGTGGCCGAGAGAGTAAATATGTATGTACATTTGCCTCCAGATTTAGTCATTTTAAACATAACATACTTTCACCGCTTAAATTGGGGAAATATGTACGCCCACTGAAAAACATTATTAAAAGTGAATAGAACAACCATAAGCTAATAAAATACTGGCACTTGTATGTTTGGTAGTTATTAAATTCGGTTGAAATTACTTTCATTTACAATTATTGTGAACTATGTACTGTTGTTGCTTATTGGTTTATGCTATAAATTAATTTATTTTAGTTCTGTAAGGTTAAATGTTTCATATATATCTCCAACGTATACACTCGTAAATTAATGTACGAATAATAATTATTTCTACGATATTAAAATTACATTTATTTAGTCTAATGATATATGTCCACATTTACCGGGAAACACATACATATAAAATATGTATCTTATAATTTGTAGATGAGCGTCATATTTCTAAAATTCGCAATTGAAATACGAGAGCATATCTCTAGAGATATGGGTGACGCTTATGTGACGTTGCGCAGGCGACCAACGAGTAACAAGACAAGAGATGGACCACCGAATGACATGATCCAGATGCCATGTTCTATTTTAAGTATACACCGACCAAATCGACTTCATTTCAATATGCGATGTATTGCAGACACGAAACTCAAAACAGTATATTTTAAACCACGGATACCTACATTCCATAATTACCACCTCTATATCTATAACACAACGATTACCACGTCTGTTTTCAATGAAAATAATGTTTGATTTTTAATTAAGTTTTTTTTAGTTTCTTATTAGAAATTTAATTACTCATAATCAAATAATTTCCTAATCAAATAAGTTGTGGCTCCAGAAAACAAACACTGAATATTTTAGGAGACGGTAAAAAAAATACAACCTCTCTACTATATACATATGTACATATATCTACTCTGCATTGTGTAAATATACGTAAGTTTTTTTTTAATTGCATCTTAGGTTATTTCGTTTAAAAAAAAATTCTTTTAATTCAATGCAATTAAAAAGATATTTACATTGTTATTTTTACAGTGTATAGTTAATTTAAATAAAACTATTACTATTGAAAAAGTATTTAGATGTATTTTTTTAAAGGTATAATTTATATTTAAATAATTTTATATCATAATATGAACCACATACTAAATGCACATGAGTTAAATAAACAGATATATCAATTTTTTTATAAATTATAATAAAATTGTGTTGAGAGAAATTTGAAATTTGGAAATAAAAGTAATTTCAATTGCGATTAACTAAAAATGCTTTTAAAATTGCATTTTTACAAAAAAAAAGTATTAAAAAACATATTTTATTTATGGTTTACAAAAAATAAATGTTATTTATTTTATAGTTGAGATTAATATTTAAAAAATATTAATTTATAACAGTGATCCAGCATGAATCATGTTATCAACGAATGGTGCATTACTTGCTGGTAAAATCGTGTTGTATTAAAGATTGAATAAATATAGAACCACTATTGGGTCTTGATATTTAATTATGCTGACAAAAACCTGTCCAGTGTCTGTCGATTATTATTCAACTACAGTTTACTAGTGAAAAGTGTCATGAACAGATCGGTGTGTAGAACTGAGGAAACTGATGTGATATGTGTTGTGTATTTGACGATCATGTGAATATATTTAGACTATGAATTTTGCAAGATATCTTCACGAGCCATGCTGATTTCATCAAGCATGCAGGGCGTTAGGAAATACGTAATGGTGAGTGGTTTTTAATATACCAATATTATACCTGATTTAAAAATTGCTTTCTTCGAATTCTGAGTAGCAGTTAAATAGATTTGACAACATTGTTTATATATTCGTAATTGAATTTGGTTTTGAAATATCATAATTAGTTTTATGTTACATGTGAAACATGACTGGTTTTAGTAAAGAATTAATTTATTGAAATCTATTTGTAATACAACAGATATTATAAATTAGCTTTAAAAATGTATGACTGTCACTGATATTATTTAAAAAATATATTTATCTCCGTGTGGGATTTAGGATAGGCATTTTGTGGCGAAAGTAGGTAGCTTCGCCTAGATATTTTTGCATGACACCTTATAAATTCAACAATAATGTTGGTGTTAAAGACGAAACTAATAAATATCTAATCGTTGCAACGGCACCTGTTTACCCGTGTAGCCCCGCAGGCTCTGTGTTGTGCTCGGTTCGGTTAATTTACAACTATCTGGAAAACGCAAAACAGACGAGTTTTTACTGTTTGTAGTAATAATACCTTGGTCGCTTGGATTGTTTATTGGATCATATAAATCCTGAACTCGACAGTATAATTACGTTGTGACGCTTTCGCACCTAATACCTTTTAGGATGCGAATACGATGCAGCTGATTGTTGTATACAGGGTGTCGACTCCATAACATATAAGTGCTTTATGTGGAAACATCTTCAATATATTTTTAAATTGTTAACTGAGTATTTTATCGTTAAACTGTTGATTCAATATTAAAAATCGTAAATGTAATCAAGAAATTATATAATTATGTGTTTTCTGTCTGTTAATTGAAAATATATATTATTACGGATTCAAATACTGCAAGTATATTTGGTTTCATTGTAGCAAATCTATTTAAAAAAAAATATTGAAATAAAATATTATTAGACCAAATCAATTATTTGTGTGGTTGGCACTTGGTGAAACATATTTAACTTAAATAATTATAACACTTAGTAGTTTTCACAAAAAAATATATATACATATATATATATATATATATATATATATATATATATATATATATATATATATATATATATATATATGTATATATAATAGTGTATATTTGCTAATTCATTCTTTCAATGTTTTCATTTAGAATATTTGTATCATTTAGAGTTAAAATAATTTAAGAATATTGTGAAATATTTTTGCGTAAAGCCTTATGTTGATTACAACCTGTATAGATTTGTTGATGCTGCCGGTACCGGCTCGGCCTTGGAACGTGCTTACAGTACACCCTTAACAACAGAAACAAACGGCTGCAACCGACGATATCTACCTGCATTCTTCATTCGTGTTTTGTCAAACAAATGATCGCGTTATTTATTTCTAGATTTAAATTTAATTGCAAAGTGCATCACGTACTTATAAACGATGTATATGTATATACGATATGGTGTTGTTTGTTTTGTTATTAACGTAGTAGATAAATGTGTAGGCATATATCGATACGTACGTTTAGCGCCCAAGCAAGCACGGCTTGCTCAGGTGAAACCAATCAGAGATAAATTCCAGTACGATTGTGCTTGAAGTTATGATTTGTTAGTTTTTGACTTTTTGTGGCTGTAGAAACGACGGTATTCGGTATTGCAACCGATGCGTTCATAGGATGTCCTTCACCCTCAATCTATACTATCTATCTTGCTCGTACTACTCGGAGTCTCTATAACTCTGACTCTGGTGTGTCCCAGGACGACGCTGTTAATTAGCTATATTTTATACCTTACGGATTGGTGTTCCCCTGTAATTGTGCGCTCGGTGTAATTTGCTTTCCGACAATTTATAACGAAACAAATAGGATAATGCGGCCCCTAATTCCTTGCTCGTTGTTTTCTTGCGACGACGTGCTATATGCCTGCAATCTATTTCTACTTTACTACCGCACTTTACACATTTCTTCCCCTAAAATGTGACACTGCATCCAGATTTTTTATTATTCTTAAACTTTACAATCAGTTCTTTTACGGCATTAACTATTTAAGTAAAAATATTAATTTTAAATTTACTTAAACTACGTGTAAAAAATAATTCTAAAATGAGATGACTACTCATACTACTATACTACAGAAATAGACTCTATATTTATCAAAATGATCCCTCAAGTGGATTGAAAGTTTTGAGAAAAACCATATTTTATGTTAAAATCAATAATAAAAATATTCAATAGTTTGTAAATAAAATATTGCGACACGCATTTATTTTTTGTAATTTTTGCTTACATTTCGGGCGATTTTCACCCTTCTACAAGATACTTGTGGTAATTTCTGATTAAATTTGTGATTTCTAACAGTTTTATCAAATATATAACATAACTTAGTTGTGTATCGTAGATAGTCAATTAAATTTAATACTTGGTGGAGATTAGGTATAAGAAGTAAGACTTTGGGGACAGTTTTGGTGTCTAGTAATAAGGGGACTTAGATTGACAGGCGGCGCTTTAAGCGACACGTGCACTAGCCAGATAACCAATATAATGACCCAGTCCAATCTCAACTGAGTATTGACAGGATTCGGGATCAAAAGTTGGCTGCGGCACTGGTCGAACAAACATACACACACACACACATATAACTACACATAAGGCCGCTTATCCCAGATCAATTAAATTAATTGAACGGCTTTTAAAATAGCCGAACCCGAAATACTAGACCAGCGCGAGGTCAGATACCGACACAGAGAAGAGAAAAAAATATATTCGAAAATTGGTAATTGATCACTCTGTAATACGATGATAACGTTACTAATTTTATATTAATTTCTAATTCGTGTATGTTATGCTTTTTTCTTTCAAGACAAATTATCTTGAATGAATTTATTGATTAAAACGACTTTAGCTTTTTTACAAATGCAATCATTCTATTTTTGCATCCTCTGTTCCAATTTGTTTTCGATTTACAATAATGACTGAAGAGTTTTGGTATCTAATAATTTATGACTAATCGTTTCTGCTAAGGAAACATTTTTTCATCAACGCTTGACCCCATTATTGCAATTGGTTTTGTAGTGCGTCATTGTGTGGGTGCCTATCATTGTTTTTCTATATTTAATTATTTATTTATTTATATTGTTTTATTGTGATACAATATTCCGCAGATTTTTCTAGTTTACGCAATATTCATAGTAGTTTGCTATGATTCGATGATTAAGGGTGATGGCATCTCCTTTGTTTTATTATATTGCATTACAAACCGCCACTACATAGAATACAGTTTCAGTTTAGTGAAATGACGATATCGGTGGGGCCACCGAATGCACATGGTAATACCAAGCGAATTTTCAATTTACCTTTGGCAGTCTCGAATGCCAGTAGTGTAGCAGAGAGTCTATTTGTCATAGACGTCTGAATTGAAAGCGCGCAGCGCGGGTGAATTGAGTTTCTTGAAGGCGTTTTCCTAGGGCACCTCTGGCGGTTGTGCAGTGCGCCTATTGCCCTTTGCAGGCGATGACAACCCGCTTTGACAGCTCCGGGGTAATTACACTGGCTTGAGTTATGTTTCCGACTACACCAATTACCCTTGTGCCTGTAAAACGGTACGCGGCGGCGGCGCCCACGTTAGATTATATGTACCCCCGCTGTTATACTGCGTTTCCGGCCGCGAGAAATACGTTAAGCGACGCGTCGTTCTCTTCATAATTTTCGCACTATACCTAATATTTATACTAGGTATATACACTGTATTTTTGCAATTGCACTTACATATATAGACAGAGCCATATTTACTTTAAAATTAGTTCATCCGGTTAGGATGGGTATGCATGTATGTATGCGTATCACACCCACGCAGATATTAATAGTTAATATATTTATAACTGTAGAAAAAATATTTTGCGTGCTTGTCGCTCAGATCAGATTTCTTTCAGTGTGAATTACAAAATGATCACTAAGCAATTTGCATATTATTTCTTATGGTTTATTTTTTAATTTTCGTTCAAGAATAGAATTTGAACTACATATGTATATTGCGGACCTCTTTTATCCCCTATAAATAAGTTTTCAATTCAGAAGTAAGTGCAGTAATGAAAACTGATAGTAATGCACAGGTGTGAAGTGGAACAAAGTGGCCGTGGTAAAATGAGCGACGGCCATATAGAAAGCGGTATGGAAGTCAAGTGTTTTGTTGCTGTCGAATAGAGAACGTTGAGTTGAAGCTTTGACAAACAATACGTTATTCTATTACACCCTTAATATGAGTGTTATTCTTGTCGCACGCCACGCCAGTCGAATCAACTAGCAACGAAAACGAAGCAACGAACGGGTTATTTCAACCCTTTCAGAAACGACAACAATCTAATTATATTGATTGAATGACAGCCTGATTCATTAGATATCATTCTTTCGTTGAGCGGACGGGCGAAAGAGGTAATTCAGTGTGAAGGTTGAAGGGTTGCTTCGCCTAACAAACACACAAAACGTCAAAATGTTTCCCATCTGCGACGTGACTGTCAAAACAATATACAATGTGTGAACACCGTTGACAGTTTGTCGGTCACTGTTCGTGCGACGTGTACCAGAAGGGTTAGATACAAGACAAAAGGGACACCATAAATGGTTTGGGGGAGAATTGAGTTGAGTTGAGGTATGGGTAAGTTGCTTCCCCATTGCTTCCGGTCAGTTTCATTAACTGGCCGCTTGACAAATGGTAATTGGGATAGCCATTGGTCACTCTGTACTCGTACTTGTGTGTCCACTCTTTCTCTGTCATTTATAAATAATTCACCCAACATTCTTGGTCCTGCTACCCCGATGAACTGTTAACTGTTCGTCATTTGTCATTTGTTTTATACGAAGTAAACTACATCAAATGAGATAAATAGAAATTGTTTGTTAGGTAAATGATTAATACAATGCAAAACAACAAAATATTATCAGGAAAATTATTTTGAGTTCAATCGTAAAGTTTTTATCACTGAATTACTATAAATAAATGGCAACATATGATACTTTTTGTAGATCTCAATTAATTTTTTCTTTCTTTTACGAAGTAATAAGTAAGTATTGTAATCACGAAAAAAAAAAATTCTCGAAATATTAACGGAAATACACCTTTTGACCTTCCCTGAATCGAGTCTGACTATTTTTGGAATGACGTCTGTGTGTGTGTGTGTGTATGTGTGTGTCTGTGTGTCTGTGTGTATGCGCTCTACAGCCTACACCGTGAAGATAAAATTATGAAACTTTAAACTTAAGATTTGTATATGTCTGGGGCGAAAACCTCCTATTTTTGAAAAGTATATTCAAACTGGAAGTGCATGTTTACTTAAGACTTTTTTTGCAATTTCTGCAATATCTCTGAAACGGCTATACTTGCAGTAAAAATAGTTAGAATAACATTGAAAGATATTAGTATTCTGCACAACATTTCTTCAAAAGTACCAGTTACAAGATCTTATCTTATTGATATTGCCATAGTTACGTAGGTATGGGAAATCATATATAATAAATCGCATCTACTATGCATGTCAATTGTTTTAAATATTCCAATATTTTGACATTTAACATTTATTGTCAGTGTCACAAATAAGTTTAGTGAAAAACCGTTACAAAGGTTAGTAAATAATTTAAAATATTATATATAAATATTTTCTCTGGTTTAAAGTTAATTTGGAAACTAAAAAATGCCCGGCCATAATAATTTTTAATAATATGTAATGAATAATAATATTTTCTTTATACTACTATAAAATCCAACATTTAAAACATTGGAAATCTGACAATAAACTAACTTTACAATTTTATTGGACAATGAATGAACATATTTTCTTGAAATTTAAACATCAAATCTAAATATACTGACTACGTAAAAGAAAGTTTAGGGCCAACACATGGCCGATATTTTATTTTCATATTTAAATATTTGACATAATTAAAACTAATAAAAATTAAAATACTAGTAATAAAAATCAGTTTTATTATTCTTTGGGTGACACCAAATCCGAATGAAATCCTTCTACAAATAATTTAAAGTGGTTTATTATTTATCTATTACGTCAACATATTTTTACTATCAGACAATTATAGATGCAGAACATGTACATACATACATCACGATTAGCTATTAAGAAGGTAGGCAGATTTGTTAATAACAACGATAATATTATGCAATATATTTATGCATAGCTATAATATCTCGATGTCTCTATTTATTCTTGCAAGAATTACTCATTGCTGCGGGAATATATACAACATCGTAAGATCGCGTCTGATGGTTATAGGTATTATGACTCAAGTAGTCAAGTGCCACTGAAAATATATCTAATTTTGTTATTGATTACTGGCAAAGCTTGTCTCTGTTGGTGCTTAGGTTAAAATGTCGGGCGAAGGATTAATAATAATTTGTGGATAGAGTTACGACTTACAATAAAGACTCTTTTAAAGTATTTTCGCGCTGAGCATTTTTATTTGTATATAAATAAGTGCGGTATTTTTGTACGTACTCTGTATTGTGGGTAATATGATTTTATGAACCTTACAAATAATATTTCTTTGTATATATGTATGTATAATTTGCGATCTGTGTTAAGGGCAGTTTGGCATACACGGGCATGCTAACTAAATTAAATAAGTGAACAGTATCTTGAGCAATGAGCCTTAGGTGTTTTGTTGTTTGTGAATATATGACTGTATGTGTGTACTACGTATGTTTGGATGTGTGTTTAAGTGAATTCAAATTATGTTAGGTGCGTACATGAGTGCGTACAAGCGTATGAATCATATGTTTGACTGTCTGTCTTGCTAACTTCATGTGCGCGTAATTGTTATATTGTAACTTGTAAGATTGTTAACTTCTTGCATTAGCGCAACGGAGCTTGTACACTCGCGTTACAACAATTAAGATGCTAATGGGCCTGTTGAGATATCTAAATATATTCTATGCGTTTTGTTTTTTTATTTCACTAACAACTAGAATATAATAAGGTTTTAACGTCTCCATGGTGTATCTCATCAAAGCATTGCATCGCCAAAGCAATTCAATTGCTGGTAATTTTAAGGTGAACCATCAAGTTCGCTAAAACATCGTGCCTTGCAAATGAAAACTAAAAAAATACTATTCGATATGTATTTGCATAAAAAATACTTGGTAAAAATTTCATTTAATTTGAGCTTGTATTAATGGAGAAAAAAAATAAAAACTATGAAAAAGTGCCTATTTTGGGGGTTTTTATTTTTTATCTCCAATAATACTAGTTAGAAATAAATGAAATTTTTATCATGCATTTTTAATGCAAATACACATCGAATGACATTTTTTTTTTTTAATTAAAACTTCCAAAATATACACTTTTTCATAGTTTTTATTTTTTTTTCTCCATTAATACAAGCTCAAATTTTATGAAATTTTTACCAGGCATTTTTTATGCAAATACACATCGAATGGTATTTGTTTAATTTTCATTTGCAAGGCACGATGTTTTCCTAACCGAGCCTGATGCTTCACCTTAAGGATTAATTTATAATTGTATTAAAATGTTAGTTTGAATTTATAGTAAATTCGTTTTGCTTTTCGAGGTATTTGTTGAAGTGGCATTTAGAGCGAATTTACTGTATAATGTTTTTGATTGTTTGAACCAAAACGTAATATTGAATCAAGAAATGCTAGTGGCATTCTAATTACATATGTATGTTGAGCTCCATATCCATATCGGAGATCTCGCCAGTTGTCGACAAGTATTTATAACGAGGTTTAAGCTTGTTGAACAACCATCAAGCAAAATATGAACGGAAAGCTTTTTGTTTAGAATATTAGTGTAATATGTATGTATGTATGTATGTAGATATATTCTGCAGTGGTTGATGTTTGAAAGAAGGACATGCGCGAGACTGAGTCGGAGAAGCAGTCGCAGACGAATTGTACTCGCAACAGACAGGTCGTTAATTTTACAGAATCACGACAGTCGTTCAGTCACGTCGTTTTAAACACTTAGTGGTTTTTTGCAAGTGTCGTTACACTGACGTGAGCAACGTGTTTCAAACAATTACTAAATTTAATTAAAACTGCGCTTAAACATTTCCTAGCGGGAGTCATCTATCACTACCAGGGCCCAAGTTTAGTCGTCGCATCGCATCTCTCGACTCATCTCCGTACAAGCCCCCCTCGCCTAGCCAAGCGCCACGGCACGGTCCGTCCGCTCAAACGGCGTTCATCTCTCAGCGAATGCATTTTTAACGTTTCAAAACAAGGAATAGAGACACCGAATACATTTCCCTACAAAGCCCCGCGAACCAATTAGGACGGCCGCGTGTCTCAGTGCGCGCGATTATAAGGATGAATTATGCCAGCCACGTTGCTATAGGTAACGTCAGTTCACGAAGATGTTGTTATTTCGCCGAATATCATCACCTGGACATGTTGTTGTGAAGGCGGGTTATGATGTGTATGAGCGGACATGAGCTTCGCTCTTGTTGAGTTACTGTGCCAGTGCCAGTGCCAGCCTCGCCGAACCTGTCCAGTAATTGTCAGGAACAGCGGCGGCACACTTGATCGAGGAGCTAGGAATGTTTCAAGTCCGCGGAATCTGCCGGCAATTTGTGCTACATTCTCAAGTTGACAACTGACAGTTCACCCTTGAGATGGGCGCGAATTGTTTTGGTTCTTGGACATTTACTTCGCTCTACTCAACTAGGGGAAGTGTGGTAGGATGATTCAGGATAGCAAAAATTTTTAAGATTTCTCACAATGACTTCAATTATTTAGCAAGAAATTTAAATTAAATTCAATTTTTAATGAAAATACGTTAATCGTTCGTTAATGTGTAATGTGTATATTTTCTTTAGCATCAACCATGTATGAAACAGCTTATTAGTTGTATCCATAGCATGACGTCATATATGTAGAATTTGTTATTTTTTTTTATCGTTGAGGGGGTTTCGCTTTATTTCCGGTTTTTTCGTGTGACCATTATTAAAGGCTATCTTCTTTAGCTGTAATTTACGAAATCATCGAGTGTATCTACAAGATCGAAAAAATGATAGTTAAACTGTAGTATTGGTTAGGGTGTTTGTGAATACGCGTGCAAGGCGTATAGATGCAACGAACAGACAGCGTACGACACTTCCGGACGCGTCAATGTTATTAGTAATGATTACGTGCGTGGCGACAAGATTCAAAGTTTCGATAACAATGTACGGCCACCAAACAGCCGGCTGCGACGGGGCTGCCTCAACTCGAATACAGTACAGAAAGAGCGAGATATATATCACAGTAACCCAGAGACAATCTAAATCTCTCTTCGGCCACGGGGCGTACCATAAGGAGACAGTTCAGACAATGCACGCCATACACCCGTAAATCTGCAGCCCCGCTAGGCGGCTGACAGCCGAAAAGATGGGCTGACCGCATGCAACAACCGTGCACACACCGCCAATCCACCAACGTCTTATCTCACCGTTTGCGGGTGAAACCGACCAGGCCCGGACTTGCTACTAAATTATTCAAATCTAGTCGTTCTTCCACGTTTCCCTATTATCTTCACCATGTGCCTTTATGTTGTGTATTTGTCATTGTTCCATGTGAGTCTCTCTATTTATCCACGACCATCATATCATAATAGCTTTGAATAGAATATCTGAACGTATACAGTTCAAGGGATCAGACATTTAGGTTAAGGGTCACGAGATGTGGAACAAGCGAGTCGGAAGGGTAGGGAAAGTAACGAAGACCACAGAGACGTGTATACCTAGTAGGGGAAGTGAAAAGTTGCATAGAAGTTTTTTGGCATATGCGTAATATAGTTCAAGGTCTATTTCCCCAAAAGTTATATTTAAGTATTATCTATTGCTTTGAAAGTACGAGTAAATATCTTAATTAGTTCATAAATTATAAGTAGTCTAATTCCATTCTCAATTTTACTAACCAGAGTTTTTAAATTTGTTGAAATTACTTTATTATAATGTTTTATAAGGATAATAGTAAAATGTACGATTCATATTAATGCAAGTAAAAATGTATTATGGCGTGTTACTACCGGATGCAGATTCAATACCAATGAATACTTCACGGTTCAATGTAAGCACGCATGTACTACTAAAAGTACTACTACATATGTACATGTTTACACGAATAATACTAGCAACCATAAAACTGTATAGTCACAACCGTAACCGTACTTATAACCATCTACATCCACTTCAAAGTCGAGTGCATACGATTAAGAAAGCATCTAATCTGCAATCATCCGCGTAAAGTCTCAGGTCGAACGGGCATTCTGACATTTACCTTACCGCCTATAATACCTGTGTGTATGCCGGTATCGTTCGAAGTTAATTTTACAAGAGCAAGCGGGGTATACAGCATGGTACATGCTCGTATCGTGATCAGCATTGACCACCAATTTACCATGCCACGGACCTATAGTCACCACCACCAGCAGCAGTGACCATCAGACTTACAGAGACTACATTGTAGTACATACATGCAATTTCATTTATTAATTTTTACTATACGTCGCCAGGTCACCTGCATCATCTTATTTAGAAGATATCTTGATAACGTTTAAATTATAATATTAAAAAAAAACTATATGACAGTAACATAAAATTAATTAAAAAAGAATCATAGAAATTGTATTTTCATTTGATACAAGTAATCCTTTCAGTAAGTGTGGCCAAAAGAGACACCATTTATGGAATGGCTTAAAACATTCATGAAGTGAACCGAAAAATAATTTGAAAATCAATACACTGAACACCTATACGTATATTTCAGGCAGTGAGAGTAGCAGATAAAAAACGCCAACCAGTTCCCTAGAGAGGTGCAATTATCGTCTGCTTTACTCTTCTCTCGGTTTATTTTCTATCCATTTCGGTTCTCCTCCGCGTGTCCACATCGAATGTAAAACAGAATGACATATTGATATCGTGTTTATGTACCAATGAAAATACCACCACGCGTTTCATTATGCATCGGCCATTATAGTACGAGAAGCGGAAAAACAGTAGTGTATAGGGATCACGTTTCTATCTGTTTCACCTTGCGCGACAAGCAAAGTGCAAACCGTGTGCTTGTGCTTTACCCGGTGCTCGACGTTTGCCGTCCTCAATCATGGCTATTTTCCCCCAGTCGCACGTTTGGCGGTTAAGAGATTCCATCATTCCGATCGCTGTGGCACTCCGGAGGGCCGTCCCGGTCGCTTCTGAACTATGGTCACGGTACTTCGGAATAGACAAGCGACCTCGCTATTTCTGCCACACATACGCCCTAGCCACAAACAAGCACCACTCCTAATTTGTGCCAGAGTCGTTATATATGTTTCGAGGAAATTATTGCTTTGTCAATATTATACTTTAGTACCATTCAATCTACTCCTGCAAAAGTATTTATTACTTACTTAACCTTAAGCAGTTCAAAACGTAACCGAGAGGAACTAATCTTATAGTACTTATTTAGATTTATTTCACTGTAGTAATTTATAAAATAACTCCCATAGTAATTAATGAGCTGGCCAGATTGATAAACAAAGTTAACTGAGGCGAACCGCGGGTTGCATATATGCCCAGGCGTTATATTAACTTGAGAATGTGCCAAATACTGATACAGATTTATCTACCGCAATTGTAATTTAATTATAACAACAAGATCCGACATAAATGTTATTAAATATATATATATATATATATATATATATATATATATATATATATATATATATTATATATATATATATATTTGGTCGTAATAATTTACTTGTTGAAATCGATATTTCATTCACAGTAAACCTTTCACTTAGCGTATCAAGAATTGAGTATATTCTCTATTTTGTAAACAAAATACCCTTGCCAGCGATATTCAGTTTGGTGAAATTAATTCACGGAACAACCATTCATAACCACATGAGTTAAGAAACGCCTGAAGCTGACGGACAGAATAAAGACGCTATACATATTACGTTGCACTCTTGCTTTGCTCATAATACAGACGTTTCCCTTACTTACTCTTTCTGTTGTACATTAACAAGCATATATACCGTCAACTCACCCTAAAGAATCATGTAAATGTGTAGACAAGAGAAAATAATTATGGCAGAAATATCGAACATTTTTATCGTTATTTTATTCTATTCTTGACACTTTAAAATATGGTCCTTCGTTTCAGGCGAAATAAGAACATTTTATACTAAAGAATACTACAATTGAAATAAAAATAGGAACAATTACATTAATCGTAATATTAAACTACAATATTGTAGTATATGTGTTTTCAGAATAGAACGGAATTTAATTAATTATTTGGTTGATTTAAATAACTGTTAAGCATAAAATTGAATGCTATTTTTAAAGGAATACGTATTTAAAAGTAAAGTATTCTGTAGCGTTATTGCGCAATTGCTATCAGGGTGTTTCAATTTCCTTAACATTTTGATAAATAGCTACTTTTCAATGTCAAAAAAGTGTCTCGGCATAAATGTAATATCTTGCGAGGCTCATTCATCTAGTCGTCTCAGTCTTGCACGCTTGCCGAGCTTCGTTCTCCATTCCAAATATAACCCACCAATGAATAAATTATATGATACTATATAGGTACCTAAGGCAGTGGCGCTCTTAAACATTGACAACCAAAGTAAACTTTCGAAAAGAATATGTTTGTGGTAGTGTTGGTACTTATAGTTAGTTAGTTAGTTGGTTGGGTGCAGCTTTTCAGATATTGCATGACAGGGCTAGTTCTGCGGGAGATCAATACTCAATTATTGGTGGTTGATAGACTGGGCGAGTAGCTGATGGCCTTCTAATGCCCGAACACACATGCCGGTCGTTAGCGGCCGGTGATCGCCCGCCCCATTATCATCTCCAGCAGCAGCTCCCGCTTCCCTGCCCTGGTTCACGGCCTTTCTCTACCACGAACAACGAAATGAACGAACGAACGAACGAACGGAGGACCATGGACATTCGGGAATTGAAGGACGAACGACGTTCATTCCTTCATTCTCAGTTCATTTCAACAAATGTGCGTGTACATTATCATGACAACGCTTATGTTTTGCTTTTAACGTACCTATTGTTTGACCCTGTAATTATAAATATATACTTTTGCATCATAGAGATTCGGATATTATCAAAATTAAACATCGGCTCACTTTTATTAGATTACAAACAATATAAACATTTTACATTTGTATTAAATTAAAAATAATGGTACAATCCTTAACTTTAGAATTAATTGTTTATAAATAAAATTAATTCCAAAACAATAGTCATCTATATTAGATCTAAAATTAAAAATAACTCAAGTATATTATTTTTTAAATTATAACGTACAATTTCTGTTTAACAGTGTAGAATCAAAGTATCAAAAAGTTTTCGAAATATAAATCTTGAACAGTGTCAAACGAGCTTTAGGCGTTTTTCTTATGTCGTATTGTTCGTTTAAATAGTCACAGCTAATTAGAGGTTGTTTATAAAAAGCAATTTGTTAAGACTATCTTATATGGGTATGTATGACCGTGCGTGACCTTTGCGAAGGTCAAAGCAGGTGTTTTTAAATCGCAGAATAATGAGACACATCAGTCATATGGATTATTTATTTCGTTATTAACTGATGCCTTACTGCTACGCAAGATATTCACTCACTCATATATGTATGTATGTACGTGTATATATGTACATAGATACATACATACGTGTATATTCACATACAAGCAGAGCTCGCTCAGATACAGGTTATCTGCAAGATAGGATAGTTCTTTGTCTTTTTCTTTGATGGCAAAACGACGACCCAGCCCACTTGTGCTAGGCCGCGTGTGGATTTTTTCGCACAAACGAATTAACCCCGATGTCGGGTGCGGGCAGTATGGGTAGATTGCGCCAGCAGTAACAGTGGTGTGAGAGGAAGACTGACAGCAGCGAACCGGAACCTAATAGCTGCTACTGATGACCGGTAGACATTTACGACAGTTGACGGAAAGAGTTATATCACTACTGCACAACGTTATAGTACCCTTGGGCACTCGAGCGGGCACTCCGTATATGTCGTTATTGCTCGCTTCGTCGGTATAGGTTTTATATAGAGGTATCCACACACTAAACTTACGCTATACTATACTATACTATGCTATGTTGTCGAACGTCAGAGGGACTTGAAGCGACATTTTATTAGCTGTCTGGACTAGCGCCGTGCCGTGATCTTTCTATATACCATACACACCATTAGTTGTGCTCCTAGATCATCGACTATTCTAAATGTTCACCAATAAATAAAATAGGGGAACTACTATGCATTTATGTATGTATATAACATTTATTATAGCATCAGGACTTTTAAGTTATGTAAACAACAAATATGAATATATGTATGTCGAATATACATATGGGTAGCTCACCGAAGAAAGTCCGAAACAATACCTACAGTTGCTATTACCTATATCGTGTTTAAGAGAAATATAAACGGACAAGGAAAAGAATGGAATACCTAATTCCGGCTTGTCTCCATAGGTGCCGACCGGATCAATACAAACGGACAAACGAACAAACGAACAAAAATACACAGTGGACGCCGGCAGGTTTTCCGATAGTGTTTTTCAAAGCGTATATAGCTGAACCTCTGAGTGCTGAGTGCTCTTGATACCAGAATAGGCCTGTGATTGCAGATCGTTCATCAAGAAGCTTCTGTACCGACGTCCCCTCAGAGCAATTCCCCCTCTTGACCGCGCGTTGTGCTGTCGGTGTACGGACGTAGGTCCCCAGCAAGTAGCTTCCGGCACTCCTTCCTCTTTCGGTAATATACGGCAGTGTATATATATATATATATATATATATATATATATATATATATATATATATATATATATATATAATATATATATATATATATACCTACACAGTGACGTGGTCCAGTCTTAGAGACTAGGGCCACCCCGCTTCGGGCACTATAACCCGGACAATTAATAGAAACACTACGAGACACGCAGAGAATTGCTAAATAAGTCTGTGAGAAGACGAACACACAGAGATGCCGGCAGAGTCACTAATAAGCAACGCGGGCCCGTTGTGTGTGCGTGTTTGATCTTACTTGCTTGTTCTTTGCTCGCTCGCTAGTCTTGTCTTCGTATTCGCGTACGGCGTACCTACCTATCTACCTAATAGTGTAGTGCCTAGGTGAGGCCGGTCCGTATGTATATATGTATATGCGAGTGAGCAAATGCGTGTCGTGGTCGTAGTCGTGCCCTGTGACAGGACTAGTCACGCGCTCTCATCTCCCGTCCACGCAATAAATGAAACGTATTGCTTTTACTAGCCACATGAAGTACACGTACACTCGCCATGAAAAACAATAATTTACGTACACTTTGATCTCCAACTTTACTGATGGATTAGAAATCCTATCATCATAAAGACAATAGAGATAATAATATATTGCAAACGAAAGATATGAATATTTCGAAAAATTCTTTTTCATCAAATCAGCTTTAATAAGGCTCAGATTAGCGACAAACCACAGACTACACACATACAGATTACAAAGGGTTAAGTGTTACCGGTATAAAGATTCGCTTTGCATTATAAAACGAAATTCTTTTGCGAATACAGAATTATTAATTAGCAAGTAAATGTAGGTATATTTTAAATGATGGCATAAAGCTGTCCCGCCAACGCATTTAATTAAATACTTTCATTAAAGATTTATCCACTAAAAGGGATGTTGTTGAGCATAGTTTCATAGGCGTCGACTTTAAGAATTTTTATAGGGTGCAATATTCACTTACAGAAAATGATATTACTTATAAACATCATATATGTCATTTTGTCATCAGAGTAATCCAGATATTCGCTAGATGACCTAATACTAATAACTAATAAATATATGTATACACTTTTTCGGAACTCTCATGTATGTACCTACGCTGTAGATTGTTAATTTAAATTCCACTTAGAATATCATGCAAGTTATACTTATTTTGTTATTACTGTGGTTGTGCACCCTACGCGTTGGTGCCTATGCATCATATAAAGTACAGCTATCTTTCACAAAGGCCTAGACACTATTTGAAAAATACACCGCACTTAATGAAGCTCATTTTTTGTCTTAATCCTAAAATTAAAAATACAATTTTTTATTTTAGTCGCTTTGTTAATCTTGACAACTCTCTCCTATTTACTTTTAAAAATGTTCACTCTTAATTGCCTGATTTACAATATTGAAATATCTTTTCAAAATTCAACTACACTTTTATATGTAAATATAATAATTTTATACACAAATATATTTCAGCGTTATATTAAAAATATTAATCATTTAGCTATATTGTGAATTTTAAGTCATAAACAGTTGCTTCGTTTCTAAATTGATTTATAATAATATGTTTAAAATCCAAGCAAAGTTGATCAAATTCATTCATTTGAATTTGTAACTAATCTATTTTGAGTCAATATTAATATTTATCTTTAATATGCCATATTTGTTAAGGAACTATTCGTTGGGTGTACAATGTTGTAAATTCTCATCAGCTTTTATTATAAGTGGTAATGGTCTTAAGTTAGGTAAGGGATGCTATGTAGGACGTAGGGCTGAAACCTAGTGGCCCATATTCACATTCCATTAAATGCGTGGAAGCCCTCTTCACTTCAGTCGAGGGCAAACGTTCTGCTATGTTAGACTAGTAGAGAGGGGTTGCTGAACAACCCCCATTGTAAAGTACGCTTTATAGTTTAATGTTGTGTATCTATTCAATTGGTTTTAAAAGCCCCTGTTTACAAGGCCAAAGCTTGTAGTGAATCATATTATTTAATCCGTGCTTTTTAGAATATATTAAAAGTAGAAACGTATCGATTTTTTAAAAGTTGCAATTAATGTATGTATATAGTACAAAAATTGCGCAAATAATTTTCCTTGCTGTGCTATATTTTCAATTTTTAGTTTTAATTAATTGAAACTAATGAAAAATCGTTGAGCAATTTTTATACTACATAACAATGACGAGGAACTTAAAAATATAACACCTCTATATATGCAACCCTTGGCGTATCTATGCCCTAATTTAAAATTGCTCAAAAAATATACATACATTTACTGTTATTAATATTATTGTTATGCAGTATGCATAAAAATTGTTTCAACGACTTTTCATTCAACTATTTAAAGATAAGCATTTATAATATTTAAATTTTTTCCTCAAGTTAATTTATGACTGACAGGTAAAATTTATTCTGTTATAATATATAAACGTTATAAATATAATTACTACTGAGAAGCGTAATTGTCATCTACAATTATAATATAATCTTTAAAGCATGACAATTAGATAAGAACAAAATAATGTGACTACTTTATTTTCAGTTTCCGTCTCTCGACAAAAAAAATAAACAACAACATATAATAACGTTATGAATATGTATATTCGCCGCCACGGTTCACGGTATTTGACTATAGGTGTACACTTTATTAAAACACAATACAATATTTAAATTTAGGTAATATAAATAGTTGCATCACTGTCACCATATTTATACGTTACTTATTTATTTACCAGCGAATATTCATCGAAAATTACGAAATCATTTCAACTGCCTTAATAGCTTTATTATCTTTTATACTTTACATTTTGCGGAAGTTACGTTTGCTTCTATAATGAATATCCAACATTTCCATAGTATATTTGATTCTTTTTTCAACAGACGCCTAATACTGTAATTTCCTTATAAAAATTGGGAGGTACACAATGAGTGTCGCGTCTCGCCAAGCACTGGTTTAAATAATTAAACATTTTAGTCACTCCTCCAATTACTCCGCAGAAAGCGGTTCCTAAAATTGTTTTATTCGGTTGCTCAATTGCAGCAATTTACTAGCAAGGCGACAATATGAAATATGTCATTCATATCGCCAAACTGTACAGTGATCCAAGCAAAACCATCGCTGTATTGGGTGTATACGTTTTATGCGAGTGATTGTTTGCACAACTATAATAAGCTTACGGCGTCTGTTCAGTGAGTAGGGGTCGACAAATTGTTGGATTGCCACATTTTTTCTGCCGCCGTTGACAGATGTACGTGTTTAATGGACCGAAATTCGGTTGTCACTTTTTTATATGCCGGAATCTTGTAACGCAACCCCCCACAATTTGATTGTGCTTTTTTTTCTTGTTCACTGCCTTTCGTCTGCTTCTCTATAATAATCGTAATCTTCGTGTATAGAAGTCAATGATAGAGGGGGTATTTGCACATATGTGAAAACATAGGGTCAAATTGAATAAACATGTGTTTTTGTACCATTTATTCACTTTACTTGTTTGATCAATCGTTTTTTGCTGTAAAATGTTGAATGATGAAGAGTACATAAAATATATATATATATATATATATATATATATATATATATATATATATATATATATATATAAAAATAGACGGGAGATGTGGTTGGGATTCAAATGAATGATTATCTTTAGAATAAATAGTTTTAAGTGATTATATTATCAGTGTTGCGATATTTCTTTATTACATAAAACCATAATCGTGATTCACCATAGCCTGCGTGATATTCAAAGCTTCTGTCAATGTTAACAGCTGAAAGTCGTTAACAAACTTATTATATATATATATATATATATATATATATATATATATATATATATATATATATATATATATATATATAGACTTTCGTAGTGCTACTCTACCTAGAAACGATTTAGAGATTACAGGCATAATTATCAAAAAAATATTTGATTATTATGTTGAGATAAATATTTGTTAATATATTTCCGCTAATTTACAAATACTACAACAACTATAAATATATTAACTGTTAACATTTGTGTAGTGGTGATAATTATACTAGTCCCAAAAAAAAAAATTATTATCCCGTGTGTAAAAGTTTCAAGCGAAGGAAGAGATCGTGGGTTGACGAACGGTGTTTATTAATATATTAATAAATTTGCTAATATTTTTTCTCAATATATTAATATGTTTTTTTAATAATTGATTAAATTGCGAACAAAAGTTAATGATGGTTTTCTAATTGAGGCAAAGTCAAAGAACGGGACTCGCCGCCACCCTAAATTAAATTAGATATCTATATTTTGAGCAACTCGCCAGTTAGGTAATATTTCTCGCCACGGGCGAGCACTGCGTATATTAGTACCTACATATATAGAAATAGAGAAAGATGATGAATTTTCAAAAATTTAAAATTTGTTACTTAGTATGAAGTCAAATTGATTTATGTTATTGCTGTCAGTTTCTGAAATCAATAAAAGGAAATTATAGAGCATATATTGAGAAATGAATAACTTATTGTTGCGGCATTAGAAAATTTATAGTCTCAAATCAGTATTTAGTGTGAAATTAGTTACGAAGTCTAACCACGAAACAGAGGTTCCATTGGTGGATTTACATTCGCGATTGTTTCATCAAGTGCTAATGTAGCGAAACATCATTTGCTTGGCTTGCTCGGTTGAATACAATTAACATTTACCGTCCAATGTGGGACACAGTTTTTAAACTATAACCCGTCATAAATCATCGATCCTTAGTAATTAATATAAATTCAACAACAACAACAACGACGGATTCAGTCAGCCGTGCACCACGTGACAGAGCGCATATAATAATCGTTCGTCAGAACAGAAATTTCATTTAAACTTTTCGCACACAGCCACACACACAATTGACGCAAACGAATTACGATAAATGCTTTATTTCCCAAAACCCTTCAGTTATTTTACAGAAACAAAAGTTTTCAAATTATTTGCTAAAGTATTCCTTTACGTTTGTTTCCGCCTCGAGTTGCAGCGCAGCTTTAGGTTACTAGAACTGTCAACACGAAAGGATACGAAATAAAGCACTATTATACCTACTAGAAATATTATCAAGTGTTTCGTTCGTTTTTCCTTCAGGAAATTTGTAGAATACCTTTAAAGCGATGTCTGCGATGATGGATAATAGCGAGAATAATTTTCTTACGTTTGATTGTTTTGTAAGTTAGTAACTATAATCAGATTAAATAAGTAACAATAATAGAATCACGTGCACAAAAATTCCATCGAAAATTACGTCTTCAAAATGAAATAAGTAATCTTAGATTGTCTGTGCTCGCATGCAACAGTTATTCCAATCACTAAATACGAAAAGAAATGAAAAATTATCAATTTACAAATAAATGCATTAACATTTGAACTGTTATTTCTATGTTAGCCTGTATAATTCTGTTCGTTATAATTGGTTTTCAGTTTTTTTTTTATAATATTATCTTATGTATGAATTTAAAAATAATAATAATAATAATGGAGGAACATATATTTTGATATAGGTATACAATTTGCGTCTATGAAATGATATACTTTATTTTAGTTTATGTTAGTATACTTTCTATTTCTAATTTATATATATATATATATATATATATATATATATATATATAAATATATATATATATATATATATATATATATATATATATATATATATATATATATATATAATAATGATTAAATATCAATATGTAAATATAATTGTGATGACTGGAATGTATTTATGATGTAAAAAATGATCAATATAATTTGATCGGGCCGCAGTCGAATCTAACTAACTCTAATTTTAATTTTTAATTTTGAGGTTTGTCTATTATAGTCCGACCAAGGACGATGTTCCGTGTTGTTTTGTTTAACCTTTCTGCGGTAACTGCTGTGACCGAGTCTATTATCAACATCATCCCTCCCTGGCCCCGTTCTTATCGACGTGTTTTGGGTACCTATAAATCGATATATTAATAAGTATAGAAGATGAACGTATCTATAGCTATATACATATATATATATATATATATATATATATATATATATATATATATATATAGTATATATATATATATACGATGCTGTTCTGGGATGGATCCCCTGGTCGCATGCAATAAAAAACACATTATCGAATAGTAAATGGACTTCATTGACTTTGAACACAAATTATTGATGGATTTTCACGACGGGAGTCCAGTTGTCATCGAACCCCACTGCTCGCGTTCGGTCCGCGGGCGCACACCACGCAATCCGTACGCTCTCGGTGATGGTATTTTCTCTTCTTATTCTTATTCTTTATTTAACCAGACCACGCGGTTACAGCGGCGGCATCTATTGATGCTCATTTGTTACATTTATCGTTGTTCGATTGAGGCACAGAAATTTCCAACTCGCTGATGAATTGAAATTTTATGTTATTTTGACAGGCCGAATAATTTGTCATAGTCGACACTGGTCTTGAGACTAACTAAACTTCCAAGGCTCAGTTCAATTCAGAGCAGAGGCGCACGCATTGCGCATTGGTAATATTTTTCTGAACAAACACATCGAGTGCTGGTTGCTGGAGTGGTGTGGAGTGTAGATAGAGTAGGCTTTTAACCGGAAGCGGACTAGGTATACACGGACGGAGTATTGTTGCAATGTTGAATGCGGCCTTCGCGCGTGACTCTCGCGTTGTGTGCTCGCTTCAAGACCCCGTGCTGCGATCGGCCCAACCCGTGCAGCTCCTCTTTATCAATTACCCGTATCTTAAACGTAGACATAAATAACAACGGATATAAAAATCTCATTATGGTCTCGTGAAATATGAATCTAATTGATGAAATAAAGTTATATTTCTCTGTATATGATTCGAACGTGTTCATTACTCCTTCTATGTGCGTTGACTTGAGCTATGTGTCTACGAGCTCAGACTCACATAAACGACCATAAAATCACGAAACAACCATAAGAACGGCGAACGAATCAAAATGTCGCACATATTATTTATTAAACTTGTACACTCAGAACTACAATAAATAAACAATGCTTTCATTACACTGTAGTCTAGAACAATCCGTCCTATAGAACTTTGATATTATTTTAAACGAAGGACAAAGTGACCATATTAGACCAAATTATCTAAGAATAAAATCTAACCATAAAAATATTCACTTACGTATATCGTGGAATACAAATATATCATATTACCGAATCATAGTCTATAGTTGATAATATATATATTTTTTAAAATATATATCGTAAACAACTGACACGGAAAAAATAAAAAGCAAAATTGGTTGATCGAATAAAATTCCTGAATCAATTTTCACTAACGAAATTATCAAATTGATATTAAGACATCTAAACCGGTTTATAAAATATATACTGTAATTTTCTTGAGCCTCAATCAACAGTGTTACAATATTCATTTTAAATGATTTATAGCTTACATAAAAATTTCAATATGATGTTTACATATTTTTATAAGCTCCTATTTCGAACCTTAGCGCACGTTTACTGAAAAGGATATATACATATTAGTAATGTGGAGAAGTGACCGTGACCGTCGAGTCTCTAATTTGATACTTGGTCAGATCAAAATAGTCTTTACTGAATATGACCGTTCTTCTTCTTATACTTCTTTTTTAAAGAATATTAATTTTACTTTAGATATAGGTATTTAACCGAAATAAATATATTTATTATTCAATTATGTCAAATATTAATTTATTTTCAGCTATTTGTTATTTTAATGAAATGTTCATCTAACAATAGCATTTTGAGAAAAAAAAAATGAAATGAAATTTAAGAGGGTATAAATTGTGTCAATTCGAAAACATTATCAAATAATTAAATATAGAAAAGACCTCGCAATACATCGGATGCGCCATACGTAGATATACGTAACATACGTATACAATAGAAGGTCACAGCACGTTTTCTGTTCAAGAGGGAGCTGGTTGTTGTAATTAAATATTTTATCTTGATTACTGATTACTTGTGTGATACCGCAGATCTCATTAGACAGTGATGATATCACCGGATGATTAGTTCGCTTCGCATCAATCCCATCGAACTGCACTCGGTCACCCGCCAGGTGTGTGTTCGTGTAGGGCCCTCAATTTTATATACCTATTAATTATAATGAACATATTTGTATTTTTATATTAATTTGTAAAGATAAGCTTTAGTTACTCGTAAAGTTGAAAATCTTTTATGTTTTGGATAATTATATTACCTACGTATAAGAATTGAGGTCACTACGACGGAATACTCAAATTAAAATGAGTATTAATTGAAAATGTTGCAAAATGTATATATATGAAAAAAAAATAATTAGAAATAATTAAATTATAGGTTTGTTTATTAGATTGAAACTCTTAAATCGTTTAATTCGTGTTTTTATAAATACTAAAACGGTTAAGGCACTATGTAGATTCTTCTTCTTCTTCTTCTTCTTCTTCTTCTTCTTTCTATTGTTATAGATTGATATTATTTTTACACATCAGTGTTTGATTTGGTAACATGTATCTATACCAGTACATGAGACAATGAGTTACAAACGTGAAATCTGAGTTGGCATAGTGTCTGGCGTGCACACGACTGGAAATGTGATTTGTCATTGATAAATGATCCAAACCATTCATCAGCCGAGGTCCCGTTCTAGACATTGATCGGCCACCGAGAGCTACAGAGCTCACTGGGCAACATTCGACTAATGGACTGGAAAATTTGGTGTCTGAACAAGAGACCATAAGAGAAAAGAATAAAAAGAAAAGAAATTTATAAAAACAAAAGAAAGCATTATAATTGTAAAGCATCATAACAAACTCATCATGTTATCCTAAATCTAACCAATCACTAACATTCTTCGTAATATTGTTCTAAAATCTAAAATTACATATTGTTAAAGATATCAAATGTTGTGCATTGGAAACAAAGAGATTTCTACACTATAATGAAACTATGATCAGTTTTCAGTTTTCCAACTCGGTTATTGATATTAATTAGAAACTGAGCTCGAAAACTCATTTGTTCACATATTTCTTGTGTCGTCACGTAATTCGAGACAATTACGAAATTATATAGCCAATAATTAATAAATGATATGGTTATAAACAAATAGTTATTAAAGTAATTTACAATTTAATTGTAATGTAAGGTGTATATTCTATTTAATGACATTTTTAATTGAAGTGAAAATAACAATGAACAGGATTCGGATTTTAACTAAACATCATAGTAGCTACTAACTACTATTAAGTATAAATGTAACCTGGAAATTCCTAACAATTATTTCCAATGTTTATTTACTGGTAACTAGATATCCATTTTATGTCCTATCGGCATTTACTTGTATCATGTATGTATGTACATACATACATACATTGACATAAATTCTAATCTATTACATTTGCTAAGAACCTGTCTTTACATAATTGTTTATATATTGTACCTATCTATATCTATGTATGTACGTATATGAACTTTTAAAAGCCATTGCAGGTGGGCACTAAAATACTAACGCGGTTTCTTGTTTAATCTTGTTTACTAATAATAATATATCTATAAACATATAGTAACGATTTTAATTAAAAATAAAATGATAATATATGCACATCCATTTGAAATAAACACATTAAAACTCTAGTAATGTTTGTTTAATTTAATTAATAGGTACACATGATTGTTTTATTTCAATTAATTACACTTTGTTGTGTTAAAACCGCACCTATTAATTATTGAGAACGTTATGATATTGAAATGCATGATTACTTTAATTTTGTTTATAAATATGTGCTTTATTCAATAAATATCAGTAAATTAATAACTGTGTATAAATAACAATATTTTAAATAAACTCATTTTATTGTTGTAATAATTATTTATATAAATGTTGATATTATTATACCTAATAATAGAAATCATTTCACAAACACACAAAATCAACTAGTTGGTAACGAGTTTTTAATCATACACAAATTTGGTATTGTTTAGTCGACCATAAAACTGTATATACAATCATTTGACATTTGGTTACTTGACATTGATTTTTGAACAAATTATGCCAAATTTTGTTCGTTAGCCAGTCAAGAGCATTCAATAGTAATTTGAGCACGATCCTTGGATTTGTTTCATAACAAGAATAGTCTCAGTTGGGAAGTTTGATGTTTAGTTAGTATAGTTGAAATTAAAATTCACCGCATGAACTTAAGGCCGTGACATTTTGCATAAATAGTAATTATGAAAGGCGTTGTAGCCTTATACATTTTAATAAATAGAATTATATATAACCCTATAAACTGACTTCAATAATATCTGTTGATTCTTATTCGATGATGTCATCAATATCTGTTACTGAATATATGATTATGAGCGTTTTGTTTAACAATTTACCCATTTCTCGATATTGATAACGACAGCAGAATTTATATCATTTGATTCGTATCACAAATGACTTTCACAAACAACAATCATTTACAAGTAGGTACTACATTAAATTCTAGAATTTCGTACCAGAGAATGTCAAGTTGGCTATATTACCATAAAGGTACACAGTAGATTAACTTATGTTATTATTCAGAATAAAGTCAGTTTTTATAATTAACCAAAAATGCTGTGTACATACATTGTGATTTATTGCATTTAAATTTAAATAAATATGTATTAACGTCGCGGAAAACAATGCCAACATCGAATACTGATCATAGATGATTAGTTCCGTTAAAATAAAACGAAATGCGAATGATGAAATGACGTGAATTGTATAGAATGATGTGTTTTTCATGCGTTCACAATACAACTATGATTAAACGTACACCTTCTTATTGTACCAATCACATTTTTGTGCTTTTACTAATGCGAATCGAGAATGAGTTGACTCATTTAATCATTATTAAATAAATTATCTATAAATACATTCTGTGTATAAAATTATCACCATCACGATAAAGTTAATAATGAAACAAAAAATCAATATAATAATTCTCGGAATATTATGATGAAGTAATGATCGAACGTGTGACTGTGTAATATCGACACAGAATTAACATTTTTTATTTTGATTCTTACTTCTCTTGTACGCATTTATTGTCCTTGAGTTCCCATTATTCTATCACCGCATACCGGCAATTAGTAATCTCGACAGTTGTATTTTTTGAACATTTCAAATCGTGCTTCAGAATGACGCATTGATTTTGCACGAGCTAATATTTTATTTGTTAATACATGTAATTCATCTTCGCACTTAGACAATTTGATTTGAAACCTTGTTAATAACAAAAACTACCGACTAGCATATAAATAATAATAATAAACATTGCTAAGCATACTATTTGTGTATATTCAAATTGATATATGTAGTTTAAAAATTGTAGTCTGTACACTACTGGGAAGACGAATATTTGTGAGTACCAAAAGGTACACGCCTGAGACCTGACGTTGGCAAGTAGGTATTATAAGTTTTTGCAAAGAAAATCTCTGTTAGCTGTCCTTCATAATCTTACAGATTAGATATAAGGCTGTTAGACCCAAAAGTTTATCAAGTAAAACAACACAATAACTTGATTATACTTTTTGTTTACCATATACCTATGTATGTATGTATGTATGTAGAATTTACAACTTAGTTTAAAAGTTTAGATAATAATCTCGCATAAAATTCAAAATGGGACAGAACCTTCTTCATGTTCTTAACTTCAAATATTTTGCGTGGCATAATTATTATAAAATCAACAAATCCTTATACCTATAATTATTTTTGTTGTTGACTTTCAACTGTCAATTTTAACAGTAAATATCAGGCAGACCATGACCACTTTCAGTGTTACGATTATGAATTTTATGTACCTAATAAATAAATATATATATATTTATTTATTTATTACTGCCACCCCACATGTTGGGAATAGGCATTAAGTTATGTATGTATGTATGTATTATTTATATATATATATATATATATATATATATATATATATATATATATATCCTGTGCCTTTATAGAATTTGTTGGAAGAGCTAGTACACATTCCGATTCTTATGTTTAATGGGTAATTTCACTCAACATAGTGCCACTCCCCCCTTTTACAGGCGGTCACGCCGGCAAACGAACGTCATTCCCTGGTGCTGCCGCTAGCCCGAGATAAAATTGAAACCAGTAAATAAAATGTAAAAAGGTAACATCGTATAGCACAGGGCAGTCAGGTAATAGCCAAAAGTATTTGTGTATCGTTGTGAAAAGGCCATCATGATGCCAGTATACGAATTGTGCATCTGTTAAATTCGAGTGTCCATTTACGTAATTGGAATATTCGGCCGGCTTTCGTTAGCAACCCCATTGAAAAGACTAAAAATCCAACTCCACAGACTTCAGTGAATAGTGGCACAAGGCACACTATAGTCTGTAGTAGTCTGGAGTAGATGCATGTATGTATGTATGGACTTTTATCAACAGACATCCAAAGAGATTCAATACTTTTATACATATGTATATAATGTCGTAAGAGCTCTTTTGCGAATACACATACATACATATATTACGGCTATGGTGGTCACTATTTACATGTCTGGCGGTTCGTCTACTTATTACATGTTGCTTGAAAAGAGGCAAACCACCAAACGTCCAGTCGCGGTTTGTAAACATTTTAATAACATATCTTTTGTAACTAAAAAAATATTTCCTGGTATGATATGATGAAGTAAGAACTTTGTTATTTATACAAATTGTTTAAAATGACATACTTCAATTTGTTTTTGTTGCAACTGTACCACCAAGGGGCACATCTCAAGTCAGAGAAATACCAAAGCTTATATATATACAAAAAAAAATAGTCTAGTGTGAAACACCATTTTGCCTAACCTATTATTACAGCGTTTAGACCCTCAGTTAAATTTTATTATTTATCTTCTGCAGCCAATAGCATTTAAAGTTAAATATTTTAGTGTTGGAATTTTTACAAAAAAATTACAAAGCAATATAAATATGTATATATATTATATATATATATATATATATATATAAATATAAATTTAAAAAAAAATGCATATTTTTTTCTGCAAAATGCAAATACTTAAAAAGTCATGTGTTGTGGTGGAATTGTTATGTGTTTAACCGATACCAAAAAGGCACACATTTATTAAACGAATATGATAAATGACTTGTTAATTTCGTTTCCGCTCCGTTAATAAAATATTAATCGGAACTGGCTCCCCTTTCTTCACATCTACTAACACAACGGCTACGACAACACCGCACTGTGATTCGGAGGCGACGTTGCGTTCTTAACACGTCACTTATAACTGTACGCACATCTGGTTTTGGCAGTGTTTATAACGTCATCGTCATCCTTCATGCAATGAAATCTTTATAATAAGTTCACTTTACAAAATAGTTTACTTATTCATTGTATGTATATACAAACACTAATTTATCATTAATTATAAACTAAACGTACCTATAATTGCCATTTATGTATGTATGTATGTATGTATATGTTTATTCAAATAAAAAATGTAGTCGCTATAAGATGTATAACAATTTAAAAACGTTAACCTTGTGGTATTTATTATTATTTTTTATTTAATACACATATTTGAACGTCATGACGGGTCTCATACACGCATTAAGCAACGTTATAAAATACGCCTAAGGATGCGATCAGTACCCATTGTAAACAATGCCCAATAAATTCCAGCTATCTTACAATTATGGAATGTTTATACTCATTTTATTTTTTAATAACGGTTTTTCATAATCAATAAAGGGGTGACCAAAATCCAACATTTTAAACAAATGTCCATACACCTTTTCCCACAATTATAATAATAATATAAAACAATGTTTTTCAACAATGTATTTCATTTGAAATACATATATTTAGTTTAGTTCGTGTCTCGTTTGAGCCGGTGGTTCACTTAGTAATTTACTTGTTTTAGCAAATGGAACCAGTGCGGGATTTCCTTCTTGCAAATTGGCATGAGTAGTAAAACTGGTACATTTCGGTATGTGTTTCAAAGAGTGGTTCTCTCTGCATAATTGGAAAAAAGGTATTGACGTTAGGGTTGTTCGGTCGAGTTGAGCGGTGATTGGTAGTGCGTGAAACTGCCACGACACCAGCAGTGGCGCTGCCATCCATCACCCGGACCCGCGCTAATGACACGCTAAACGCACACTTTCAACCCCGTTCACTCTTTTCCGTTTTCCTCTATGTTGGCAAAAATTCTCTTTTTACTACTGTCTGTCTTTTCATATACCACCACATGACATACATACTTAATTTAAACAACAAGCCATTTTGATTTGATGTTACAATATGTATATTAAGTTAGTTTTAACAAAGAACTACAAATGACAACTACTCTTATATTATACTTTATTATATATATATATATATATATATATATATATATATATATATATATATATATATATATATATATATATATATATATATATATATATATATATATATAGAATCTACATTTGCAATTCAAATCGTATTTTATGGGAATAGGCATGAAGTTACATATAATTTTAATAAGATTAGAACAACAGATATTAGGAGTAATCTCTGTGAAATACAGAACGAAGTACTAGCATATAAAATATTAGCGCCCTTTTTCATTTACATCGTGTTAGTGTTTTTTTCCAAATATATATATATATATATATATATATATATATATATATATATTATATATATATAAAATTGTCATTGATAAAATTCGTTTTCATTAAAACTTAAATATTATTGATAGGTAGTTATATAAATACAAATATAATTCATAGACATACTAGACTTGTCTAGGTCTACACCATAGATTTTGAGCGCCCTATTACTAAACCATGCAACACGTATGTCATTAATGTTGGTCGCATAGCATACTTAGGGTGCCAAAACGGCGCATACATATATACATATATGGGAAACGGCTTTTCTTTTCTCTATGTCGTGTTTTAATACATTGGTAGCGTCGTGCTAGTGTCAATCCTTTTAAAAATTTCCGTCCAATCAGGGAAATTGTTTAATTTCCTGTTTGCATGTATCTACAGGAAGCGGCACTACGTCACAGGTCGCGTGCAATACCTTCCAACAAACCAACAGTGACGAACATGCTTGTTACAACCATCGCACACATACTTCACCTGACATTTCAAAACGTTTGCTGTAATAAAAATGTGAAGAACTACATTCAATTAAATAAAAAGATTTAATACACACATACACTCAAACTCAGTTAATTCAATCGAGTAATTGAATTGACTGATCGTGTCGATGTACTTGTATGTTCGTAGCTGACATTCGAATACTTGTTTCAGCTCGTTTCCAAATCATGTACAAAGCGTTTCACAATATAACAAGGCACGATTTACAAGTACCTACAAGTTCCTTCAATATTTACCAGGACAGGAACGCAACAACTATATTGCGACACAATTTTCTAATATTATAAACAATAAGTCCAATTAACCTTTTCAGGAAGATTTTTCACGGCATATGTGCTCAAAATAGATTAGGATGTTAAAAGTACTTTTCCCTTTTAAAAATTCGTTTTTTTTTTTGAAAAAAATCTCATTACTATTTCAACATTTAAGTCGTCAAATAGTTTCAACTTATTTTACACTCGATTAAATCTGAGTTGTTTACAAAGTAATATGACCAACGTCAACGCATAATGTTTATGAAACAATAGTTTGAATGAAATTTTGTGTCTCTTTTCAAATGCAAAATCAGTATAGATCTAACAGGAATTCAAAATTCTAACTTTAAATATATTAATTGTTCTATTAAAAATTGATAACATCATTTTTTTTTAAATAGAATAACTTAGAAAACAAATTAATAATAAATGTATTGTCATAGTTTAATAAAAGCATCTTTACACTGAGATAGATATACAAATCTGGTAATCACAACTATATACAGATATTAATAGTTCCTCTATTAATAGGTGTAGTATATATATATATATATATATATATATATATATATATATATATATATATATATATATATATATGTATATATATATATATATATATATATATATATATATATATATATATATATATATATGTATATATATATATATATATATATATATATATATATATATATATATATATATATGTATATATATATATATATATATATATATATATATATATATATATATATATATGTATATATATATATATATATATATATATATATATATATATACGACACTAATTGTTAATGTTCGTTTTATAAATTTATCATGTTGTACCATAAGTGCTTTGTACCCTAATATGCGTTAGTGTGCATACATTAAAGTTGAATATGAATAAATATATATTAAAGATACGGTAATATTACGGTAAAGAACTCTGGTCGTCTCATTACAACAATGCAACGTTATAATTTGATCGTAAATTCTAAACCACATCTTGTCTTAATTATTTTCTCGCACTGCTGACTCGCCGCATATATTAAATAGAATCTGGTCGCAATTATTCGTCTTTGTGCTGTGTTATAGGAAAAGAGAAACGTGTACGTACGTACATATAACAACAGAACAGAAGATTTTTCGTTTGCGACCATCATCATCGCAAACACACAGGTACATAGTTCAATGTTTGCTGGCTGGACTGTTTAAGAGTCCCGTCGGACCGTGGATAACTCCTTGTGATTTGTTTCGGTCGCTAACTATAACTGCTCGAACCGTTACCAGCTGACACGCGGGACAATGGACTTATTACGGTGTAAGAGTTATTAACGACGCAACCAATTAATATATTCATGCGAACGAAACGCGTATATTTCATTTCACACTTGATGAAAGAAAGAAAAAAATAAAAATAATAACGTACTGAACCATCTTAAGTACCTACCACATCACCAATAAGCAATCAAATAAATTGTCTAGCGTATCGATATTAAACTACTTTTTAAAATAATCTACAAATTATATCAATTGCATTGTAATTAGTCAATTACGGGATTAAATTAATTCGTATACCACTATGTAAATTAACGATTAATATGAGGGGTTCACCACGAAAACGTCATATATACATCTTTCTAAAAATAGTCAGTTTCGATTCAGGGAAGGTCAAAAGCTGCATTTCTGATAAAATCTCGAAATCGATTACCATATTTACTTATTACTTCGTATAAGAAAGTAGAAACGATTTCGACAAAATGTAAAGCACATATTCATAAACATATGATTTTTTTTCCCACATCAGTTGACAAGCATTGCAGTTTGCATACGCATAGGCGTTATATTATTAATAGAAGAGATGAATAATGAAAGTGTAAAACATGTTTAGAATACATCACAATAAGACAAACTGCTTCTACAAAATGTAAAAAGTACATTCATTTAAACCGTATTTTGTCCATTGTAATATTGTATTGTCAGACTGCATGGGTGTCATCTAATCTTTCTTTGTGGAGTGTTGATAGATGGAACGCGAAACCCATTTATATAGTTGGTTATTAAACGAAATAATTTCAGCATTACAACGTAGTTCAGTACACTATTGGTCGCAATAGTAATCAGTGCCGCTGTCTAGATATTCTTTTACATCCGTCTCATTTCACGTGATACTTTTATCCGTCAATATTAGTTTCTCATAACGAGGATGTGGTTCATGGTGTTCTCCCGGTTTGCTCCGCCTGCTTGAGACGTGCCGTGTCGTGTTTTGCCGTACTGTATGTATGTGCGCGATGATGAGCTGATAGAGCGGTGCGGCGGACGTCCGTACGTCCGTCCGTCCGTCCGTCCGTGTTGTCTACTCTTCTGGACGTCTCTCCTCCGTACGTGGAACACGCGATCCCGCAATCAGAGTCGGTCACGAGCTGATGGGGCAGCACCGCACCTCCCCTTACGCCTGGATATATACGCTCCACCTAGTTGTTGTTGTGTGTTTTTTTTTTTAATGAATGTATGTATCAGGTACATACGCTTATGTATTTTGTTAGGTTAGCTGTATATGTGTGTAAATGCGTGTGCTGTATGCAGTACCTCGCTGTTTCATTACGCGCACTATCTATCCGTATGTGCTTTGTGCATGCGGTCCAGTGTATAAGTATACGTGCACAAAACCCCGACAGCATACAGTATCTATTGGTTATATGAAATGGATATCCATATGTAATGAAGTACACTGGATTCGAGTGTTTTTTTAATACACTGTATTACAAATGTTATATTTTTATTGTCACTGTATTCGATTTAATATGCAAATTAACACAATCGCAATGAATTCAAATTTTGTTTATGTTTTTGGTGAAAACCTAGTTTAGGAATAAGTCTCTTTAAAATTATTTATATATTTCGAATGAATGTATGAACTTCTTCAGCTGCAAGCATTATTATTATTAACGCTTACAGCTGCAGAAGAACATACATTTACCTGAAATGTATAAATAATTTTAAAGAAACTTGACTAAAACTAAAAACTAAACGATGAACTCTGCTAAATAATGATGGTTGTTCTTTATTTAATATTTAAAAACTTTGTTTGTGTGAGAAGTTATTATGCAAAGAGCACATGTTGAACATTGTACGAACAAAGTCTAAACTCAAACCTGATGAATATCATTTTTGTGGAATCATCATAGCGCACCATAAATTTGATATCCATTAGATATGATTGTACTGTCGCTGTCGTTGTCTGGGTATGGGTGCCATCTCAGTTGTGCCGTACAGTACCACGCCTATACCAAGTGCGAGACACAATTACCTATAGGTAATTGACTTTTGATTTTTGCACCGCGATAATGTTTTCCTGATGCGATGGCCAAGATTCACATAGTTCACATGTATATAGGTACAATGTATTAAGCTTAGGTGCGCCATTGGCATCTATATACAAAATATAGGTTTATTACATCCGAGGAGTATATGGTGTCAGATTGGACTCGCTATTGGACGATCGTCGCACTAGAAACGTTCTCTATAGTACGATGATTAAGTGCTTACCAGAGTCGTGATCAACAGTCACCTCAACGTGGGCTTGGCCGCGTACCAACAACGAATGTACTTTTAGTTATACATACATACATACATACACACAATCACACGCACTGCAACAGCGATAATAGCCGTCTCAACCTCTACAGATTGCTTGGCAAATTGATTCTATGAATTTTCCTCATTCGTATTGCAATAATAGATCTCAGGTTTATATAGGTACATATACCTATACCAATACCTATAGTGGTGTGACATAATAACACAATATGAATGCGGGCGTGATGCGGGTGTTTCGCGTTCATTCCCTACAGCTGGAATGTCGTCCGTTGTATGTATGTACTATACTGTAGTGCCTGGTGCCTGGTGCCGTGTACTCTATGCACTCTCCTCTTCGTTTGCAACAGGTTCTGATGGTTTTGTTGTTTGGACTCGGACGCAGTGTGTTTATTGGTAATCGAATACAAGATTTCAACAGTGCTTCGTACACAATGCAACGAGAACACGCCGCACCGACATCGACAGTGCGTGAGGCGCCCCGGGCAGAGCCACTATCGGTCCAGCTAATGACGGCCGAGCACATCGCCACAGCCTATACACAACGCACATCGTGTCCTGCGTTCATAGCCTATGTATGTACATGCGTACATACCTTCTATCTGTGTTTATATATGTTTGTACCTTACTTACACGCGTCCAATTTCAGGATCGTACGCATTATATATTATTAAGTATATTTATATTCTATTTTACTTTATTCATTACCAATTATACATTCCAAATAAATACTAACACAAAATATAACAAACAAATTTAAACTTTTTAGATTATTTTATGATACTAAGTACTTATTGAATCAAATTGTCAATTCGGATAACTAAATGAGACCAAACTTATTAAAACTATAATTTCGTTCCGATTTGTATCAAATTTTTGGATGAAAGATTTAAAACATTCTGTTACAAAAGAATTGAATTACGAAAAGATTCGAACTTGTTAATAAACATGTTTAGATTCATAATCAAGAATCCAATGATTTGAAATAATTAAATGAATCATACAATTTTCTCTAGGTATCTAAGTATTCTTCTAGATATTGTTATTTTGTCACTTTGAACTCGCGATCAGTGACCTGATTCCCTTCATGATATATAGGGTTTAGCGGTCGCTTGTTACGTCACTGATATGTACGCATAAGTAGAGAATTCCATTGTCTTCGTTTGGTCATCGGCTAATGGCCACCTCAAGTTGTCAATCAGACTTAAGACATGCGGCCTCTGACCACAAAAGTCGGACACTTTTAGACACAAACACTCACACATGTGTGTTACCATTAGGTACACCATTTCTAGACTAGCATAAACATCAGCTACAACACCTAATAAGAATGAAGTAATAATATGTTATTTATTTATTTATTATAGCTAAAGCTCTTACAAATACGTGTTATTGAATTTATTTTATGGATATACTAAGTAAATCGTAAATTCGAAGGTGTAAACTTCGTAAAACCACAAAACCATTGTTGTCTAAATAAATAAACAACATAATGGTAGAAAAGTCATTGCAATCTTTATTGTAAAGACAGTTTTGCAATGATTCCAATGTCAAAAAATATTTTCCAATTATCGTGTTTATTAGGTACCTAACTATGTATGTATGTATATGCTTCAAACAATTCCGTATTTTTTATCTTCATTTGAAGTAAGTAATAGGTTTGCAAGGCTTTTTACAACACATTTAAAATATATGAATAAATCTTTAAATATTTTTTCTAGTTTTAATTTTCGATTGTCATGAAACATGTGCATGTTGTTCAGTGAAGCAGGTCTGACCTTGAAAACAAGACCTCCTTCTAACAGAAAATACCTTATCTGTTCATCAAAATGTAAAGCGACTTTGATGTGATTGTATGACTTACCCAATATACATATACCGGATGCAATTAAAGGGAGATGGTCGCAAAATGATAAACAACAAGTGTAAATATTCTAAACATAACGATAAAATTATATGAATATCTGTTGTTAAATTTATACTTAACATTTTCATTCATAACGAATTACAGCGCAAATATATATATATATATATATATATATATATATATATATATATATATATATATATATATATATATATATATATATATATATTCATAACGAATTACAGCGCAAATATATATATATATATATATATATATATATATATATATATATATATATATATATATATATATATATATAAATATATATTTTTTTAATGGTGAGTTATAATAAGGTGTATGTATGTAATTGCGCGCGCAATTGTCACATGTTAAGTGTCGAGGTGTCCAGGCATAGGTGATAATTAGCACGCACGGTTGACACTTTCCATGCGCAACGTCGCGTTCTGTTCTTGGATAGTACCGCCTACCCAGCTAGGACAGTGCGACTCGCGACTGTCCCCAGTCACTGTGGCACTCAGTGGTTGTTCGACTGCCGCGCGGCGAACGTGCCTACATAGCAAACGTATCACAGCTATTGTAACAACACACAAACACCGAAAGCCGCGACAATTTAAATATTCATACACGCTACGCGCAATGCACAACAAAAGAAAGTTACCACCGAGTGCAAGTGTATTTGTGACAGGCTAATTACATATTCAAGTTCATGTTGCGCGCGCATTTTTTATATTTAAATTTTTTAATAATGCTCAACCACAGTATTGTGTTTATACCTCGATTGTTATTATTGCTTATTTGTTGTCATTGTTTATAATTATATTGTTTGTTATTTATTTGTTAATGTTGACATTGACTCTATGGGACATTGCCTATTATTGAGAACGTGTGAATTTATCATAGTTCAAGTTTGGGAAGGTTTTAACAAGTATTGACCTAGTTCCTTACTTGCAAATGCTTATGTCATCGAATGTGCCTCTCTCGTCACATATGGGGATAGGTAAGGATCAATGTTTACCTAGATATTAAATATAAAAAAAAAAACGGTACCTATTAATAATTAAGTTGTACTTTACAAAATACAACAACAAAAATAAAATAAATTGTAAATATGTATGTGTAATATTTGAAATCAGTTTCGACAATTGCCGCTTATGTTCATGCGCATCCCACTGCGCATATTGCACCCTAACCTGCTGTCAAATAACTTCTACTAAACAAAATAAAAACTTTACAAAAATACATTATGAAATCATTGACAGTGATTGCTTAGGGGAAGTTGATGCTCAACACAAAATTAGACTGTGGTTGGCAAAATATTTTAAATTAATAATAAAAAAAATTACAGCACCTTCTTTTGAATTTCAACTTGGATTCTTCTTAGTAGAACATTTATTAAAATCAAATAATTATTTAGCGACAAAAATTTATTTTTATAAAATTTAGCAACAAATATTTATTTACAAATTACGCTTTTTAAATTGTTCGTAAACCTACCCTAAGTTAGCAACCTATATTTAATTAATATTGACAAATTAATTTGATTTCTATAATTTGTTAATATCTGTTTAAAATTATTAATAATAATTACATTTTTTATGAATATGAGCTTTGAATTTTATAGAAATAAGTTTCCTGTTGTGGTATGTACACTTCTTGTTCCCCTATGAGAGTAAACCTTACCTTAGGGTTAAAACAGTTCACTTTCACAACGTCTAACTGACCTAATGTAGAATTTGGCTCTACTTATCAATAGTATACAATACTTATAACTAAATATGAAACATATAATAATATAAAATAACAGTAATGATTAAAAATAAATACGAATCATTTTCTAAAGGTGTGAACTTGCAACCCCACTTATGTATATTGTGTTCAGATAAATACTTGTTGGTGTAGCGACGAACAAAGGGCTCCAAGTAGAACTGTTATTATGTGATTATGTCATAGAAAGCAAAAAAGAAGACATATTAAAAATGCCCAAATGTCTAGAACGAATATTGTATCAATTGTAGGTAAATGAATTGGAGTGTTACGAATTTGTATAAAAGTATTTATCTCTGATTAATTACCCGCACCTGTGAGTGAGCAAACAAATATGTAGGTGGTATAGAGATTTTAAGGTATTTTGAATATATAATATGATTAACGTTGCTGACGAGTATTGGGCGCGCTATGAAAGGATTCTGACGAACGACGAATTTTAATAATGAATTTCTCGCATAGATTTTGCGAATTACGCAAATTCTCGTTTACAATTTTCGAATTCCTAATGTTGGAATTTCGAAATGATTCATTCAAACTTCTATGTCTGTGTCGATCGGCTGCAGAGCCAAATGAACGCACGTTTGTTTGAACGAACAAATGATCGAACACTGGTCTGGCTAGAGAAGTAGGCTGATGACGATGACATCTCTGCGTTTTCAATCGGTCTACGGATGCTGGCTGTGTCATTCGTTCGAAACAAAAACAGAAAGCAAATCTCATGACCAATGAGGACGAATCTCAGGTGAGCCCGCCTGTCGCGATGTCACCGCCTTGCGACAACGACGCACTCAGTAGTGGGGGAAACTGGTAGGGGTAGCCGGTGTCGTGTTGCTTGGCCGCGCATGCGTGGAGGGCGTGTCGCAGTGTCCCCTGTCAACTAGATGGTACGCCTATTTACTTTTGTAGGAAGAAAGCCACATAGCACAGTGACTCTACATAGAAATAGCGACATACGTAGCCGTAGCCTAGGCAATAATATGCTGGCAGCCGTCCAGTTTCTCTGGACTAACACAATACACAGACAGACAGACACACACACACACACATACACAGCTAACTACCATCTCGTGCTACCGTAACCGTATTGCTAGCGTTTCTTCTTTGTTTAAAAGTCTTGAGCGTGTATAGTAGTATATAGAGAGCACCTTTGACGACGTTGTGTGTATATATGTACATATTCTTGTCCTTGTATGTAGAAATGTGTGTGAATGTAGTAGGTATATGTGTGTACCCTTTTCTATTGATTTTCGTGTGTACATGGCGACGCGGCTCAGGCGCAGGGCTACACGGTCTATATTAAGCGCCGACAACCTGAGACTCCGAGTTCGTCTTTGTTCGTCATCTTTCGGTCGCCGCGCAGCCAGATGTCCCGGCGGCGTCCGGTGTCTGTGACGCGCGCACGTTCCTGTGTCTGGACGTCAGCTTTCATCTGCTCCGTATACTCTACTCGCTCTTTCTCCTCCGCTCCTTGCCTATCCTACATTGTGACCAAACGTTCATTTGCCCCAGTCAGCTATACCTACATACAACCTCATTTCTTCTTATTCTAAAACCGCCTCACAAAGTCGATATCTTCCAACCAACCAACCAGCCCCCCAACCACCCACCACTAACAGAAAACAAGCAACAATAACGAGCCTACAGCATCAGAGGACCGGACCGGACCGTCCCTGTAAATTGAGAAGAAAGAAAAAGGGTTGGTTGGAGATACGAGCACCAGCGCACACCAGTGATGTCACGGACGACGTCGTCCTGGTTCACGTATAATTCGGTCGCGCATGGTAGGCGTGGCCGAGTCGAAATTGTCACTGTAATTCGTGTCACTTTTGTCACTTGGCGGGGCGATGCGCATGCGCGACCACCAATGTGACCCATAGGCTATCGCGACGCGCGCTGTGACACGCCCGACGTCCAGCTCTGACGTTGACCCTTGACCCGAGACAGTCTCGGGGTATACGACGACGGGCGTCAGTATATGTAGTGTGCGCGACGTCGACATCGCAGTGCGATATGTCCGTTTGTTTGTTTTTCGTCATGTTATGTAATCAGTATACAAGTACGACAACGTCGAATTTTAAATTGCGTCTCGAAGACGTCTTGCTCTTTGACAATATCCACGTGACTTTTGATTAAAGAAGTAGTCAGCTTATAAGTTCTACTCAACGATTTTCTTCGAAAATAAGTCTATAGGTATACGCGAGTGAAATGCTCACATTTTATGTATTACGATAAGTGAGATCACTAACACCAAATGCATCAGTTCTCTACCAACAAGTATGGAGCTCTAACTAAAAATCGTGAGTTTTCGCTTGGTGTCCTTTTGTACCAATAAGTAATCAATATATAAAACTTTCGTGTTGTCTTGTATGCGTTAACTCTACCGACCCATTGGATTTAAAACGACTCTTCTTTATTATATCCTATAGTCACAATTGATTCAAATATCTAAAGAAAATAATATATCACAAATTGTGAGACTAACATTTAAATAACTACATACATATGTATGTTCACCTCAAACAAATCTATTCTATATTCATTTTTGTTTTTTACCTACTGTATAGTTATATTACAAGTTTACATTAAAAGCTTACAAACAGTTTATTACTGGTCACTTATCATAAACATTAAGATATATTTTTAAATTCTTGCTAATGTTTACAAACTTTTTTTCAACTTTCAACCACGTGGACAGTGATCTTGATATTTTAAAAATAGCCTGTGTCTAGATGCAAAATAAAGTATCTTTTATTATGTCGTAGACTTTATGCACATAAATATTTAATATTCAAATGACTTTCTGTTATAATAGTAAATACACAGGTAATATCAATAATTTATTCAATATTGATTACAATAATGAATATTTAAATACATTGAGCATACTTGTATATTATTTATGATTTGTTTTATCACTTTTTAACAGAACACTAGTTACAGTGAAGAAACGTATCTGAAATATATATATATATATATATATATATATATATATATATATATATATATATATATATATATTTTAAGCACATTGTTTTTTAGTAAGCGGTATTTAAATTGTCTAAAACCCTTTCTTTATCAACAAAATTTACAGCTGTTTTATGATTTTATAACTACGTAGAACGCGGGACGCAGCTGTTTTGCCTTTGACCCACAGTTTACCAATTTTTCGCTAGATGACATGCCATTTTAGGATAACGATAACTTTAACCACAATGCAATTATATTATTAATTTTAATGACGATCACTGGACAGATTAAACTTGTGAACAGTCATAAATTACGTTATCTGCGACAGTATAGTGATTGGCCGTGTATGTGATACAAATATATATATATATATATATATATATATAATATATATATATATATATATATATATATATTAAATAATCCACTTTACTAATTATTACATGTTAACGAGTCAATGTGCAGCATTTAAGAGTAGATGTATTCAAGCCGGCGACCCATAGCCCTGCAAGAACCATTTTGCTACTGACCCTTGCAGCTGTATATTACTTGTTTACAGTCATAAATCAATCATATCCGACCGATAAGCAGACAGAATACTCAATAACTTATGGGATATTGCTGATTTGAAATCCTTATTTAACACCTACTTTTAATACATATGTAAATACATAGGAATATTTCTTTGATTAATCATTATTCGTTTATGTTTCAAACAATCCAAATCTTTGATTTGATTTTTAAATTTGTTAACATTCATCATGTATCATGTGCATCAGCACTCAACATTGAACACAAGTTATCCTACTATTTTGACGGGCCGAAAATCAGGCGAATCTTATTATCTGTTTTAGTTCGTTAGAATTATTTTAGGAAAGTATAAATTAAATGTTCTGGCGAGGATTTAATAATGATTACACTAATCCTTTTTTGGTGATGATTTACTTCTCATCTTGTCAATAATGCTTAGAAAGGATAGTTATCAGCTGACAATTATTACGTTATTTTAACAGTTCACTTATTCAATAAATCACATATCAAGTAATATTATTTGTTAAACAGTTTATATGATAAAATTTACTTGAAAAAAATTACTAGACATACCGTGATCAAATCATATACATTAAACGTCTATTTACATGATTTGTGATTGTAATGTACCTATATATATATATATATATATATATATATATATATATATATATATATATATATATATATATATATATATATGTATATATATATATATATATATATATATATATATGTATATATATGTATGTATATGTATATGCATATATATATATATATATATATATATATATATATATATATATATATATATATATATATATATATATATATATATATATATATATATATATATATATATATATATATATATATATATATATATATATATATATATATATATATATATATATATATATATATATATATATATATATATATATATATATATATATTATATATATATATATATATATATATATATATATATATATATATATATATATATATATATACGTAGGTATTTATTGAAATATTCTTAGTTAATTTAGATGATTGTATAATGATTGTGAGAATGAAGTGATTCGCGATTTATTTGAAATAGTCCGGATGAACGAATGTTCGTATAAATATATGTATATAAGCTCCGATTTCTGAATAACGACTAATTGATATTTCGTTCGCGATGTGGTCGCACGCGGCGCCTGGTTTGCTAACATGGCTGCGGTGCCTCAGGCCCCGCTGTTTAACCAATCTGCTAGACACCTGGGTGCATATTACTCTATTAAAATCGCGATTTATCAGCAAGAACCGAACACCCCGTGGCTCGCATAAGAATCAAGTCCACTTTAACACTGTACCTATGTAGGTATTTATATGTAAGGTACCAGTAGGTATAGGTACTTATATGCACTCCGTAACTAACCATATTTATACTTATGTAGATACATATTCAACTCTTGCTGCTTAATATTTTTGTTGATTCTATAACTAGTGACACGGCCATAAATCTAACTGTTCTGAATCGAGGTCCAGTTAGGTACATGTTGAGCTTTTGCTATGTTTGGTCACTCTTCAGCTGAGCTTTGATTTCTTTGACGCAGGTGAAGGGCGCACAAGTCACAGCCCGGCAATACCAATACAACAGCACGAACGATTCGTGCCTGACATGTCAAGTGCAGTTGTTCCGCTGTCTGATCGTCAACTACATCCAGCAGCAACAGGAACCATTCCCACATCGCAATCCGGGCTCGTTATGGAAGTGGTGAGTACACTTCTAGGTACTTAATAGAATAATAAGCAAATGTTATTCACCGAGAAGAATTTTTGTTTTACCTAAAGCAATCGACAATCGCGTTAGGTAGAAATTGTGATTGGTAAACAAGCGATACATTATTGGATTTGGTGCAGAAATTGCACGTACACATCACGCACTATTCGACCAATCTGATTTCTTACATTACTCATTTATCATATTAATGACAGTAAATCTAGAACCAAATTGAAGTGACTCTCAATATTCGTGATATATATATATATATATATATATATATATATATATATATATATATATATGTATATATATATATATATTATATATATATATATATATATATTTATATATATATATATATATTCGGAACTAGTTTTCCCGATATAGCGGAAGCATAAAATCAACATTAGTTCTAAAGGATTGAATGATTAAAGTGTCAACTCAAATAATATATATATATATGAAATTAAAAGGCTTGTGTCCATGCATATAAATTACTAAAAAATATATATGTATGTCAATATTACAATTTGACATTGTCAACTTGCTCCAGTATTCCCGACGTGGAGTACCCACCACCGATCAAAACTAAAACGTATGTTTTTATATTTTACAAGGTCACATACTATGTAGTATATGTGTGTAGGTACTGTATAAGTTAATTTTTGATTGGTGCAATATAAGTTAGCATTTGCGAATTTCGTATGTAAATCATTAAAATGTCGTTGGAAGAATAAATAATGAAGGTAATTAAAGAAATCTCATCTAAATTTGACGTGGTTTAAAAGTGTTATTTCCCGTGCATTATTGCGACAGCATCATATAAAGAAAAATGCATGCGGATCTGACGGTACGCCCCACCATGGCAGCCGTCCATCGCTTCGACTCCCACCTCCAACTCTACCGGGCATCTCATTTCGCTACCCGCCTTTCTGTAGCGTCTCGTACGCCCTCGATGAGTACGCGGTACGCACCTATCTATCTGCATCTGGTGACCGTTTCACAATAACCAAATCATATTAATCACTAAACGAAAATTCAGCCCTTAAGATGATTTACATTAGAGTACCTAATACAGACATTGGAGTATAAGTTGAACTAGGCTGCAATGTATAATCCAAAACCATAAATTGGCGTATTTATCCATGGTCCATGGTGGTTTCAGGTAATTAAGTAATTTAATAACTATAGTTCCAGTACGCCAATGAAGTTTTTCGTTTTTTTCCGTGTTGGTTCGGTACAGATCGAGCGCGCGGGCACCTAACCGGCTCAAAGCATGGTGGGGGTATATTCAACTGTTTAGTTCCATCACTCGTCACCGTGGCGGGTGGATCGTATTCACGCAGAAACTGTTCTAAATCAATCACACTTGTGTGTACATATAACTTCTATATACACATGCACACTTATATGCACATAAATCACAACGTGTATCTTACCTACACCTATACTGGTCTATTTGTGCGCGGTCATGTGTAGTGCACAGAGGTTCTTCGCAGCGCGGTAACTCTAGTGATTGTTTGAGATGTGATCGTGTGCGGGTGTCATTAAACAAATGTAGTTTTTATTAGATAATATGTATCATCTAGTTGGTGGACGATAACTGGTGGCGACAGTGGTGTTCAACCACGTGCTAGAGATGGACTGACAGCGGTCCGACAATTGTGCGCGTTTTGGACAACGCGGGAGAAAAATATCGTCATCCTCATCCTGTGGTGTTTCGGTGTTTGTTTCACAAGTTTCGGCAAGTCATGTGCCAAATAAGACAGGCGTCGTTTCAGTTGTTCGTTTTGAAGCATTCTAAAGTTGTTACCATTTATAAACATTGTGTTTGTACCGTGATAAGTGCACGCCGCGCATTGTCGCGGTGTTGGTGATCTGTCGTCTCTTATGCCGACGTGTGATCCAATGATCCTGATGCAAAACAGGGGTCCCGTACCCAAGGAGACGGCGCCGAGGATCACAGCGCCGTCCACCAGCGGTTCCTCTTCGCATCGGGCCTTCAGAGGCCATCATTCCGAACGATATCCGTACGCTGCAGGGATACCATTTCCACCAATCGCGCAACATATACGACCACCGTTGAATGTAAGTTTTGAATATAACATATACCTACATATATATGTAAACTTTCTGCGAATCAAACGCGCACCTAGAAACGTTTTAAGAAACGCTGTATAGATAGGTATAATGCGTGTGAACTAAACAAGGCGCCCATCATTTCTCTTATGTGCGTTAATTGATAAGGTGAATGACACATGTCGTTAAAGACATTTTACAGGTATAATAATATCAGAATGTTAATTCTGTGCATTCGCTACGGTATACGCTTTTTAGTAACATCATTTATGTCTCGCCTGGTGTGCCCAGCGCCATCATCTCACCGTCCCTTCACTTAACCCTCAGCATAGGTATCAATCTTTTCTTCTCATATCAAATTCTGAACTAGGTTGGAAATTTTGGCATCTCAAAGAACCAAAATTACTACTTAATACTTAAATATATTCAGTTTATAACTAATAAAACAAGAAAATCGTCATTATTTCAATAATTTAGAAAAAAAAAACTATGTCCCATTTTCTATTATCCAACATTATAAACATTTCAAATACATATATACATAGTTTGTTTTTCAAACAAATACTTATTATGTATTAATATTGATGAATGAACAATAGAAATAACTGTAAATTTATTTCACTTGATTAGCTATCTTTAAAAATGATAATTTCTGAAATGTAACAATCAAAATGCAATACCTATGTATGTACCTATATAAAATTGATGAAAAAAACTGGTTAGTTAAAAGCAAATAACAGATGTTAAGTCGCAACCGTTTCTAATATAGATAAGAAGAATATTAACCCTTAAGTTTAAAATTGCATGCGCGAAGAGGCTGACCATTGCACTGGTTCAGTTCGGTTCGGTTTGGTTTGGTTTGGTTTTGGTTTGGGTCGCAGATGTAAAGTACTATGTTATCTACAATATTCTACTATACCTACCTACGTAGGTATATAGTAGTTGTAATTATATTAAAGACACCACTTTATATGAAAATTGATGCGACACTACAATTTACGTAATTTAGAATATTAAACGAGGTTTTGTTAAAATATTTAAACGTTGTTATTTGATGGGACAATCGCAGCAGCAAAGCAGCAAAAGCGATGTGGTCACGGAACTCTACTCTCCGAAAATTATAATGATATAAACGATGGGTCTGTTAAAAGAACGGGCGAAAGGAAAGGAAACACACACACAGATCCACAGACGCGCCGGGCTGGACAGAAAAGAGACCAACAAAAATTAAAAATAATAAAACGACAGTAAAAACGATGCACGAATTACGGGCCTCTTCGTGAAAGAAAAAATATGGAAATTATAGACGAAGTCGTTTTCGTTTATAAACTATTATTGAGAATTTACGAACATTGTTTCACATGTCGTCCGATATGTAAATTAGCGGACCAACACACACACACACACACACACACACACACAAACGAAACGGGCGGACATTTCCATCACGCACACGCATCATCATACACTAATCTCATCCTATATCGTATCCTCGCCTCCATTCCTTTTTGTTTTCTTTTGCTTCGGATGGGCTGTGGCAAGTCACGCGAATTTTTTTCTTCACTGTCTCTTACTTTAGGGTGCAATGTGCTACAGCTTCTAATACCCACTGTCTTCATCATTCAACTAACATCTCGCATATCATCTACCTACTTTAAATTGACCAATTTTCAATCAGACGTTTCCCCAAATTCCAACTAAATTCCAACAATGACATTTATTCAATTTCAAACAAACTCCTTTTGCCTTATTCAGATTCATCAAGTTCTTCTCCTATTCCGCTTCCTCACAACTTTTCTTTCGCGCATCCGAGGACGGCCACGTAAATCTTCTTCGCCAATCTTTCGTTCAACAGTTGACATTCAGATAATCATCACAATTGAAATTAAACATATTCGACTTTAAAATTCTTTGAGTACGCTTAAATTAGGCGCACTATAATCTGTTTTTATTATTATTTATTATTGCTCTCACTAAGCGCTATACTTTGTTTGATAAAGTGATAAGTGAGAGCTGGTATGAAATGCATATAATGTAGTACAAATGCTTAAATATGGTTGTTAATTTTAAAATAATATGATGAATAAATCATAAAATGATCTAGTTGAAATGATAACGCCAGAAAGTTATTCTATGTAATTTAAAAACACCAATTTAACACCTTCATATATAAATAGTAAAGTAGATACGTAATATGTACCTATACACAAGTTAACCGTGACAATGGGACAAAAAGTTAAAAGTCAAATAAAAAGTTTTGTTTTTTCTGAAAGGCGGCTACGAGTAAACAATCTATAAGCATGGCACTAGGCACTATTCTATATATCCAACACACGCAATCGCTCAATTCCCAGTTTGATTAAATTGACAACTAAATCGTTATTATACGTAAGTAATTTCGTTGAATTATTTAAAGGGATGTTAGGTTTAGCTGTTTTTTTGTCTTTACTCCTGCTGTATCATTATCACATTTAGGACCATTTCAACAATAAAACTCCATAAATATACACCATAATTGACAAATTACCCTTTGTGGATACATATATGCTATTGGACACAAACATTTTGATTTTTGTAAGTGGAGAATACCAATAATACATTGATGTCTGATGAAATACATTATTTGTACTTATAGTTCTTTAAAATAAAAATACACAATGTAAAATTCGTTTAACACTTTTTGTCAAAGACTGTTTTTCTGTTTAACTTCGTTTAAAACACTAGTTTAGTTTATTTATTTAAAATATGTAGGTATTAGTGAAGAAGATGCTCAATGTTTAAAAATTTGTGCGTTTTTCTAGTGTGTGTGTGTGTCGGTTACTGGTAGGTAGGTAGGTAGGTAATATTTACGTAAACCTGCAGAGTATGGCGTAGCGAGATATTCGCGGTTGGAAGAGCTTGTGTTTTCCGTAAGGTTCGCATACATTTTCTACTCCATTTACCTGTTGAAAATCTCAAAAGTAGCCACACGAACGAAGTCCTACGGTGTTCCGTCGCTTTTCTCCCATGCACACATTATACACACACACACACACACACACACACACACACCATGTATGAATAAATGTGCTACCCCTTTCAGTACCTAACGTGTACATCGTTGTATATAAATATAAACACAGTTGTCCGTATGCCTTAGGTACGACATGATTAGGTTATTTTTAGTACCTTAATTGATTCAATTTTCGTCCGCTGGGGCTGTTATAAGCGCTCGGTCGTTTTTTAAATAGCCCCAGGAGCTCATATCTTACATTGCAAAGAGAGAGCGCAGCTTCGTTGCATTATTTAACGAAACCAAACTTTGTTTATCCCGACGTTATACTTGTAACAGCTGCTGAACGCACGTGCACGCACGTTACTTACCTGATATCGCATCCCATAGCGCCCACACTCTTTCGCACATTTATCATCAGTTATTTCAACTAATTACAAAATATATATAAAATATACATACCTACGTTGACATCCTTTCATAACAACGTATCATAATGCAGAAGGTTCTTCATCAAATGAAATGCATTTAGCAATATACCGACGGACAACGTACCTACCTATATGAATACACCACATAACCAGCATGTATGTTTATTTGATTTTCAAAGCGATTACCTATATGTAGCAACAAAGAAGTGCAATTAGCTATAGATGTCACGAAACACTAATAAGCAACTCACGTTCACAAAGATTGGTATTTATTGTATAACATACGATGATCGGCCGTGTCGATCGGCCATCGAGCAACTGTCGCCTTGTTTCCACAGAAAACCGCAGACTTGTTAGACCACAAAACTATACATTGGCTGAGCAAAAGGGCGCGTCCATTGTGCGAGTTCGTATTTTTCGAGCATATGCCCGTTGGTGCCCAATATCCAATTAGTATGTGTGTGTGTGTGTGTGTGTGTGTGTGTGGGTTATTGGGTCCTGTGAACGTGCGTTCGTGACTTAAGTTAGGTGTATTTGACTCAATTCTTCTTCATTCTGCATATGTTTGGTTGCTTTTCGTGCACAAGACATACGGTGTGATATGTTGACAAGTGATGCATCGATGGTACAATTTTCTCGTTCTTCTGTTCGTTCTTTGTTGATGTCGTGTTTATTGTAAACAGAAAATAAATATTTTAATACCAACAATTTTCTCACAGGGCGAATTTATAAAATTCACTTGAATCACGTTTCATTTCAAACATCTTTCGCTTAAATATCAACAAAACACCAGTCAAAAGCTTGGTACACAACACGTAAATATTATTCATAAACTAGTACTTTCGTTACTATGTAGTATGTGTGTGTACCTGCTTGATACTATGTGAATAATTAAACTGTAATTATATAATTAATTACACATGTTATACCTCTCGATATAAATCTATTTGTATTTCCTTTGATTTTTCTAATGAATATTTAAAACAACATGACGCGTGCTTATCCGATTTTATACAAGAAGTATTCATATTGCGACCTCCACAGCGGTGACGGTGACGGTGAGCGTGACAAACGTGTTCACAAATTGATTGTAAATTTACCTAATAATAATAATGAACAAAACACTTCTAGCAAACTGTTTTATGACTTTGTAATTGACATTATTCGCCTAGTGGCACAGATATGGATATTTTTCCCATATGCAAACACGAAACAAGACACTTGGGGGTCGTTACACAAAATACTTTACCGGCTACAAAATTTAAGTACCTACAAAAAAAAAGAGATTGGATTTAAAAATATACACATATATTTCAAAAACTAATATTATAATAAATTTCGATTCTAAAAATGATATAATTTAAGTAACAAATAATATAGCTAATAAAAATAAAAATTAGACTTCCATTATAAAATTGACAAATTTATTAAGTAATTTCTTTTGACAGCTTGAATATATTTGCGCTCTATCCGCAAAGTCGTTTTCTAAAAGATATTTTTAATATAACTTAGAAACTGCAATTTTAAATAATGCAAATTATTTACACGGCTTTATTGCTAATTTAAATTGCATAATAAAACTTTTTTCTATAAATATAAATAGGAAAAAATAGCTTGGCGACAGCTTTGCTTGGAATTGATATATTCAACAATAACATCTTAAATATTGTGGCATTTATTTGACTCTAATGCCGAGTTCAAAATGAAATTCGATATGATTAATTTTATTACCTATAAAGCGTTATAGGCCTGCTACCTTTTCTGTAATTTCGAGCATTAATTCCACGTCAAGATTATGCAAAATAGAAATAATAATCAAGTTTAAGAACCTATAAACATATTTCAAATTAAATGTATGTATGTGTTATACTGATTAATAATCTTGAATTAATAATATTTGGTTAAACTTCCAAATTACACTAATTTGAACAAAAGTAATTTGATCTTCCGTGAATCGGTTAAAAGTTATTTATTTTATAAAATGTTCAACTCTCATGAATAAAAGAAAGTCTTAAATAAACATGTCGACTATGATTTCTAGTATTTTGTTATTACAATAGTTTATAATATAGAATTATTCATATACTCAATCAAAAAACGGTGTTGTATATTTTATGTCGCAAACTAAATACAGTATTGTGAAATGAAATATTTTTAAGGCCGAGTAGGTATTTCACACGGAAATTACGGAAATGCTAATTAAAAATTGAAAGTCGTTATGATTCCTGAACCTTTGTTACATTTCCTAAACAACTTAAATAATTTATTTTATTGAAAAAACATAAATACATTTCGCTGTTTACATATTTCAAGTAAAATGTCTATATATAATATGGAAATATAGATGAAACTATAGCGGCTTCGACTACTCCGGACTTATCAGTTTCGCTTCGCCGCAACTGCGGCCTCGCTAGCGCAGGACGCTTGTAAGCTTCGGCCCGGCTATTGAGTCGTTCGACTATTCACTGCTAATCTATCTGTGTCATGTGCTTATAGAACTATATATATATATATATAATATATATATATATATATATATATATATATATTAATTAAAGGGCCTCAAGTATATATATATATATATATATATATATATATATATATATATATATATATATATAATAGTATTAGATGTAATAACTCTAGTTCCAGGAAAGTTTCCGTACTGAGAATGACTAAAGAAATATGTTTGTTTTTTTCATGTATACAAACAATTTGATTGAGTTATTTGTTTTAATATATTAATGGCTTAGCATATAAGTACTATTTGCTAACGGCAGCAAAATTATTAATTGGTCAAATATGAGCTGAAACAATTGTTTTGTATTTGACTAATATTAGATGTTTTTCTCGTGCTCAAATTCACTGTATTGGTCAAATATACCACGTGACATGCGCACTATATATACGCAGTATACAAATTTGAGTTTATTGTCTATTTTAAAACAAAAATCTAATCATTTCATAGACAGGTCAATTTTAAATCAAATCAAATCAATTGTCCTGTTTTTTTTTATTTACTAGTAAATTTAGGATCAATTTTAGCGATTGATGAAGTTAGTTTAAAATGATGTATTTTAGTATAAAAATAGAATTTTGTGCGACTTTAGATGAGAGGTAAAGGCGATGATGTAATTATAAAATGTGAAGATTTTAAATAATGAAGAAAGGGTCCATCGTGGTCGTTGCTGTTTAGCATAGGGCGTGAGTGTGTGAAGGAGTATATAGGTATATATAGGTATGTTTGTTATGCGCGCGCGTATAATATTTGAATAACAACAATGGTTGTAGTAGCTGCCGTTGCAGAACATGCGTGCCTACTGTAAAACCACCTATTGTTGTACAACCTTATTGTGTGCTACCTATCCTAAAAATACCACCGTAAACGTACAACAGTTTATTTAGTGAGCTGAATACTAACAACTCAAGTTTTTGAACATTCAGTCAATTCATGATCTTGTCACGAAAAAATCACCGCATTCTTCGCCATGCAACATTTACAGGAGATGATATATGACACCCACTGACATATAATTATATCTGAAATTGAATTGTGTAATATGTTTATAATTAATTCGTTTTTGCAACAACAAAAAAAATAATGAGACATTGGAATCGTAAAAAGTTTAGAATTTTAATTAGCCGGATCTAAGTTTACATCGGTAAATAAAATCAGGTGCCTTATGCTTCCAATAACGTATCTCTACAAAAAATCCCGTTTGCACAAAAATCCATTATATTCTATTATTTTGCTAATTATTTGCATCTGTATTGGATACTGCATAAAATAGAATTTTCCATTCAAATTGCAGTTATTTATTTTATAAAAATATACATGCATACCTATCCCCATTAAATACTACGCATAAATATAAGTAGGTAATATTTTTGTAAATCATTTGTTTGATTTTGAATTGGCTAATATTAATACTTAAATTTATAAAAATAATAAGCATTTTGAAAATCTATACTAAATAATCAAATTTGTCGATATTTTGGTTTAAATGATAGAACAACCATTATAGAATCCAGTTCAATGACGGAAAGTGAAAATGTAAAGTACCAAGTAGGTACATACATACATACATACATACATATATAAAGATTGCAAGGAAATAGTTGTTTTGTAATAAATAGTTTCACATTCACAAGGCATCATCACATTTATAATAAATAGAGTGCTGCGAAGATGAAATTATAACGAAAATGGACGAAGTAATAAAATATAATTTAAATCACATTCACAATCATTAATTTCTTCCATCATTGCGATATTATGTTCTTTCAAGTATAAACATTATTACCTATAGATATTCCTGTGAATTTATGATGCGGTAACTGAACTTATAAATCAGACTATTTAATTTACAATATTGACTTGTTTGGATAACTGAAACCATGAAATTCATTTATTAAAATTCAATCGATATCAATTAAAATGTTTTCACATTGAAGAGGAATTCTTTTAAATTAAAATTCGATTCTCTTAGCAGCAAGTGCTTTTCAAGCCGTTAAAGATAATGAATATTGAAGCGCTTTTAACTAAGGTTTCTCAGTAAAATTGCTCATTCATTTTCAAATAAAAGAACAGTTAAAAATCATTTTAAAATGCAATCGACTCTAGCAAATAAATTACTGTAACTAAAATGATACCTATAAGATTCTTCATTTATTATGTATACAACTACACATTTTCGTCACAAATACTTTATTTACTAATTAATTAATAATTGGAAAATACTACTGTGAGGAGTTTACATCGAAAGGAATCTCACTCCTGATTTCCTGTTTACCAACAGGAAGTCATGGGTAATGTATTGTAATTTGGAGTAATCTTTTATAATCTGGAACAATCCTGAGTAATCTTCAGGTAATCTAGGGGGAATCTTGAGGAGTCGAGTGGAACTTTGGTATAATCTCAGGGACATCTAATGAGAAGTAATGTTTGTTCATGAGTTTCTAAGCTATATAACCCAATAGGCAAATTAGATATTATATTTATCTTTTACGATAGTTTTCTAATTAGTATCAATTTTGTTGTTATACATATTTATAATATTATATACATGATATGGGATTTCTTTTTAATAAGTTGATTGTTTATTTGTAATCATTGGACGATTGAATTTTAATTACTGCTATAAAATATAACAGTAACGGAATAACATAGTTTTTTGTTTGACGGCAAATCAATTAAAATGTATAACTCAACCCTGTATTAGGTACTATATGTATATATATATATATATATATATATATATATATATATATATATATATATATATATATATATATATATATATATATATATATATATATATGTGTATATATATATATATATATATATATATATATATATATATATATATATATGTATATATATATATATATATATATATATATATATATATATATATATATATATATATATATGTATATATATATATATATATATATATATATATATATATATATAAATATATTTTTGCAGAATAATTATTACCAAACAAATTTAGAATAAAAGCAAAAACATTTTCCGATGTTTTTCGCAAAACAATTAGCGATGGTTAAATTTTCGCAATTGTAATAGTATTCAAATAATAAACTATAAATAAAATTAATTGGCTCGGGCTCCCCTATTCATAAATTGTTTCAGATTTCCTGATAGGTATATATTGAGACTGTTTCAATTAGGTTATAAGTAGGATGTTTTGTAATAGACTAAGTATTGCAATGCATCCATGTTTACAATGAACTTGAGACCTGCGTATCTAGAAAGTTGACAAGTCGCAGATGTTTATAGTCCAAATGCAATAAAAGGACGTTTTGTATTCGAGATATATCATTTTAATTAATGTTATATGCCAGTCGGTCACTTTTATCTTAGTGTTACGCGATTGAAATGACAACATATGAATCGATGACATTTATTTGCAATACATGTAAACATATAGAATAATCGCTCATTTATCAGTTGTGCATTTTTATTATGTTTGTTGATGAATTTATTACATTTTTCTGTATAAGTTGAAAAAAACAAATATCTTGATGTTCAATTGACTTTTAAAATTATTATCCAACCAAGATTGAAAGTATGAGAGAAAATAAGTTTATTAAGAAAAGCTTTCACATATTTTACCTTAACTCAATCCGTAAACCTAACTATACTAACCAAATTAAGCACAAATGAGTAAAAACCAGTACATTGGAACACAGATATTTACAGTTAATATAGTTATAGTTGTAGTAAACATATGAATATATTTGTGACTGACATACATTTCTCAGTGTTATGTTTTCAAACATGCTATTAATCTCAATATATATTTATGAAATTCGTCAAGAAATAAAT